>CM069079.1:26331152-26786152 GCA_035578085.1 Solanum pinnatisectum | reverse complement strand
GCATGAAAAGACTATGATTATATATTAATGTTGGGTTGATTGAAAAGGACACTTTCATGAACATGATGTGAAAGACCTACACAGATACTAAGGATTATAGGGTGAAAGGCTATTCTCACTTAATGAATCCATGAGCTACCATGATATTGTATTGGATTGTGTGCTAAGTCACCCTTCAATAAACAATGAAATTAAGTAAATACTTAAAGGGAATTAAGCTTAGAACCAAGTGGATAGGAATAAGAGATGGAAACCTTTTACCTTAGTATGGGTTTCTAGTAACAATCTCCCTATCCTATAACTATGTGCCCACATATGTCTCTTAGCTAGTGGATCCACCTATAAGCTAAACATGTTAGTTCTACCTTAGGCAACTAGAAAACCTCTTTTCGGTGTGGGTTCATGACACCGGATTCCATGTAGCTCGCATGGTCTATGTCGGTTAAGGCTATATCTCCCTACATGAACAAGTAACATGAACCATGACATGAACAAGTAACAAGAACAAGTAACATGAACAAGAACAAGAACAAGAACAAGAACAAGAACATGGGTTATTTACTATAGTCCCCTTAAGAGGTTTTACTTAGTGTGAATGGGGGTATGGGACTTCATTTAGCATTGCACAAGTAGGCTTTGAGAGTGAGTATGGTAGGTGTCACTCATGACATGATGATTATAAGTTATGCATGCTTTATTATGAATTATGAACATGGACATGAATATGAACATGGACTATGCTTATGACTTCTAAATAGGTTTACTTAGTGCAGGTGGGGGTACGGAACTTCACTTATACATTGGACAAGTAGACATATAAGGGGGGTTGTGGTATGGTTTCCTTATACTATGAAGATATGTGAACTTATATATGCATGATATGGGTTGTTGTTATAACTGACGTTACCTATTACAAGATATGAACATGAATGTCTCTTTGTTTATATGCTGGCTATGAATGAGGTCAAGGTATGTTATGCATGATCATGGTGGCCTAGAAGTGATACTTACTGTAGATAGGATTATGGGGTCCTATCTATGCATTGCACAAGTAGAGCTCAAGGTTTCTTATGTGATGATTCTATTATGATGATTTAATCTTGGTATTTGTCTATGTGGATGAACTATACCTTGTGAAGATTGGAATATGAATTATGTTGGTGTTGGAGACTATGCTTGTTATTATAATGATATCACTTATGTTATGTTGAAATGTATGTGAAGTGCCTTATGAGTTGCATTCTCCAACTATTTCAAAGACGATGTTCTAAAATGGCATATAACATGATTTTAAATAAAATGTCCTTTTTTATGCATATTTTAATGGATTTGTGCATAGCTTCCATACTTAGTACTTTTATGCTAACCCCATCTTTCTACATTTTTTGTAAGTGTAGGCTTTGGTGATATTGGATTCCATCCTCGTGGCTAGGACTCTATTAGATCAAGAAGAAGAAGATTGGTGAGTCCTCATTGTATTCGAGGGCTCGACCATATGTCCTTTATTGTTCTTCTTTTATGCTTATAATTATGTAAGGGCTACGTCCCTAAGATTGTATTTCAAGAGTTTTAATTCAAGTGTTAGATGGTTTGAGACATAGTGTTATAGATTCTTTCTCATTTTATAAAAGAATTTGAATTTAAAGAAATGTTTTGAATTCCTCACTATTTTCCTATGATTTTATGTCTATGATTATGCTAAGCGCTAGTAGGAGACCCTTTCGGGGTCAAGTACGCCATGTTATGTCTAGGGGGTACCCCTGGGTCTTCTTCTTCTTCTTCAAGAGATAATTTCTTGGAGGGAATTGGCTTTCTGTGGTGAATTGAAATAATGAATAGGATCAATGTGTTTAGGGGTCTAATAGCTTTATATAGGTGCTCTAATTACTAATAAAATGACACCACTTAACCCCTAATAAATTTTAGAAAGTTCCCTTAACCCCCAACTTAAGCCGACATAAGGCCAAGACTGTCTCACCTACAAGACCATGCTGAAGGGCGTGGGTCCACCCATGATCTGTGCGTCCACCAACAGTCCATGCTGGTCAAGAGTGAGTGGGGTTTTGTAGTTTGTTTTTGGGGCCCTCACCCACGACCCCTCACCTATGGGGCGTGGGTCCCCAATCGTAGGTGCACTATTTTTGGAAAGCTTTTGGGTAGTTTCTAGTGTCTTTCTCAAGGACCCTACGTTGGTCCTTAGGGAGTCATACCTTGATGTTTAACCCCTAAACCCTTTATTCTAAGTACGAGAAGTCATAGCTACGACTCTAGCCCTCACATCAAACTGTAGAACCCTCACATAAAGTGCTAGTTTGGCCTACGAGTTTGTGGGTGTTACAACTAATCATGATTCATCATATATACTTTAATATAATTCAATTCATATATAGATGCTCTACTCTCAAGCAATTAATATTTGTTACTTCAATGTCAAGTAATCTATCATGTATTTGATCAATCTTAGAAGATTACATCTAAATCCTCAATTTCCCCTTTCATGGCATAAAACTCAATTTCATCAATTCTAGCTTAGAAACAAGGGTTAGGCATGGATATATGTATATTCATCCTGTAAACATGAAATTCCACCATAAACAGTCATAAAAAACTCTAATTCACTCAGTTGGATCAACATTCATCATAAGCCACAACATTGGAAGAAACCCTAACTAGAATTAGGGAATTCTTCTTCAAATTGTGAAATTAATAAGCCATCACACCTTAATTAGAAAGCCTAACAAGCTTGGGGTAATGGAGACTTGACTTGACCTAGCTTGACCCTCTTCTTCTTCTTCAACTTTCTAGAGAGAGAATTATTTAAGAGGATGAACTTTGGGATTCTTTTGGGGGTTTAGAAGTAATGACTTGAATGACATAGTTTAGGGGTATAAATTACATATACATGTGGTTTTAACTAGGGTAAAATGACACCACTTAAGTCTAATTAAATTTGGAAAGGACCATTAAGTCCTTAACTAATCACCTCACTGCCCTTCCATGAGACCCCGCTGATGGGCCATAGGTGGACCTACGGTCTGTACTGGTCGGGCGTGGTTTGGGTTCAGAGAATATGAAACTTGGGCCATGGACCTACGTAGCCCAACCACGGGCCGTAGACCTATCCACGGGGTGTGGGTTCTACCCGTGGTCGCTGCCTTAGGCAGATTTCTAGTGTGCTCATCCATGAGGCCTACCTACGAGGCATGGGTCCAACCACGGGCCGTGGTAGGCCCCTCATGGGTGACACCTGGAATTCTTAAAAGTTGCTAAGCTCCCTCTTTTGGATACAGGGTGTTACACCATTCGTGCCAGCTAGGCACTTACCATCATGCTTCTTCCCACACTTCACACAAGTAGATCTAGCAAAAGTAGAACCACATCCATTCCCTTTTTGAGGTTTAGGGTTAGACACCCTATACTTATTAGACTTAGGAGGAGCATTAGAGGAACCTTGACCGGAAAACCTTTGTCGAAATCTAGGTCGAGCTTGTCCATCAGACTTTGCATTAGAGAAGTTTCCATCACCGGTCCTAGCCCTTTTTACCTCCCTAGACTTTTCCAAGAGTTTCTCTTCCTCAATTTGTTGTGCATGGACCATGAGATGAGAAATGTCCATGTCACCAATGAGCATGGTTGTACAACACTTTTTAACCACCATCCATATTGGTTACACCCGTCACACACTTACTCATCTTAGCTCTAGAATCTGCCACCATTGTTGGAGCATACCTAGACAATTGGGTGAATTTTAGGGCATATTCCTTCACACTGATACATCCTTGAAGAAGGTTAATGACCTCTTGCACCTTTACTTCCTTCATTTCAAGGGGAAAGAACATATCAGGAAATGTCAATTTAAACACTTCCCACTCTATGGAACCTGCTCTTACGGGCCTTGCCTCTTTCACTGATTGAACCATACTTGAGAAACCCCCATCAATTGGTAAGCGGCTAATTTTGCTTTCTCTATTGGAGTCACCCCTATAATAGCAAGTACCTTATAAACCTCATCAACAACCTCTTGAGGGTCATCTCAACTTTGGGGGTTAGTATGCGTTAGTAAAAAAATGCACCAAGTATGGTAACTATGCTTAAAAACATTTAAAACATGCAAAAAGGGATATTTCATTTCAAAGCATGCAATTTGTCAAGTTTAAACATCATCATAGATATAGTTGGAAAACATAAGCCATAATCATCATATTAAAAGCGAACTAGCATCATGTTTAACATCTTTGAACACTTACGAGATACTTCATTAAGCATGTCTTAGTTCATCATTATTCTTGTTGTGGGAATAAGCTTGTCAGCTATAACATGATCACTCGGTGTTACCCACACCGAGAAGGGTTGTTCTACTTGCCTAAGGTAGAACCATAAACTCTTAGCTTAGGTGGATCCACTAGCTATATAACCTATGGGGGCACATAGTTATTAGATACATAGATTTCTACTAAAACCCAGGCTCAACTAACATAAAAGGCTTCCATCTCATGAGATATACATGGGAAGCCCGGACGCATCTGAAGTAAAGGCTTCCATCTCATTTCAATATCCACTCGGTGCTAATAATAAATCCCACGGGGTACTTATTAAGTCTTACTTAACTCATGTCTCATGGAAGGATGTCCTTGACAACCAATCCAAGTTAGTTCATTAGGATAGCTCATTCGATCATGCGTGAGAAAACCTTTTACCGTCCATGTCTACAGATAAATATTAGATTCAATTAAAGGAGAAAGCCTTTCAACCTTAGAATATTCATTATGTGAGAAAACCTTTCACATCATGTTCATTATGTGTTCCTGAGAATGTCCTTTCAATCAACACAACAACATTATCATAATCATTTACACTTTACTCTCCAAGTGTCCTTAAAGCATTTACTTAGATTTCATAAAAACATATATAATCTCATACTTTGCCCTTTCAAGGTTCAAAACCTACTTTTAATCATCACATCTAGAATTCAAGCATTAGTCATGGATTTCATTGTTATTCATGTGATTACTCCACTTCATGCATCAATTCATAAAATTCCTCTTTCATCAACAAAAACCCACATTATAAGATCACAATTGAGAAATATGGGGACTTCATGGGTTCTTGGGGATACATAATAAAAACCATAGAAAATCATGAATTCATGCTTGTAATAACATAATTCATCAATTAGAATCAAGTTTGAAAGGAGCCTATGACTTTTGAATCAAACCCTAACAATGAGGGATTTCTATCTTTCTTTTGAAATTGAATTTTGAAGGAACTCCATGGATGCAACGTATACATGGATGAAATCTATCATACCTCAAGTCTAATTACATATCTTAAATGGAGAATTAGGATCCTTAGCTTGAAACCCTAGGTGAAATCTTCTTCTTCTTATTCAAGTTCTAGAAGAGAATATTTGAGAGGAGTTGGTTTTCTTTTGGGAATTTGGAAGAATGAATAAAAGGGGGGTGAATTTAGGGTAGAAAGTCATATATAGGGGTTATAAATCTAGGCAAAACAACATATTATAGGAATTAATTAATTAGGAAAAAACCCAACTGCCCCTAAAACTAGATGCCAACTAACACCGACGAACCTAGTCGACGGACCGTGGTCTGACCTACGGTCCATCCTGGAGAACCATGGTTCATGGTCAGGTGGATTTTGGGGTCTCAAACCATAGACCCCGACCACGGTCCGTGGTTTGACCTACGATCCATAGGTCTGGCTGTGGTCCTAAACCTCAGCAACCTTGATAGGGTGACAATTGTGAAGTTGATTTCTTGAGTCATGGAGCTTTGATTTAGGGGATTTTAGTTGCAATTTATTAGAAATTATCATGGTTGTGTGTTGGGATCATTGAGAAGGTTCGGGGAGCTCTTGTCAAAGTAAATTCTTATCTCGAAGGATCTCTCTTACCTCTTTGAGAGTGTTCTTGGTTGATTATTATTGCATGATTGGTTTTTGTTGTTTTTGAAGCTTGGATTGTGCCAAATTTCTGGGCACAAGTTCCTTGAGATAAATAAGACCATGACCTATTTGACTTTTGGAAGTTTCAACATTCTGTTGAGTCCAAAATACAGGATTTGGTGGGGTAGCATATCTTATTTATGTGCATAGGGTTTTGAACAAGTCTCGAGCACCATGTCAGAGATTTTGAGGCTTGTGAATCAACATGTGTTGATATGCTAGTGCACCACCATTTATTATTTACGTTGGCATGCATTAGGTTGCATTAGTGGTGTCAGTGATATTAATCTTCACGTTTGAGAGCCTAGTGTCGTGTCTGTGGAGACTAAGGAAGCTTGGTCATCACATTCACGAGGCTTACACCGCGTTCGGGAAGTCAAGGTAGCTAACCTTCACACTAACGAGCTTGGTGTAACATTACAGAGGTTTTTGAGCACCCGACCTCTCGCATTCGCATACAAGGTCCCACATGTGCAAAGGTAATTTAACTAGTCTTTTAATTAAGACCAGTCCAAAAATGAACAATTTCCCATTATTGTGAAGTTGATTTTTTGAGCCATAGAACTCCGATTTGGGTGATTTCAATTTTTATTTGACAGAAATTATCAAGATTGTGTATTGGGATCATTGAGAAGGTGTGGGGTGCTCTCATCAAAGGAAAATTCTTGTCCCAAAAAGCCTCTCTTACCTCTTTAATGGTTTCTTGGTTGATTATAGTTGCATGATCTGTTTTTGATGTTTTCTAAGCTTAGATTGTGCCAAATTTCTAGGCACAAGTTCTTTGACCTACAGAAGTTTTAACATCTCTGTTGAGTTGAGAATGCAAAATTTGGTGGGGCAACATATTTAATTTACATGCATGGGGTTCCGAACAAATCTTGAGCATCCTCTCATAGATTTTGAGGCTTGTAAATCAACATTTACTGCATAAGCTGGTGCACCACCATTTCTTCTCTGTGTTTGCGTGTGTCTGGCCGTATTCGTGGTTCCAAGTGATATTAATCTTTGTGTTCGTGTAACGACTTTGAAAATGATAGGTTAAACTAGAGCCTGAATGTGGGAGTTAACAGCAAGGGTTAATGGCAAGGGCTAAGAGTTTCGGGTGTAGGCCATGGTGAGGGGCCAAGGATACCTAAAAACTAGGCTTAGCTACTGCCTACCTAGACCACGAGGGTCTTCACGACCCGTGGTGGCCACCACGAGTCATGGTGCCACCTGTGGTTTGCTAGGCAGTACACCCTAGAAAGGTTTTAAACCAAGACAACCCTTCATGAGAAACTTTATAGCACGTGGTCATGACCATGGACCATGGGAAGGCTTGTGGGGTTGCCTTAGCTTTGTGGGAGTTGGAAAAAGTTGAGGGAGCTACTGCCTCAAAGACCACAGGCACCACCACGAGTCGTGGTGCCCTACACGGTCCGTATAAGTTGTCGTGAAGATCACCTGGCTAAAGGGGACGCAAGGCAAGTTGGCCAATCTACTGCCTCAAGACCACAACTATCACCACGACTCATTGTCTTGACTATGGACCATGGGAGGTCTCATGGTTTCTCTTAGGCCCTTGAGGGCTTGGCAAGGTGGGGAGGCATACTGGTAAAGGGACCACGGGCACCACCACAAACCGTGGTGCCCCTCACAACCTGTCAAAGAGGGAGTGATCCCTAACGGGGATACCCAAGTGGAGGACTCTTAGGTAATTTTGTTTTAATTAAATATTATGTGGGGTTGATTTTAATTGTTTTATATCACTATTATATATATTTTTAAGTCCTAAAACACTTCAATAACTCCTTTTTTCTCCAAAACCCAAATCAAATCAAAATAGTTCTTCCCTCTCAATATTTCTCTCTCTAGAAGTTCCCAAAGAAGAAGAAGAAGAAGTGGGAGCTAGGGTTGTGGATTCAAGGTGTTTCATCCTGAAATTTTATGGGGATTCAATAGCATGGTATGGTAGTCTTCATCCTTGACTTAGTTTCTTTGAAGGAGCCAATTTCAAAGTTGATTTCAAATATCCAATGTTTCCCCAAAAAACCCTAGTTTTCAATCTTGGCATGGGTTCAATTCCAAATGAATTTCAAAGGCTTTATTGCATTGAATTATGAATTGATTATGGATTTAAAGATGAATTAAGATTATTTATTCCTAGAACCCATGTTTTCCCCCAAATTCTTAGCTGTGAATTGTGAATGGGAATTGGTTGATTATGCAAGTATGTTGAATTGTTGATGTTTATATTGAATTAGTTATTGAATCATGTCAATTTAATTATCTATTGTAGTATCTTGGATTTATGGGTTGATGTTGGTTCTTATCCTTGGAAGCAAATGTTATGAAGGATCTATGTATGACTATGATGTGAAGTATATGTGTGTGATGTCAATGAATGTGTTATGATCATGTTTAGAAAGTAATTGTGTTATAAGTTAATATTATTTCTCTATAACACCTATGAATGATGAGGTTATATGTGATAGGTTATTCTCACATACACACACTCATGAATGACTAATGAATGAACTTTTCTATGATAATCATAATGATGATGGGTTGATTGAAAAGCTATTCTCAATTGTACTCTAATGAATGATAATGACATGTTGTGAAAGGACTTTATGAAATTATGGGGATTCTTGGGTGAAAGGCTATTCTCTTCTTTGACTCTATGAGCTTACCAATGATTGAATATTGGGTTTGGGATGGACACTCATCCATGAGTTGAGGCGGAGTATCTAGTTACAATCTCTTATCCCATAACAGTGAATTAATGTAATGAAAGTCAAGTATTCCATGGGGAATAATACTAAGCACCGAGAGAATATAGCTTGAGATGGGTGCTCATCCGTGAGTTTAGGTAGGGTATCTAGTAGAAATCTATTGAGATGGATGCTCATCCGTGAGTTAAGATGGCGTATCTAGTAGCAATCTCCCTATCCCTTATACTAGGTGCCCACATAGGTCTAGCTAGTGGATCCACCTAAGCTAAAAACAATGGTCCTACCTTAGGCAAGTAGGAATCCCTTATCCGATGAGGGTGACACTGAGTTTCCATGAATTGCTCACATGGTCAATGTCGTCTAAGGCTTACCCCTAAAAAGAATGTTAATGAAATATGGCTTCTGAAGAATGCACTAGTTAGTGTGGGTGGTAGTATGGGATATCATTCATACATAGCACAAGTAGGCTTTGAGAGGGGTTGTGGTGTGTTCCTTTATAATGTTAAGTGTAATGAATGTGCTCTTACAATGATGCTTATGAGAATGTTGATCTAATGTCTAATGAATGAAGATGTTCTGAATGAAGTTAATGAAGAATGTTGAGTTATGCACTTAATGAAATGATGCAATGTATAGTTAAATTGTATTATGAGTTGCTTCCTTGTCATGACTTAATGAGTATGAAGGTTCCTTGTCTAGGGTGAATCCAAATGAATACTTAGTGTGAGTAGTAGTATGGGATGCTACTTACACATTGCACAAGTATTACTTAGGGTTGGCCTAGATAATGGTCCTAATGTGAGGGTATGACTTATGTAATGTTTATGTATCTTATGTATGAGTATTGTGTAAAAATGGAAATGATGAATGGTAATTTCACTTTTGGTGGTGTTAATGTGGTATCTAGTGTGAATGGTGGTATGGGACGCTATTCATACATTGCACAAGGTATTGCTTGGGGTTACTTGAGGTGAAAGGTTAATGTAATGTAATGTCTTATATGTTGATTAAGTTCTAATGTGGTAAATGACTTGTATGTTGGTTATGTGTGTATATTATGCCTCTTATGCTTATGTTCATGAGGTTTTCTCAAAATGGCATATTTCATGACTTTCAAATAAAATATCCTTTTTAAGCATGGTTTTTGAATGGCTATCATACTTGGTGCTTAATTGTGATAACCCATATTTCTTAATGTTTACAACAAGTGTAGGTTCCGGCAATTGAGTGATTCTCTCTAGTTGAAGCTTGGATTTGAGATTCTTGAAGACTAAGTAGTATGTCCTCATAGATTGAGGACAAGTGTTTAGATATTTCTTTTCTTTCATGTAATAGACATTTGCTAGTATTTCAATTGTAAAGGGCCGTGACCCTACTTTAGTTTTAAGATGTTGTTATAGATGGCCATGTGAGACAATAGACTTCCTCTATTTTTGAATGTTTTAAATAAGTATTTTGATTGTATGGTTTTAAAGAATGTTTTAATTCTGTACCATTTTCCTTATATCGAATGTTATGAATGGTATGAGTCTTGTATGAGACTTGTTGGAGCCTTGTACGCCGTGTCACTTCTGGGGTATAGGCTCGGGTCTTGACAAACATGGTATGAGAGCATAAGGTTATGGGAATAGTTTTTAGGATTGATGTCTCACAAGCCACGTCTAGTAGAGTCTTGTTCATCGGTGTGAGTCGTGACACATCCTTGAGTGAGAAGCTGTAGGATGTTAGGAGGTTACAGTTCTTTCATATTCTTGAAGTCACGCCTTAGAGTTTAGCTCTGTAAGTGTCCTTTTCCTAATGATTCTCTTGTGTTTATAGGATATGAATACAATAAGGACGACCGCAAGAAAAGTTGAAGAGAAGATGGTAAATGAGGGAGTTCCTCCCCAAGGTCTTTAGGGTGACCAAGTTCTTCAAGACAACCAAGTTCTGGTTGATGCTCCGGCCATGACTAATGAAGAAATTAGGTCAGCTTTTCTAACCTTAGCCCAAGCTATGATGACCCAAGTTAATATAAATGTAGGGCCTAGAGTGAATGCTAGTGAGAGTACTATGGCTTCGATATTAAGGGAGTTTTCTAGGATGAACCCCCCCCCCCAAGTTTCTAGGTCCCAAAGTGGAAGAAGATCCCCGAAGGTTTGTTGATGAGGTTTGCAAAATACTTTGTCCCATCGGGGTGTCTTCAGAGGAGAAGGTGGAGCTAGCTGCCTATCGATTAAAAGATGTAGCTCAAATTTGGTATGAAAAATGGAAGGGTGAGAGGCCAAAAGGAGTGGGTCCCATAAATTTGGAGCTGTTCAAAGAAGCTTTCCTTGATATGTTTTTCCCCCTAGAATTGAGGGAACAAAAGTTGGTATCATTCATGAAACTTCCCAACTATACAAATATGCTCCAACCTTAGTGGCAAATTCGAGGGTTAGAATGAATAAGTTTGTGATGTGGGTGTCCGGTTTTGTTGAAGAAGAATGCCGTACTGATGCTCCAACATGACATGGATATTTCAAGGCTCATGGTATATACTCATCAAATTGAGGAGCCGAAACTTAAGAAAATGAATAAGGAGGCAAAAAGAGCTAGGCCCAATGAACAAAGTCAACCAAGGTCCAAAAATAGGTGCTACAACCAAGATTCCCCAATGGATAACAAGGATAGGGTGTCTAACCCTAACTCTTAAGGAGGGAAAGAAAGTGGTTCTTCTTTTGAAATATCTATATGTGCCAAGTGTGGGAAGCAACATTTGGGTAAGTGCCTTGCCATCACAAATGGGTGCTTTGGGTGTGGAAAGAAGGGTCATAAGATGAGAGATTGCCCAAAAATCTCGGCAAAAGGGAGAGAGACCAAACAAGCTTCTCTTGATGGCCCGGATCCTAATGCCCTAAAGAAAAACCGTTTCTATGTGCTTCAAGCTAACAAAGACAAAGGAACTCATCCAGATGAAGGCACCGGTAAGTGATAGTTCATTATTGTTGTGGATATTGTATTGAGGTTCCTATGTTGTTTTCATGTTAGCCTTAGTTGGGTTTACTCCTAAGTGGGAGATGGTATGTTAAATAGTAAGGTTGTTGAGAGTTTTGATATCCTTATCTCTTTCCTTCTATTCTTATTCAAGCTTGAGATCAAGCGCTCCTTGTAGATTGTTTCATGATTTGGAGTCATGTGTGATAAAATGTGTTTCCATGATCTCCTTATGTTATGCATGTTTTGATGAGATTTATGTTTATATGAGAAAATGAGTTTTCATGATTGTGTTCCTCTTGTTTATATGCATCTATAATTAGTTGCCTAAATGCTTCAAGAGTTTTCTTGTTGAGTATGCCTACATGTGTTTTGAAAAGTGTTGCATAATTGGCTTATGATGTTGTAATGAGCATGATGTGAGTTGGAGAACGAAATTCCTCCAACGAAATGAGAAATGTTGATGTTTTGGTACATAATGAGTTTGTAGATGTAGTTCCTACTTTCTTGTGTTGCAATGAGTTTATCAAAATGGAGTTGAAGTTTCCTCCTATGATTGTGTGTAATCTATTAATTTGTCATGCATGATGGGCTGCTAGTCTTGAGTGGTTATCCCTTAAAGTGTTTAAAGTGTCATTTGAGCATGAATGTTCCTACGGGGGGGATAATGTAACAACTCGGAAAATGATAGGTAAAACTAGAGCCTAAATGTGGGGGTTAACATCAAGGGTTAAGGGCAAAGACAAAGGGTTTAGGGTGTAGACCATGGTGAGGGACCAAGGCTGCCTAAAAACTAAGCTTAGCTATTGCCTACCTAGACCATGAGGGTCTTCATGACCCGTGGTGGCCACCACGAGTCGTGGTACCACCCGTGGTTGGCTAGGCAGTGAGCCCTAGAAAGGTGCCAAACCAAGGCTACCCTTCACAAGCCACTTCACCGCTTGTGGTCATGACTATGGGCCTTAGGAAGGCTCATGGGGTTGCTTTAGCTTGGTGGGATTTGGAAGAAGTTGAGGGGGCTACTGGCCCAAAGACCACGGGCACCACCATAAGCCGTGGTGCCCTAGACGGTCCGTATAAGTGGTCGTGAAGATCACTTAGGCTCAAGGGGAGGCAAGGCAACTTGGCCAGGGTACTACCTCAAGACCACGACCATCACCACGACTTGTGGTCTTGACCACGGATCGTGCGAGGTTTCGTGGTTTCCCTTAGGCCCTTGAGGGCTTGGCAAGGTGGGGAGGCACACTGGTCAAGGGGCCACGGGCACCACCACGAGCCGTGGTGCCCCTCACGACCCGTCAAAGTGGGCGTGGTCCCTGATGGGGTTGCCCAAGTGGAGGACCTTTAGGTAATTTTATTTTAATTAAATATTATGTGGGGTTTATTTTAATTGTTTTATATCACTTGTATATATATTTTTAAGTCCTAAAATACTTCATTAACTCCTTATTTCTCTAAAACCCAAATCAAATCAAAAGAGTTCATCCCTCTCAATATTTCTCCCTCTAGAAGTTCCCAAAGAAGAAAAAGAAGAAGTGGGAGATAGGGTTGTGGATTCAAGGTGTTTCATCCTCAAATTTTGTGGGGATTCAATAGCAAGGTATGGTAGTCTTCATCCTTGACTTAGTTTCTTTCAAGGAGCGAATTTCAAAGTTGATTTCGAATCGGCAATGTTTCCCCAGAAAACCCTAGTTTTCAATCTTGGCATGCGTTCGATTCCAAACGAATTTCAAAGGCTTTATTGCATTGAATTATGAATGAATTGTGGATTTAAAGATGAATTAAGATTATTTATTCCTAGAACCCATGTTTTCCCCTAAATTCTTAAGTTGTGACTTGTGAATGGGAATTGGTTGATTATTAAAGTATGTTAAATTGTTGATGTTTATATTGAATTTGTTATTGAATCATGTAAATTTCATTATCTATTGTTGTATATTGGATTTATGGGTTGATGTTGGTTCTTACCCTTGGAAGGCAATGTTATGACAGAGCTATGTATGACTATGATGTGAAGTATATGCGTGTGATCTCAATGAATGTATTATGATCATATTTAGAATGTAATTGTGTTATAATTGAATATTATTTCTCTATTAACACCTATGAATGATGAGGTTATATGTGAAAGGTTATTCTCACATACACACATACTCATGAATGACTAATGAATGTAGTTTTCTATGATAATGTTAATGATGATGGATTGATTCAAAGGCTATTCTCAATTGTACTCTAATGAATGATAATGACTTGTTGTGAAAGGACTTTCTCACAATATGGGATTCTTAGGTGAAAGACTATTCTCATCTTTGAATATATGAGCTTTCCAATGGATGAATATTGGGTTTGGGATGGATACTTATCCATGAGTTGAGGCGAATTATCTAGTAATAATCTCTTATCCCATAATAATGAACTAATGTAATGAATGTCAAGTATTACGTGAGGAATAATGCTAAGCACTGAGAGGATATGGGTTGAGATGGGTGCTCATCCGTGAGTTGAGGCGAGGTATCTAGTAGCAATCTCTTGAGATGGGTGCTCATTCGTGAATTGAGGCGTGGTATCTAGTAGCAATCTCCCTATCCCTTATACTATGTGCCCACATGGGTCTAGCTAGTGGATCCACCTAAGCTAAAAACAATGGTCCTACCTTAGGCAAGTAGGAATGGATTCTAGGAATTGCTCACATGGTCTATGTTGGTTAAGGCTTACTCCCAAAAAGAATGTTAATGAACTATGGCTTCTCAAGAATGCACTACTTAGTGTGGGTGGTAGTATGGTATTCCATCCATGCATTGCATAAGTAGGCTTTGAGAGGAGTTGTGGTGTGTTCCCTTATAATGATAAGTGTAATGAATGTGCTCTTGCGATGATGCTTATGAGAATGTTGATCTACTGTCTAATGAATGAATATGTTCTTAATGAAGCTTATGAAGAATGTTGACTTACGTACTTAATGAAATGATGCATGCTATACTTGTATTGTATTATGAGTTACTTTCTTGTCTCGACTTAATCAGTATGAAGGTGCCTTGTCTAGCGTGACTCCAATGGAGTACTTAGTGTGAGTAGTAGTATGGGATGCTACTTACACATTGCACAAGTTTGACTTAGGGTTGGCCTAGATAATGGTCCTAATGTTTGGGTATGACTTATGTAATATTTATGTCTCTTATGTATGAGTATTGTGTAAAGATGGAAAGGATGAATGGTAAGTTCACTTTTGGTGGCCTTAATGTGGTATCTAGTGTTAATGGTGGTAAAGGATGCTATTTATACATTGCACAAGGTATGGATTGGGGTTACTTGAGGTGAAAGCTTAAGGTAATGAAATGTCTTATATGTTGATTATGTTCTAATGTGGTGAAATGACTTGTATGTTAGTTTTGTGTGTATATTATGCCTCTTATGCTTATGTTCATGAGGTTTTCTCAAAATGGCATATATCATGACTTTCAAATAAAATGTCCTTTTTAAGCATCGTTTTTTCATGGCTATCATACTTAGTACTTAATTGTGATAATCCATATTTCTTAATGTTTACTACAAGTGTAGGTTTCGGCAATTGAGTGATACTCTCTAGTTGAAGCTTGGATTTGAGATTCTCGAAGACTAAGTGGTATTTCCTCATAGATCAAGGACAAGTGTTTAGATGTTTCTTTTCTTTCATGTAATAGACATTTGTTAGTCTTTAGATTGTAAAGGGCCGTGACTCTACTTTAGTTTAAAGATGTCGTTTTAGATGACCATGTGAGACAATAGACTTCCTCTATTTTTGAATGTTTTAAATGAGATTTTTAATTGTATGGTTTTAATGAAAGTTTTAATTTCGTACCATTTTCCTTATATGTTATGAATGCTATGAAGCTTGTATGAGACTTTTCGAAGCCTTGTACGCCCTCTCACTTTTGGGGTATAGGCTCGGGTCGTGATAATTCGCAAGCCTAGTGTCAAATTTGTGGAGACTAAGGGAGCTTAGTCAGCAAATTCACGAGCCTTACAGTGTGTTTGTGATGGTCAAGGTAGCTGACCTTTTGCATTCATGGGCTTGTTATCGAATTCACGGAGTTTTGGGCGCCTAGCTCTTGCATTTTTAGAATAGGTACCTCATTTGAGAAGGTCATTCAATTGGTCTTTTAGTTAAGAGCAGTCTCGAATATCGACCATTTCCCATTATTGTGAAAGTTGATTTATTGAGCCATAGATCTCCAATTTGGGTGATTTCAATTGTCGGAATTTTTGAGGTTGTTTGTTGTGATCATGAATGTGCGTGGAGATCTTATCAAAGGTTAATTTTTATCTCGAAGGACCTCTCTTACCTCTTTAATGATGTTCTTGGTTGATTATTGTTGCATTATCGGTTTTTGGTATTTTCCAAGCTGGAATTGTGCCAAATTTCTGGGCACATGTTCCATGAGCTAAATAAGACCATAATTTGTTTGACTGTTGGAAGTTTCAACATCTTCGTTGAGTCCAGAATGCATAATTTGGTAGGGTAGCATATTTCATTTGCATGCATGGGATTTTGAACAAATCCCGAGCACTCTGTCAGAGATTTTGAGGCTTGTGGATTAATATGTATTGCATAAACTGGTGCACCACCATTTCTTCTTTGCATTCACGTGTGTCAAGCTATATTTGTGTTGACCATAATATTAATGTTCACGTTCTCAAGCCAAGTGCCACATTGGCAGAGACTAAGAAAGCTTGGTCATCAGGTTCGTGGTCGTTACACCGTATGAAGGTTAAGGTAGCTAACCCTTTGCACTCACAGGCTTCGTGCTGCATTCACGATGTTTGAGGCACCTGACCTCTCGCCTTCGCAGATAGGGTCCTGTGTTCGCAAAGGTCATTCAACTGGTTTGAAGTTTAAGACCAGTCCCAAAAATCAACCATTTCCCTTTATTGTGAAGTTGATTTCTTGAGCGATAGAGCTCCTATTTGAGTTATTTCAATTGCTATTTTTTGGAAATTATTTCGGCTAGGTGTTGGGATCATTGATAAGGTTTGGGTAGCTCTTATCAAAGGCAAATTTTTGGCCCAAAGGACCACTCTTACCTCTTTAATGGTATTCTTGGTTGATTATTGTCACGACCCAAGGTAGCCCCTAGGTGTAACATGATGTATAAGACCCTTAGAGGCCCCATACAAGCCACTTAGCTTTCGTCATACAAGATAATAGAAAAAAGAGATTTTAAAAATAGTTTCAATTTATTAAAGTTTTATAAAGCAAAGTGAAATTCTAAACATCGTCTCAAAGCCATCCAGAACATAGAGTTTATCGGGGTGTAGCCCGTACATCAAGTTCCAACACTGAAAGTAAATACAAAAAGGGAAATCAAGCTCGGTCCTCGAAATATGAAGACTCACTAACCTTCAATATTCTATATGAGATCCCTAGCTACGGAAGTGCGAATCTATAATGTCGGTCCCTACATTTGGGAAAATGTAGGCAAGAATATGCATTAGTACAAAATATGTACCAAGTATGATTGCCATGCATAAAACATTTGAAAATATGAGAAAAGAGACATTTTCATAAAGTGCAATTCCCAAGCTAAATCATGAAAGTAAAAGAGATAGAGCACATAACTCATAAATCATGGTCAATAAAAATAGTCGTCATCTTACCTTACATGTAAGATACTTCTTAAATTATGCTTTATTCATTCTTGTGGTAGATTTACCTTTAACTGACATATAAGACCATGTGAGCTATCAACACAAAATATGGTGTCTACCCCACACCGAAAAAGGGTGTCCTGCTTGCTAAGGTAGGACCATGAACTTCTAGCTTAAATGGATCCACTAGCTAATGTCTATCTAAGATGATCATCCTATGGGGGCACATAGGTATGGGATAAAGAGATTGCTACTAGAAACCTGACCTCTACTAACGGGAGAACTTCCATCTAAATATCCTCTCGGTGCTAAGCGTAAATCCCATGAAATACTCATTTTCTTAACTTCTCTTTATTATCTATGGAATGGCACGTCATCTTGCAAATCCAAGGTAAGGGATATATCATCCATGGAAAGGAACAATTAAGTAACCAATTCAAGATAGGTTTTGTTAGAATAGCTCCTTATATTTGATTAATTTTAGGTGAGAAGACCTTTCAACTTTAGAATCTTTTATGCTACAAAACCTTTCATATTCTTGCATGAGGTAGTTATGTGAGCAATCCTTTCACAATAATTAACCACAACAAAATATATGTTTTTACTCTTAAAGAAATCTAAATCATATCTCATCAATTCCATAAGAACATACATAATTCCATAATTCACCTTTCATAATTCAAATCCCACTTTCAATCATCAATATCTAGAAAACATGGGTTAAGCATGGGTTCCTGGGGATTAATCTTAAAATCATGTAATTATCTCAATTCATGCTTGATAGATCATAAAACAATCAAATAAATCAATATTTAAAGGAACCCATGACGTGGAATAAAACCCTAACTCAAGTTGGGAAATTCTAACTTTATAAATTGGAGAATTTGGGAACTCCAAGGAGGGAAGTGCTCCATGGATGAAAGTTGTCAAACCTCAATGCCAAAAGCTTAACTTAGATGGTGGAATTGGAATCTTGACTTGCAATTATAACTTTCTTCTTTGACTTCTAAAGAGAGAATTAATTGAGATGAACAGTTGTTTTTCTTTTAGGAATTTGAGAGAATGATTTCAATTGGGGAATTTTGGGGGTTAAAGCACTTATATAGGGTTTAGGTGAAGTGTAAAAAGACATAGTATTAGGCTAGAATAATTATGAAAAGATCCCAAATCCCCTAAGAAAATAACTATCGTCATCAACGACGTGGGGACCTACGGTCCGTGGTTCCATGTACGGACCATTCTGGTCAGCTGTCGTTGCTTTCAGATACTCGATTATTGGACCACAAATGACGGACCCCTTCCTATGGATCATGGTTGAGGCGACATACCATGTGTTGCGACCGTTGTTCTCGACCTGAGACTCTGAAATTTCTCTAAGTCTGGGACTCACCTATGAAACCTATCTATGGTTCGTGGATTGGATGATGGGCCGTCTTGGTGAACCTTCACTAAGTACTGAAACTTGACATTTTGAAAAATTTGACTAGCAAATACACAAACCAGACCTATAGTCCATGTGTCAAATGCGGACCATTGCTGGCTCTGTCGGACTGACACCGAATTTTACAATGAGCTGCTACTTCTACCCTTTTTTTGAATCTGAGGTGTTACAATATCTCCCCTTGGAAACATTTATCCTCGAATGAGATTCAAGACATCATAAGGAAGGTAGAAACCTAATCTAACAACCCATAATGCATGCAACTACATAAATGCACATATGCTAGGAGGAAACATCGACTCCAAGCTAAAGCATGTTTTAAATATCATATCATGAAGTCTATATGCCACTCATACTCAAATGCACATAAACATGTAGAAAGCAATCAAGTAAAATAATTTATCTCAAAACTTAAAGTTTATCATAAATCATGTATAAATGAGGAAATCATAGGAATATCTAAGACACATGACACCCAATGAATAAACCATGAGAAGTTAAATACCTCAAGCTTGAATAGGGACGGAGGAAAAAACATGAGTACATCGGGACATCATACCGGCCTCGACTTCCCAAGTCGGTGCTCAACTAACTAATTTCACCAAAGAACTTTTACGAAAGAAACTTCTTTATTTCCTAACTTCTTAAATTGCCGGTCAAAAATATCAACCGAAACTTCCTCATAAGAAATATTCTCCTTAACTCCCAAACCTTCTAAGGAAACTATAGATGTCGAATCTCCAACAAATTTCTTCAACAAGGGACATGGAAAACTAGATGCACTAAGGCCAAATCGTTACGCGAATCAAGTTCATAAGCAACATTGCCACTTTGCTTCAAAATCTGATATGGGCCCATATATCAGGGACTAAGCTTCCCTTTCTACCCGAATATCATTACACCATTCATGGGTGAAATTTTCATGTAGATCCATTCATTTCAACAAACTCAAGATCTATCTTTCTTACATCCGCATAGGACTTTTGCCGAGTATAAACTGTTTTCAACCTTTCTCATATAAGTTGAACTTTCTCCATAGCCTCATGTACCAACTCAGGACCTAATAGGGCAACTTCACCCACCTCAACCCAAACTATTGGAGATCTATACCTTCTTCCATATGGGGCCTCAAACGGAGCCAACGTAATACTTGAGTGATAGTTATTGTTATATGCATACTCAATCAAAGGCAAGTGATCATCCCAATTACCCTTAAAGTCAATTACATATGCTCTCAACATATCTTCCAAACTTTGGATAGTATGCTCCTCTTGCCCATCAGTTTGTGCATGAAAGGCCGTACTAAGCTTAACATGAGTGCCAAGACCCTTTTTGAAAGATTTCAAAATGTAGATAAATGAATTGGGTACCATGAGAGGAGATAATGGATAAGGGCACTCCATGCAACCTCACCATTTCCTTCAAATACAACTTGGCTTAGTCCACTGCTAAATAGTAGACCTTGATGGGAATAAAAATAGCCGATTTCATCATCCGATCTACAATAACCTAAATCGAGTCATGTTGTTGTAGGGTGCGTGATATGCCAACAATGAAGTCCATATTCAAATCTTCGCACTTCCAAGTAGGAATGCTAATATCTTGGGATAAGCCTCCCAGATTTTGATGCTCAGCTTTCACTGGTTAACAATGTGACATTTAGCCACAAATTATGCAATATCTTTCTTCATCCCAATCCAAATCTCCGGCAATTCACGGTACATCTTGGTGGCTCCCGGGTGTATGGAATTTTGAGAACTATGAGCTTCTAACAAGATCTTTTCTCTCAAGTCATCTACATTAGGAACACACAAATGACCTTGATATCTAAGTACACCATCTCCCCCTTGGCAGAAAGCCTCTACGGACTTTTTAAGCACCACTTCCTTCAATTCAACCAAAGTTTGATCGAGATATTTCTTGGCCTTCAAATCAGCTACAAAAGATGATTCTTAACCATTGTAAACCACACCACCACCCTTGGTAGAGTCAACTAACTGAACACCCAATCAGGCCAATCTATGAACATCTCGAACTAACTCTTTCTTGTTATCTTTAATGTGAGCAACACTACCCATCTATAATCGACTAAGAGTATCTGGCACCACATTTACCTTATCAGGGTGATAGAGAACACTCATGTCATTGTATTTCAATAATTCAAGCCATATCATTTTGCGAAGATTTAGATCTTTCTGGTTGAACACATATTGCAAACTCTTATGATCAATAATGATATCCATATGAACACTATACAAATAGTTCCTCCAAATCTTTAAGGCAAAAACAACCTCCACTGGTTCAAGGTCATGGGTTGGATAGTTCTTTTGATGAATCTTAAGTTGCCTTGAAGCATAGGCAATAACTTTCCAATTTTACATAAGGATACATCCTAACCCAATTCTCGAGGAATCAAAATAAACAAACAAACCATTTGTTCCTTTCGGTAATGTCAACACCAGAGCGCAACTAAGTCAACCTTTCAATCCTTGAAAAGTCTTTTCACATGCTTCAGACCATAGGAACTTAACCTTCTTTTGAGTCAATGCCGTCAATGGAGAAGCAATCGAAGAAAACCCCTCAGCAAACCTTCTATAATAACCGGCTAGACCCAAGAAAATCCTAATACCCGAAGGGGTTAAAGTTCTAGGACAACTCTTGACTGCATCCGTCTACTTAGGAGCTACCTTAATGCCTTTATCGGAAATGATATGCCCAAGAAAAGCCACAGACCTTAGCCAAAATTCACATTCACAAAACTTTTATAAGAGGCTTTGGTCCTTGAGGACTTGCAACACAATCCTAAAATGATTGGTATGCTCCTCTTCACTCCTCAAATAGACCAATATATCATCAATGAACACAATCACAAACATGTCAAGGTATTGTTTAAACACCTTGTTCATCAAATTCATAAATGCCGCCAGAGCATTAGTCAAGCCAAATGACATTACTATAAACTCATAATGACTATACTGAGTTTGAAAAGTTGTCTTCGGAATGTCATCTTTCTTCACCCTTAACTGGTGATAACCCGATTGAAGGTTAATATTGCAAAAGTAGCTTGCCCTTTGAAGTTGGTCAAACAAGTCATCTATTTCTTGGAAGAGGATACTTATTCTTAATGGTTACCTTGTTCAATTGCCGGTAGTCAATACATATACAGGGTGACCCATCCTTCTTTCTAAAAAATCAAATTAGAGCACCCCATGTAGAGATACTTGGTTGGATGGAACCCTTATCTAACAAATCTTTCAATTGATCTTTTAACTCATTCAGTTTCGTCGGATCCATATGATAAGGAGGAATAAAGATAGGTTGCTATCTGGGAGAAGGTCAATACTAAAGTCTATTTCCCTTTCGGGAGGAATATCGTGTAAATCATCTGGAAACACTTCCAGAAATCATTTACGATAGGGACTAATGCAAGAGTAGGGGTCTCAGAATCTATATCCCTTACCCTAACTAGATAATAAATGCAACCCTTAGAAATAATTCTTCACGCTTTAAGACAAGAATCAAACTGACCCTTAGGAATAGAATTTCCCCCTTCACACTCTAGGATGTGTTCATTTGGAAATTGAAACTTGACTACATAGGTTCTACAATCAATCGAAGCATAACATGCATGCAACCAATCCATAATAACGATAACATCAAAATCTAGCATATCAAGCTCTACGAGGTCAACATGAGTGACTCTATGGGACAAGGAGATGGGAAACTTTGTATAGACCCTCTTAGCCACAATAGAATCACCAACAGGAGTTGAGATAAAAAAAAGGTTCTAACTACACATCCAAAAGAAAATCAAACCTCATAGCCACATATGGCGTCACACAAGGTAGCATCAGGGTCAAGTAAGGCATAAACATCAAGTTGGAAGACTTTCAATATACCGGTAACCACATTGAGAGAACCCTTGTGCTCACCACGAGTCTGAAGTGCATAGAGTTGGTTTTGCTTGGGAGCATTGGAACCCGAACCACTAGGAGGAGCTTTCTTATGCTCTCTTCCTTTAGCCGTAAGCATCGAGTAATGCCTCATCTTATGACCACTCTTACCACAAGAAAAGCAACCATCCATGCCATCTTAGAACTTAACCTCGTGCTTCTTTCCATACCTAGCACAAGTAAACATAGGCAATGAAGATCCACTACTATTTCCTTCTTGAGGCTTTGGGTTAGGCACCCTATCTGTTTTAAACTTAGGAGGAGCATTGGAGGAACCTTGGCTGAAAAATCTTTGTCAAAACTTAGAATGACCTTGCCCATCGGACCTTAAATGTGAGAAGTTACCATCACTGGTCTTAGCCCTCTTTGCCTCCCTAGACCTATACTTAAGTTTCTCCTCTTCGATTTGTTGAGAATGCACCATGAGACAAGAAATGTACATATCATTGATAAGCATAGCAGTATGACATTCCTTAACCACCATCTCGGACTCCCCTGAATCAAACTTACTAATCCTTGCCCTAGGATCGACAATCATAGTAGGAGCATATCTAGACAATTGTGTGAACTTCAAAGAATATTCGTTCACATTTATATTTCCTTGATAAAGGTTGATAAATTCAAGAACCTTCCCCTCCCTCATTTCAAGGGGAAAGAACCTATCAAGGAAAGAGACTTTGAATTTCTCAAAATCAATAGGACCCGCATCTTCCACTGTCCCTTTTTTCCATGGGTTGAAAAACCATACTTGAGCAACATTACATTGATAAGTGTCCAACTCCACCTTTTCCACCAGCGTCACTCCCATGATCACCAACACCTTGTAAACCTCATCGATGAACTATTGAGGTTCTTCATCACCCTTAAACAATAGAACTCTAGAGGATTCATTTTAGTAAAGTCCCGCACTCTAGATGCCGCTGTACCCATATTTGGGTACACAGGGACCACAACCTCCCTATTTGATGTAATTCTCGCTACAAATTATGGATAATAATCGGAAATTAAAGATAAAAAACAAAATAGATATATAGACACAAAAATAAGAAACAAAAAGCAACCAAAAGGTATATTAAACCTTAAGACCTTAATTCGTTAATCCTACAAAAAGCACCTAACTCTTACAAAGACCTCGAGGGAATTAAATTCACCTCAACCAACATTTCTAAGCAAAAGTAAACCCAATCTTGTACCAAGCTCTTAAAATTTATACAAGAGTTCAAATATTAATATATTAGATATAGTTTTAGGAATTTACTAGATAAGAGGCCCATAAGGATAAAGGGCAAGCTAGGTCGAGCTCGCCTAAGGGGATCGGTGAGTCGCCAACTGGTTCGGTGAGGTGACCTTCTCTTGAAGTGTTTTGTAAACTTTGATGAGCTGGGGTCCTCCGAGTCGCCGAATGGCTCCTACTCGCCTAAAATGGTAGTTTTATCAACTCTCTTCCCTTAATTTCCCCAACCGATCTTCAACGCATGGAACCCCTTCTTTGCCATGAACACGAGCTCAAGGACCACTTCAAATGGAGTAATGCCAATAGTTCTATAAATAACTCGATTATAATCAAACTCAACCAAAGGAAAATGTTCCTCTCATGAGACCAACTTTCCATGCACGACGGTATGAAGCATAGAACCCAAGTTCCTATTCACAAATTTGGTTTGGCCATCGGTTTGTATGTGACAACAGGTTGAGAATTACAACTTGGTACCAAGTCTACCCCACAATTCTTTCCAAAAGTGACTAATGAATTTTGGGTCCTTATCACTCATGATGGTTTGAGGAATTCCATGCAATTTAACAACATTTTCCACAAAAAAGGATGCCACATTGGAAGCGTCATCACATTTATGGCATGGAGTGAAATGAGCCATCTTTGAAAATTGATCAACAACAACAAAGATGCTATCTCTACCTCTTTTTTTCCTTGGCAAACCCAAAACAAAATCTATTGAAATATCAAGCCAAGTTCTTTGAGGGGTGGGGAGTACAGTGTATAAACAATGTCTTTAATTTTGAATATCTAGGTGGCAAAGTTCCAAAATTTTGAACAACAATTTCACACAAAAAGTGGGTAAGAATAAGGAAATAAGCTAAATGTAAAATTGGGTGATAGGGTACGAGAGTTAAAAATGAGAGAATATGAAGAATTTTGAAATTTTAAATCGTTTGGCCTTTAAAACCTTTTAGTTTGCAGCACCTTCGACGGAGTAAGTCGTGCTAGCCAACCCTTTCAGCAATTCTCCTGTTATATAGATGGGATCCTTCCATTTGATGGTTCATGCACAACAAATAGAAGACAAAAAGCTTACAGTGAAAACTAGAAATTCAAAGAGGGCAACAAGGGATGACGGTGATTCTTCATATTCAAGGTTCGATGGAAATAGTCATTCTCAAGGTAAGGGTTCTAGTGAGCAAATGTGGCCCGAGTTTTAGGAGTGTGAGAGAAGACATAATGGTGAGTGTCTGCACGGTTCAAATGCATGTTTTGGGTGTGGAAAAAGTGGTCACAAGGTGAGAGATTGCGCAATTCTTACTACTAAGGGAAGGGAAGGTAAGCAAGTTCAATCTAGTGGTTCTGATCTAAGTGCCCCCGAAATATGATAGGTTTTATTCTCTTCAAACTCGACAAGATCTTGAGGGTTCCCCATATTTGTGAGTTATGGTATTTTAGCTTAGGGTTATGCATTTCTTGGTATTGAGTTTTCATTTGCTATGGTAAGACTCCATGTGTGGTGATTGTGTTGGATTAGTAATTGAAATCCTTGTTAAATCTTCTTTAGTGTTTACTTGAATCAATGGTTTAGTGGTTGTTAAGATTTTGGTTTTATGTTTGGGTTGAGGGAGATGGAATTGAAAAGACTAGTGCAGTTTGCTCCTAGGGGGAAATAGTTTGGTTTATGGTTTGTGTGTGTAGAACTATTTAGATTGATGGAAGAGTTCCTTGCTTTGGGTTTGGTATGTGAAAGTTTGAAGGCAACATGATGTCTTAGTATCCCTATCTTTTGCCTTTTATCTTCGAGTGTAGATTGAGGTCTTAGCCCCTCATGATTTACTCTTTAGGATTCTTGTGCTGTAGCCGTTCTCATATTTCCTCATGCATGCATGCTCATGAAAAAATTGATTTTCAAAAGATATAATTTAGCTTACTTTACTGCTTCATGATTATGTGCATATGAGTTTGAGGTGAATATAGACCGTATGGAATGATGTTTTGAACATGTTTTAGCTTTCAGTCAAGGTTCCTCCTTAGTTACTTGCCGTTTTTATGAAGTTGCATGATTGGGTTGTTATTTTCTCTCCTACTCTTTTTGTGCTAGTTTGAGTTCCATTCAAAGACAAATTTTTTTCCAAGCGGGAGATAATGTAATACCACAGATTCAAAAAGGGAGAAATTTTAGTTTTTCACCAACGTAGTGCTAGCATAGACGACACCACCCACAACCCATAGGTGGGATGATGGTCCATTAGTGGTTGTGTGGTTGACGAGTTAGAATTTTATAAAAAAAATGATTAGTTCAATTACTTTGTGATGGTTCACCAGGATAGTCCATCGTTTAATGCACGAGTCGTAGATAGGTCTCGAATGTGAGCCCTGGACTCAGAGAAATTTAAAGGCCAAGAGTTTGAACCTACGACAGTGGTCCCCCGTCCTTTGATGGACCGACGGACCATAGGTATAATCTATTGTTGGGGGGTCCCATTTTTAGAGATTCGAAACTCAAACAACGACCAACCAGTATGGTCTGTGGTCTGACCAATGGACCATAGGTCTAGCCATCAATGAAAGTCGACAATTATTTTTATGAGGGCTTTTGGGTATTTTCCTAATTTATAATGCCCCAGAAACTAGTAAGTTAAACTAGAGAGTTCTAGAGCTTTTCGTAAGAATTTTGGAAAGTGGTATGAGGATTAAAAGTTGTAGAAATGATTCCCGTACTTATAATGGAGGCTTTAGGGTCTATATGTCAAGGTAAGACCCCCCAAGGACAACCCAAGGGGTCCTTGAGGGGAACACCAAAACAATCCCGAAATCTAAAATTTTTAGTGACGTACGGATGCCATCTAATGGTCGTAGATGGACCCACACCCCGTAGGTTGGGGTCATGGGTCAAGGCCTGCAGTGGCCTGGAAGTTCTGAGCTGTAGACCTTCCTACGGAGGTGAGTCACACTCAGTAGGTCCACCTACGGTGCGAGTGTGGAGAGGCGTAGGTCTAAGCAGTTTTTAAGTTTTTAGTTTTAGATTAGGTGTTTGGGGATTAATTAAGTAGTTTATTAGGGTCTAAGGTAGGCCAGTTAGTTAGTTATTTAACCACCTATATAAGCCTAATAGACCCCCTAAACTAATTCATTTAACTCATACATCTAAGATCCCAAGTTCTCCAAAAGATCCTCTCTCTAGAAGTGAAGAAGAAGAAGAAGAGAAGGGAAGAGGGTAGCAATCTAGGTCAAAATTCCTCCACTGATGAGAGCTTGGATAGGGATTTGTAATAAGGTATGTTTAGATTATTCATCTATGGGATTTTTCCACCCATAGAGCCCCCGTAGTTTCCCCTAATTGTGAAGTCAAAAACCTAATTCTAGCTAGGGTTGTGCTTACATTATGGGTAGGGTGTGGGTATGATTCCAATCTAGTGGATAATACCCAATTATGATTGTATTAGCATTGAATTATGATATTATGATGATTTCATGTGATTTATATGGTAAACCCTAATCTGAATTGATGAATGTGATATTTGTGGGTTTATGCCATTAGAGGCAAAGTTGAAGGTTCAAATGTGATCTTCCTAAATCAATGTCATGTATAATAATTATTCAAGGTTAGGAACTTATAATCATGAATTGAAATAGATTTCATTGAATATGATGGATCATGACTTGAAAAAGTTATAATTGAACCTTTATGAATCAGTTATGACTAGAATCAACTTATATGGAATAATGTAATTTAAATACCTTGACATCTAGGTATAAAGATGCTAGTAAGAAGTAATGCATGAAAGTAGGGCTTGTAGCCATCAATGTTAGGATTTGGGGGTAAAGGCAATATTATGTTATTGTGTTATCTATTGCTTCTCTCTTACACACTTAGGCATAAAATGCTAGGAGATCCAAGGTTCTCTAACATAGAATGATTCTACGTTGGCTTAATAACATAAAATGAATCAATGCTTGTTAGTCTAGAATAGCTTTAAGTTCTGACATATGTTCCCTTCATGTATAGCTTGGCTTAATAGGATAAGACCAAGGTTGATAGCTTAGGATAGAGGATTTATACTCTCCTAAGGGATAGCTTGATTTGGAATTGTAAAATTCATTTCATGGTAGCATGAGTTAGGAGTTGTCATGGTAACCTAGGATAGAGGATTTATACTCTCTTATGGATAGCTTGAACTAGCATTGTTAGGATGCCTTCAAGATAGCATGACTTGGTTTAGCCAAGACCATTTCATAGTAGCTTTAGGATTAAGGACTTATACTCTCCTAAGGATAGCTTAAGATTGAGAATCATTCCCTCCTAAGGATAGCTCAGATTAGCATGTTGGGATGCTTGTGAGAGTAGCTTGACTATGTATTATAAGATGCATTTCAAGGATTGCTTAGGATGGAGGACTTATACTCTCCTAAGGATAGGTTAGGATTGGGGATCCATACTCTCCTAAGTGTAACTTGACTTTGCATTGTAAGATGCATTTCAAGGGTAGCTTTAGTTAGGTTAGTCATGGTTGCTTGGGATTGAGGACTCATACTCTCCTAAGGGTAGCTTAGGATTGAGAATCATAATGTCCTAATGAATAGCTTGCATTTGTATCCTAGTATACTTGTAAGGGTAGCATGACTTAGTTGGTCTAAGACTATTTCATGGTTGATAGGATAGGACATTTGTACCTTTCCTATAATAGCTTGGACTTTCACGTTAGTGTGTCTTCTAAGATAGTTAGTTTAGCTTAACCTAGTTATGTTAGTAAGATGATAGCATGGTCTAGCCTATTAGGGGGTTATTCCTTGGTATCCTTGAATTGAGAAATAGAGTTCAGTCATGGTTTATGACTTGCCTATTACTAAATAAAGAAGTACTTTATATGAATAGAGGCAAATAGAATAGAGGGACAAGTCCCAAACTAGTGAACAATCATGATAGTGTAAAGGGGTACTTAGTGTGGGTAGTAGTGTGGGATGCTATCCATACATTGCACAAGTATGACTTGAGACTAGTTATGAAAGGTTCCCTTAGATGGTATGCATTTAGCTTGGGTTGTTGCTATAGTTGCTTTCAAAGATATGACTGACCAAAGGTGATAGTTCCCTTGTCTATAAAAAGATAGCCAATAGCAAGACCAAATGAGGGTGAATATTACTAGGATGATTTCAAGGTTATGCTTAGTGTGAAGGGTAGTATGGGATGCCTTTCATGCATTGAACAAGTGTGCTTTGAGGTTACGTAGAAGTATAGTGCGCTTATGGTAGAAAAGCTTAAGAGTTGACCATGTATATAGAATATGATTAAGGTGACCAAAAAGGGTTACTTGGCTTGGGTGGTATCATGGGATGCTATTCTTGCTTTGCACATGTATGCTTTTGAGGTTACTTGAGAATGGTGCTATTATGGTATAGATGACTAAGAGTCAATTATGCTTATATGATTATGACTTATCTCCTATGCTTATTAACTATGTATTATGTTGACTAATGATTATATAATGCTTATGTTGGAGATTATGCTATGACTATGATTATTATGCTATGACTATTTTATTATCTCCTATGCTTACATCGTATGTTGACTAACAATTTTGAAATGCTCTTATGATGTGATGCTAGCTATCATACTTGGTACATTTTGTATTAACTCATATTGCCGACATTCTAATCAAATGTAGGGTTTTGGAGACTTGAGTTCCTTTGGAGGCTAGGTTTCTAAGGAGTAAGGAGTTGAAGACTGGATGAGTCGTCATAGCTTTGAGGACAAACCCATTATTTCCTATATGTTTTTATTTCATGTTTTGAGACTATTGTATGGGCTGTGTCCCAAGAGTTTATTCTCAAAGTTGAATTAGATAGTTTGAGACGAAGTATAGAAAGGCTTCTGCTTGATTTTATGAAAATGGCTTCGATTGTAAAAGTTTTAACATTTCCTGTATTTTATATTATCCTATGTAATGATATGCTAAGGGCTTGTATGAGACCACTTAGTGGTCAAGTATGCCATGTTACGTCTAGGGGTACCCCTGGGTAATGAAAAACTTGGTAATCATAGCACAAGGTTTAAAATGGTTCTAGGATTGTCTCAAACCACGTCTAGTAGAGTCTTGTTCATAACTATGAAGTGCGCCACATTTATGAATAGGAGGCTATTGGATTCTTAGGAAACTTTACTTTTTCATTCTCCAAGTCGTGCCATAGAGTTTAACTCTATAAGGTCTCTCTCATATTCCTTATCCAATGGTCATTAAGATATGACTACTCGAAGTGCTTATGCTACAAGGAGCAAGGGAGAAAAGTTGGTTGTGATGCCAATTATGGCTGTGTGACTTGAGAGATTTGAGATTATAGATTGTGATGTTGTCTTTAGTATGAATGATGCTTTATTCTTGCCTTTATGTTATGAATGATGTTTAGAAGAATTTGTGTAGGCTTACTCCCAAGGGGGAGATAGTGTGCCTACCTAGCAAGGTGATTGTGAGGTGATGTTTAGTTGTTGGTAGAACCCGACTTAGTCAAGATGAGTTTTGAAGTATGTTGATAGATTGGTTGAATAGGTTGTTTAAGTAATGCCTAGATGGGTTGAGTGAATAGACTCCTCTAAGAATGGTAGAAATGTAAATCACCATGGTTTAGAATCATCTTGGGGGATGGATGTGAAAGCTTAGTGATGACTTACTCTAACCTAAGAATTCAAAGGAGTGATGCTTAAAAGAGTTGTATAGGCTTCCTCCTTGAAAACGAGTATATATAGAGTTTCATGCAATTTGGGTTGGTAGAAGTAGTTCCTACTCCCTTGTGTTGCATTGAATATGTTTAGCTTAGAATTGATGTTTTCTTCATTGGTTGTGTGCATTTAGATGTAGTGCATGCATGATGGGCTAATAGCTTGGAATTGTGACTTTAAGAAGTGCTTAGAATTGTCATTCGAGGACGAATGATCCCAAGGGGGAGATATTGTAATGCCCTAGAAACTAGTAAGTTTAACTAGAGGGTTCTAGAGCTATTCGTAAGAGTTTTGGAGTGTGGTATGAGGATTAAAAGTTGTAGAAATGATTCCCGTACTTAGAATGGAGGTTTTAAGGGCTATACATCAATGTATGACCCCCCAAGGACCACCCAAGGGGTCCTTGAGGGTGACCCTAAAAACAGTCCCCAAATTTGCAATTTCCTATGGAAGGGACCATAGACCGTACGTGTGGTACGTGGATGGCCTGCTTGAAGCAGGTTTGAGGGCCCACAACCACTGCCTAACCAACGGACCATTAGTCAGACCACGGTCCATGGTTGGGGTCCATAGTCCAAGGCCTCAACTTCCAACTTTCTGACACTGGATGACTGTCCACCAGGATGGGTCGTGGGTCTGGCCATGGTCCATCAAATGGGGTCCATGGTTGGTAGGTTGGCAGTTTAGTTCTGGGGTAGTTGGGTCTTTTTCCTAATTAAGTGGTTCATATACTAAGTATCTTTGCCCTTCAATAAGACCCTTATATAAGTGTTTTCAACCCCCAAATTAGCTCATTCAAGTCATTCTTAAAAAAAAAAATCACAAAAGAATATCAATTCTCCCCTCCAAAATATTTCTCTCTCTAGAAAACTTGAAGAAGAAGAATGATTCAACCTGAGGTTTCAAGTGAAATCTCAATTCCTCTATTGAAAACTAGCATTTGGCTTCAAGGTATGGTAGTTTTTATGCATGGATTCCTTCCATTCATCGAGTTTCTAAAATCCTTTATTTCAAAGTTAGAATTCCCCAATTGAGTTAGGTGTTTCTTTAATTATCATGGGTTCTTTTAATTATTGATTTAAATAGTTGAATTTTGATTTCTTATGCATGAATTCATGAAGTACTGCAATTTTATGATGACTTCCCCATAAACCCATGTAATCCCCATGTTTTCAAGTTATGAATCATATGATGTTGGATTTTGATCCTAGAGGAAGAGTTTTATGAAATCATACATGTATTGTTAACTTTACATGAATTTTTGATTAAATCCATATCTAATCCATGTTTTCTAAATGTGGATGATTGAAATCGGGTTTTGAACCTCAAGAGGTGAATTATGGACTCATGTATTTTCTTATGAAATCTATGTAAATGTTTTAAGGATGATTTGTGAGTAAAGTATCAACGATGTTGTTATTGTTGTGTTATTGAAAGGATATTCTAATAAACACAAGAGAATGATGTGAAAGGTTTTCTCACATAATAAAGGATTCTAAGTTTGAAAGGTTTTCTCACCTAACTAAATCAAAGAGTAAGAGCTATCCTAATGAACCTAGTTTGGATTGGTTATTGAAAGATACCTTTCCATGAATGATGACTTAGCTTGGATTGGTAAGATGACGTGACTTTCAATGGATAATAAGAACAAGAAGAATTGACAATTATGTGGGATTTATTCTTAGCACCGATGTCACACCACAAATCCCATTAAGACAGACGGACAGTCAATGCCCTAAAGGCCCAAGAGAACCAATATGTAACATGTGCTTACTATGCATATAACTATGACAATCTTAAAGATGTGACAAGTTCACATAGGATGCAGCGATACGAACAAACATAAGTAGACCAAAAACTTATATACAGGACTTGGCTGTTGAGGCCACAACTTATTAAGACATATGACGCCATTAAACTCTATACAGTAGTCTACAAAGCCTCTAAAATATAGAAAACCTTTGTTTAGGGCAGGACATGGCCCCGCCTTACACTTAACTACCATACAACAACAATATAGGTGCCAAAGACTCGATAAGCCCCGAATCAACCTAAAGCTTCACCAATAGCAGCTTAGTACCTGTGCTTCTACTAAAGAGGTCTACTGGCTGGAGTACCAGTGCCTATAGCATGAAATGTAGCGTCCCCATAAAAGACGTCAGTATGAAAAAATGTACTAAATATGTGAGGCAATATCATATGTAAAACATGCTCAAATGACATCAAGTATCCATATATAAGTACAGAGATCAAAATACGACCACTTTCGTTACTCTTGTAGGATCATGTATGTTGCATTCATTTCGTTGCTTTTCTGTGTGTTATGATTATTATAAGTCATGTGATACGAATGATCAGCTGATCAATGGTAGAAGTGGATGACTCATACTAGGAATTTTAACCCCTGGGATGCTTTCCTCATAATTACACAAATTGGGATCGGCCCATGCTAGGCTTTCGCACCTGAGCTGCCACCCATCTCTACCAATTGGGATTGGCCCATGCTAGGCTTTCGCCCCTGAGCTGCCACTGTTCTATACCAATTAGGATCGACCCGTGCTAGGCATTTGCCCCTGGGCTGCCACCCGTAGTAATACCTCTGCTTCACTTATATTTTTTAATCTTTGAGAGTGTTGTTTTGGTGGTCATAATCATTTTTTGATATTTGGAACTACAGACCAGTAGTAGAAGATATGAAATAGTACTTAAAGGAAGTAACAATGACATAAGGAGCTATGTAACATCAACGCATTACTTGTGATCTTAAATGGAACAATTGACTTCAATTGACTAAGAGGATAATTTACCAAGCTTGATGTTGCAAATTCCATTTCTATATTAGCACTTAGGAGGATGATTATACCAATGTAGAGTAATGAACATTTAATTAAGTAATTCTACACGCTAATGAGAGGGGGGAAAATATTGTTAGATATTTGGAGATCTTATGTTGCCACGATGTTTCCTTTACTAGGAATAGAACTTGGGAAATTCACTTCATTGATATTAATCGCAAGTATCAGATATCGTGCAAAAGAATATTGAATCGAATAGCCTTACATACCATGCTGTATAACTCAGATATTACAAGGAATTAACCTCCTTCCTTTCAGATTACTAATCTACAATGAAAAAAGTAAAACTAGTATTCGTAGCTAATCAACATATTTGGCTACTTAACCTTACAAAAATGGTAGCCTGGCTGCAGGCTCATAATTTATCATATCAAGGACGTTGTTCAATTACTTCTCCTCGAATTACATCCACATACCGATGTGGAGTGAGTAGTAAGTCTGAACAACATTCATTTTTGTGGTGTATCACCACACCCTCCTATATTTTCATATAAAATATTCACACTTTTTCCCAACATCAACCATCCAGTCCCCACATATGCTCATAAAATGGCCCAAAATACTCCTTATCATAGCAATCGATATTGAACTCACTATCTCTTCGATTCTTAATAACAATACACATGTAATTCTTCATCGAATCTCATGCATAATAAGGACAAAAAAAGAGCAGTCACCTTACCTCAATTTATGCAACTTTCCCGTTTAACTTGAAATCTTCAAGAACTTTAACTTCCCTTCACACTTAAACCAAAGAAGAAGAGAAAAATATCTAAATAATCAAGGAAAGTGAAAAGTAACTTGTGGACACATTATTACCTTGTACGTAACTTATACTTGAGCATGAATAACATGTTTTCCAAATCATCCATAGGAGAATTAATCTAAATCCATAAGTGTTTTCACTTACCTTAACTTGCAAATATGAGGGTTTCTTCAAGAACGGTAGAAAAAATTCTGGGCTACTGTTTTAATCCTTAAGAGAAAAGACAGAGAGAGAGATGGAGTTAATTCTCAATTTATGTTTTTAAATGGAGTGGAAATAACAGCAAATATTTATCTTATTTTTAGCTTTCTTCGCCTTTAAGAATATCCTCTAGAACTTCCGTCTTTTTGCTTCATTTTCAGTCACTAATTGGTCAAGTAGGTGATGCACCTGCTTATGTACATCAAACTGCTCAAAAGGTCAAAGTAGGTGATTCACCTAGTTGCCCTTTTCCTTAGTTGGGCTTAACTTACATTGGGCCTTGGTAGATTTGGTTGTTGGGTTTTAATTTCATTTTCCTTTTATTTAACGTAGTTTGGGCCTCAATTGAGTCCATTTGCATATGCCCAAATTTGATCTATAAACCTTGATTTTTAACTAGATCCATATATCTCAAGTAGGTGATGCACCTACTTGGTCCTTTGGACCTATCAATAAGTCAAAGTAGGTGATGAACCTACTTGTCACCTACTAGGTTAGTTAAATCAAGCAATCAACTCACTTATATTATTCCATTTTCTAAATATTAATCCATTTTGCTTTAACTTAGCACTTAACTTTCAGCTTTAAGCTCAATTACCACCTTACTGTCTCAAGTTTAAATACTTTCGTTGGATTTAACTTGCAGTACATATGCTGAAACGTGCAAGGCATGACATTACCTTCCGAGTAAGTTTAAACCAACACCAATCATATAAGAAACATGGTACCTCACCTATACTATAAGGCTATGTCAAGTATTACAAGAATAGAACACGTGTCACGACCTAGGGGTACCGCCTAGACGTAACACGGTGAACTTGACCCCGAAGGGGTCTACTACAAGCCCTTAGCATATCATGACATAAAAACATTGGGAAAATGCAGAAAATTTAAATCTTTTCTTTACAATCGAAGTCTTTTATAAAATGAGAGAGTCTATAGACTATGTCTCGAACCATCTATAACATTTGAATTAAAACTCTTAATACAATCTTAGGGACATGACCCTTACAAAAAATTCTAAAACATAAAAGAAAGACATAAAGGACATATGGTCAAGCCCTCGAATACCATGAGGACTCACCAATCTTCTTCTTGTTGATATACTAAGGTCCTAGCCACGAGGGTAGAATCCCATATCTCCAAACCCTATACTTATAGAAAATGAAGAAATATGGGTTAGCACAAAAGGTACTAAGTATTGAAGCCATGCATAAAAATCCTTAAAACATGCATAAAAGGGATATTTTATTTGAAACCATGTTATATGTCACTTTTGAACAGTATATTTGACTTAGGTTGAGAATGTAGCTCATAAGATAAACCATGCACAATTCATCATAACAAAAAGGATATCATCATAATCAAAAGCATAGTCTCCAACACAGCATAATGCATACTCCAATCTTCACAAGACATAGTTCACATACATAATTACATACCAAGATCATATCATCATAATAGAACTATCTCATAAGCAACCCTAAGCCATACTTGTGCAATGCATATATAGGATCCCATAATTCTATATACATCAAGTATCACTTCTAGGCCACCATGATCATGCATAACATAACTTGACCTTATCCATAGTAACCATTCCTAGACAAGGGGACTTTCATGTTCATATCTTGCAATAAGCAAATTAACTCATAGAAACAATCCATATCATGCATACATAAATTCATATACCTTCCTAGCATAAGGAAACCACACCATAATCCGTTTATAAGTCTACTTATGCAATATATAAGTGAAGTCCCATACCCCCACTCACACTAAGTAAAGCTCATTAAGAATTCATAAGCATAGTCCATGTTCATATTCATGTTCATGTTCATAATTAATAATAAAGCATACATTTAACTCATAATCATCCTATAATAAGAGAAACATACCATGCCCACTCTTAAAGTCCACTTGTGCATTGAATGAATGAAGTCCCATACCCCCGTTCATAATAAGTAGAACCTCTTGAGGAACCATAATACATAACTCATGTTCTTATCATAATTCATATTCTTATCATATCAGGAAATTTCCTTAATCGACATAGACCATGTAAGCTACATGGAATTCGGTATTCTACCTCCATACCGAAAAGAGGTGTCCTACTTGCCTAAGGTAGAACATATATAATTGCTTTTAGGTGGATCCACTACTAGAAAACTACTTATGTGGAGGTTTCCATCTCATGAGATAACCATATTGGGAACCAAACTACTAGCGTGAAGGAACCCATCTCATACTCATATCCACTCGGTGCTAAGCATAATACCTTTTAAATTCATATTAAGTCTTTACTTAAGTTCATGTTAATGAAAGAATGTACTGGGCACTCAAACCAACATAGTATCATAATAGCTCATAGATTCATAAATTGAGAATGTCCTTTCAACCTTAGAATCATTAATATGTGAGTAAACCTTTTACATCATATTCATAGTGTGTTCATGAGGATAGCCTTTCAATCAACAGAACAAGCTTATCATAAATATACATACTTCATGCATGGTCATCTGTGAGGATGCATATGAGAATTAGCCTTTCAACAACACCTTAGTCACATCATAGTCAAGTTCATGCATGGGAGGGGGGGGAGGTGTGTGTGCGATTGTTCTTTCAATGACACAATGACAACATTATCATCATAGACACTTCACTTTCTAACTGTTCATAAAACATGCACATAACATCACATTCAGTCATACACCTTATATCTTGCATTCAAGGATCATGTTAAGTCAACACATCTATAATTCACCACATGAGACATAGATATAGTCATAACTCAATTCCAACATTTAGTCCATGTATACACTCATATACTCATACTATAGATCATGTGGATGAAGTCCTTTCACAGTAATGTCATATACAATCCAACATACATAATAACTTCCATCTTTAAGCTTTAACATCATTACCTTATTCATATTAGCTTTTGCCATTAAAGCCCTAGGAGTCATCTTCATATTACGGGGATTACTCTCAAGAAACACCTCACATGGTCATAATGTAAACCTAACTCTCAAGATAAAATAATCACATGCTTCATTTTTTACTCAATCATAGGTATATAACATCAATTAAACTAAATCTCAATCCTACTTCAACCGTGATTCATCATGTAAGCCCTAATCAAGTTAGTTTATATCTACAAGCTTTACCTATAAGCAATTTATATCTAGGTGATCCAAGCTAATGCAATTCATTAAGAAGTTCAACAATCTTTGAAGGTCACATCTAAACCCTCAATTAGCCTCTTTCATGAAATAGCCCTAGGCAACATCAATTCACCTTAGAATTTTAGGTAAATCAAGTATACATGTAGAATCATACTTAAATCATGGAATTACATCATAATCAACTCACATCCAATCAATTGGACCAACTTGCAACAACATTAATAATGTAAAGAAGGCCATAGCTAGGATTCGGGAACTCATGGATTCTTGAGGAATTCAAGTTAAAATCATATAAAATCAGTAGTACATCCATAAATAAACATAATTGAACCTTTAAAAGCAAATTTGAAAGGAATCCATGGGGCTGAGTTGAAACCCTAGCTTTTGAAGAATTCTAGATTTGAGATAAGAGTTTTTGAAGGGACTCCTTGGGTGATAGCTACCCAAGGATGAAAACTACTATACCTTTATGGAAGAAAATCCACAAAAAATGAGTGAGAAAGGTGAGATCTTGAGCTTCAAAGCGTGAATCCTTCTTCTCCAATGGTGGTTTGCTAGAGAGAGAATATTTGGAGAGGAGGAGTGGTTATGATTTGGGGTCTTGAGATATAATGAGTTTGTAGGGTGTTTAATGATTTAGAATAGTTTATATATATGTATAAATACTATATTAAACAACCTCTACTTAAAACTTATTAAAAATGAATTACCTAAAAACCCCTTGATTTGGCCAACTTTGGGGCAGATTGCAGTAATGACCTACGGCAACAACCTACGGGAGATAGGTCAGCTCATATCCTGTACTGGTGGGGCGTAGGTTGAATCTACAGCTACTTTTGTTGCCCCTTCACCCAAGAACTACTCCCATAGAGCGTGGACCACCCTACGGGGCATGGGTCCCCTCTGTGGGTCACACATTTTTGGCAGATATTTGGAACTTAGGCAGCCTTGGGTTTAGACATTAGGGTCCTCCTCAAGGACCCTTCGTTGGTCCTTGAGGGGTCATACCATGACGTCTAACCCCTAAACACCTCAACCAAAGCTTGGGAAGACGTTTTACAACTTCAAACCCCATATCAAACTCCATCATACATTCGTTAGGCTTTAGTTCCACTTACTAGTTTTTCGGGTTGTTACATTTTCTCCCCCTTAGGAACATTCGTCCTCGATTGACACTTTAAACACCTTTATGGAACGAAAGACTCAAGACTAGTAGCCCATCATGCATGAAACATCAAAATGCACATCAACAAGGAGGAAACATCACTCCATCTCAATATACTTAATGCAGCACAAGGATGTACGTATTACATGTATCAACTTATTTATGCATGATATTTTCGTAACTAATCATGTTTAAGGAGGAACTTCCATCTCCTTGTCATAACATGCTCAACACAACATTATGGAGCCAATATGCCGTATCATCAAAAGCAGAATCAAAGCATGTTCATCAAATCATCTCGTGAAGTCAAATATACCATCATCATACTAAAATGCACAACAACATGAGGAACATATAAATTATGAAAACTCATTTTATACAAAATAAGAGTCTTTCAAAAAACATGCATAACATGAGAAGATAATAGAAATTTCTAAAACACTCATGACTCCTAGAAATAAAACAAGCCCAAAAGGAACTCTTGGTCTCAAGCTTGAATAGGAATAGCAGGAAGGGATGAGGATATGGGGACTCTCAATCAATTTTTCTATCTAATCACATGATCTCTCCTTTAGGAGTAATCCCCTTTACTAAAACCTCATATACTACTCCTTTCAAACAAACCTAAAGCATTTACTAAGATTCATTATAACCTTAATGGGTTCTAAAAGCAATAAAGGTCTAATGACGATGCATCCAAACCCTACCAAGGTTAACAAGTTTTACTCTAAGGGACAAGGGAATCCTAGGAAATATATACATCCAAGACTCCACAATCATGAAACAAGTTAAGGAGGACTTATCATCCAGAGCTAGTGGACGAATAGATGGGAACATAAGGATATTAGGACATCTCATTGGCCCTGGGCCTCCCAAGTAGCACCCTCAACTAAAACCCTTACTAAATTACCACCTTCAACATTCTCTAGGCATCACTTAAACACCATTATCCATCAAATCCTCCATCACAACCTAAAACTCATTATGACTAAGTGGGATTCCACCAACATACACATATAACGATAGTCAAACCTAAGTACACTAAGGACAACATAAAATCTTATTATGTCCAACTTATCAAGTCACAAAAGACAAGTACTACGAAATAGAAATAAGCATGAAACATATATTGGGAGCAACATTAGGAGGACACTCTTGTTCACCTCTAGCTTGAAGAGAATCAGACTTAATTTTCTTCCTCTCTCTTCCCTAAGCCTTAAGTATCAGGCAATCTCTTATTTTGTGGTCATTTCTACCACAACCATAACAACCCTTTATGCTGGCTAGACACCTATCATCATACCTTTTTCCAGACCGAGCACAAGTAGGCTTAATCACATAAGATCCACTACCACTCACTCCTTGATATTTTGGGGTAGACACACTCTTTTAGTCAAACTTTGGTGGAATATTTGAAGAATCTAGTCCAAAGGACCTCTCAAGAGAAGAATTTTCATCATCCATCCTAACCCTCTTTTTCTCCTTCAACATTTCTTCAAGTTTCTTTTGCTCAATTTGAAAGCCATACACTACAAGACGAGGGATATTCATATTATACTCAAACATAGCCATACAACATTCTTTTACCACTAAATCAGACAACCCTGACACAAATTTGCTCATACCTGATTTGGGATCGGACACTAGAATTGGAACATACTTAGACAATTGAGTGAACCTCCATGCATATTCCTTAACACTCATGTCACCTTGTTTAAGGTTGATGAACTCAAGAACAAAAGCTTCTCTCATTTTTAAAGGGAAGAACCTATCTAGAAAGGAACTCTTGAACCTTTCCCACTCTATAGGGCCCAATCCTACTGGTATAGTCCTTTTCAATTGATCCTACAATAATTGTGCAACCCCTTTGAGTTGACAAGAAGCTAACTCCATTTTCTCTATCAGAGTTACTCTCATACGATCTAACCCCTTAGAGACCTTCTCCACAAAATCTAGAGGATCTTCTCCCACTTTGGAGCCATAAAACATAGGAGGATACCACCCCAAGAACTCCCTTACCCTAGAAGCGGCCATCGCCCTTATTGGACTTGCCGGAGTTACACCCTCTTTGTTGACTTTCACAGTCAAGGCTTGAGCCAACAATTTGATAGTGGACCTAAACATCGCATGAGTCACATTCTCCCCTATAGGGCCAATTGGAGCTTGGAGAGAAATCTCTTGCTCCACATTGTCTTCCTCATTCCTTTTAATGTAAGCCCTTGAAGTAGTCATATCCTGAAAACCATAGGGCACACAGTAGGAGAAAGACCTAATAAAGCTAAACTCTGGGGCACGACTTAGAGAATGAAGAAGTGAAGTATTCTTAACATCTGATAGCCTCCTATTCATAAAATGTGGTGCGCTTCACATTTATGAATAAGATTCTACTAGATGTGGTTTGAGACATCCTAAAATTATCCCAAAACCTTATGCCCTGATACTAAGTTTGTCACGTCCCAAGGGTACCCCCTAGACGTAACACGACGTATTTGACGCTTTTAGTATATCATGACTTAACCGACATAGACCATGTGAGCTACATGGAATCCGGTGTTCTACCCCCACACCAAATATAGGTGTCCGACTTTCCTAAGGTAGAACATACATAATAGCTTTTAGGTAGATCCACTATCTATATACCTATGTGGGCACATTGTGATGGGATAAGGAGATTGCTACTAGAAACCCTAACTACTAACGTGGAGGTTTCCATCTCATGAGTAACCATATTGGGAACCAAACTACTAGTGTGAAGGAAAACATCTCATACTCATATCCACTCGGTGCTAAGCATAATTCCCTTTAAATTCATATTAAGTCTTTACTTAAGTTCATGTTGATGAAAGAATACACTAGGCACTCAAACCAACATAGTATCATAATAGCTCATAGATTCATTACGTGAGAATGTCCTTTCAACCTTATAATAGTTAATATGTGAGTAAACCTTTCACATCATATTCATAGTGTGTTCATGAGGATAGCCTTTTAATCAACACAACAAGCTGATCATAAATATACATACTTCATGCATGGTCATGTGTGAGGGTGCATATGAGAATTAGCCTTTTCAACAATATCTTAGTCACATCATATTCATGTTCATGCATGGGTGTGTGTGTAAGAGACTATCCTTTCAATGACACAACAACGACACTATTGTCATAGACACTTCACTTTCTAAGTGTTCATAAAACATGCACATAACATCATAATCATGCATACCCCTCATATCTTGCATTCAAGGATCATGTTAAATCAACACATCTATCATTCACCACATGAGACATCGATATAGTCATAACTCAATTACAACATTCATTCCATGTATACACTCATATTTTAGATCATGTGGATGAAGTCCTTTCACAATAATTCCATATACAATCCAACATATATAATAGCTTCCTTCTTTAAGCTTGAACATCCTTAACTATTCATATTAGCTTTTGCCATTAAAGCCCTAGGAGTCATCTTCATATTACGAGCATTACTCTCAAGCAACACCTCACATGGTCATCATGTAAACCTAACTCTCAAGGTAAACTAACAACATGTTTCATTCTTTACTCAATCATAGACATATAGCATAAAGTAAACTAAATCTCAATACTACTTCAACCATGATTCATCATGTATGCCCGAATCAAGTTATTTCATATCTATAAGCTTTACCTATAAGCAATTCATGTCTAGGTGCTCTAATCTAAAGGCAATTCATCAAGAAGTTCATCAATCTTAGAAGGTCACATCTAAACCCTCAATTAGCCTCTTTAATGACATAGCCCTAGGACACATAAATTCACCTTAGAATCTTAGGTCAATGAAGTATACATGTAGAATCATACTTAAATCATGCAATTACATCATAATCAACTCACATCTAATAAATTGGACCAACTTGCAAAAACATTCATAGTGTAAAGAAGGACCATAGTTAGGATTCGGGAACTCATGGATTCTTGAGGATTCACATTAAAATCATATAAAATCAGTAATACATCCATGAACAAACATAATTCAACCTTTTAAAGCAACTTTGAAAGGAATCCATGGGGTTGAGTTGAAACCCTAGCTTTTTAAGATTTGTAGATTTGAGATAAAAGCTTTTGAAGGGACTCCTTGGGTGATAGCTACCCAAGGATGAAAACTACCATACCTTTATAGAATAAAATCCACGAAAATTGAGTGAGAAAGGTGATATCTTGTGCTTCAAAGCTTGACTCCTTCTTCTCCAATGGTGGTTTCTAGAGAGAGAATATTTCGAGAGGAAGGGTGGTTATGATTTGGGGTCTTGAGGTATAATAAGCTCATAGGGTGTTCAATGACTTAAAATACTTTATATATATGTATTATATTAAACAATCGCTACTTAAAACTAATTAAAAATGAATTACCTAAATGATCCCTTGATTTGGCAGACTTTGGGGTAGATTGTAGTGATGACCTACTGCCACCACTTACGGGGCGTAGGTCAGCTCATGTCCCGTACTAGTGGGGTGTAGGTTGAGCGTGCAGCTCCTTTATTTGCCCCTTGACCCATGAACAACTCCCACAGAGCATCGACCACCCTACGGGGCATAGGTCCTCTCCTTGGATCACACATTTTTTGCAGATTTTTCATCCTTCTCATAAAGCTGAAAGAGATGAGGATACTTCAATTTCCTTGCTTCTTCCATTTCCTATGTAAATTGTTCTATTCATTGGTTCCTCCATAGTACTTTTACAGAATCTACCTCTTTATTCCTTAACTTCTTAACTTGTCGATCCAGAATAGCTATGGGTACTTCTTCATCAGTGAGATCTCCCGTAACATGTACATCTTTAGTAGGAGTAATACGAGATGGGTCACCTCTACACTTTTCAAAGCATCGAGACGTGAAACACTAGATCAACTTATGAAAGCTTTTTTGGTAGATCTAACTCATTGGCTACTTGGACAACTCTTCGAATAATCTTATGTGGCCTTATATAGCGGGGAATCAAATTTCCTATTTTACCAAACCTCATTACCCTTTTCATTGAAACACCTTCAACAACACCCAATCTCCTATAGAAAATTGTAGTCCTCTCCTTTTGACATCCGCATATGATTTATGTCGAGTTTGAGCTATTTCTAGTCGTTGCTGTATGACTTTGACTTTTTCCACATCTTGATGAACAAGATCTTGCCCAAATAAGGCTGCTTCACCTATTTTGAACCAGCCAATTGGGGATCTACACTTCCATATAAAGCTCCACAAGGTGCCATTTGGATATTAGAATTGTAGCTATTATTATAAGTGAATTCAATAAGTGGTAGATGATCATCCCAGGTACCCTTGAAGTCTAATATACAAGCTCACAATATATCCTCAAGTGTTTGAATTGTACGTTCTGCCTGACCATCTGTTTGAGGGTGAAAGGTTGTACTTAAATTCACTTGTGTAACCCAACTCTTCTAAGATGACTTCCAAAAATTTGCAGCGAATTGAACTACTCTATCAAATATTATAGAGATTGACAGTCTATATAGTCGAACTATCTTTTTAATATACAGCCTTGCATACGCTTCGTCTATATAAGTAGTCTTCATCAGCAAGAAGTGTGTTGATTTGGTGACTCTATCAATTATTACCCATATGGAATCAAACCGAAATGAGCGAGGCTGTCACGACCTGAGCCTACACCCCGAACGTAACACGGTGTACAAGACTCTGAAATGTCTGATACAAGCCTCATAGCATATCATAATATAAGAACATAGGAAATAGTACAAAAATTTAAAACTTTTGTTTACAATAGAAGTCTTTTATAAAAGTAAGTGGGAGTCTACAACACTATCTCTCAAACTATATATTACACTTGAATACAATCTTAGGGACACAACCCTTACAAAAGTCTAAAACATAAAGAAAGACTTAAAGGACATAATGGTCAAGCCGTCGAATACTATGAGGACTCACCAAGCTTCTTCTTCTTGATCTAATATGATCCTAACCACGAAGATGGAAGTCGATATCGCCAAACCTTACACTTTGTGAAAAATATAGAAGAAATATGGGCTAGTACAAAAATGCAATATAAGATAGCCATGCATGATAAACTTTGAAACCATGCTAAAAGAGACATTATAGTTGAATGCATGCACTTTGTTAGTTTAAACCATCATTTAGAAGTTAGTGTGAAAACAAGAGTCAAAAGCATAAGAGACATCATGATAAGGCATAGACTATAGAATGGTAGATAACAATCACAACTAGTGAGTATAAGGAATACCATTAGGAACATATGCATAATAAATACAATCTAGTTTTAGTATGACATGAGAGAAACACTTCATTAGCTACCTCAAGGCAAGCTTGTGCAGTGCATAGGTGAGATCTTATAATCCCAGCCACACTAAGCAAGTCACTTTAGATCCTTATTCATGTTTACCATCTTTTAACCTCATCCTTAGCCTATTTCTCATAAACAAGGAAACACTCACCTTTAGTCAACTATATCAAGGGTATCAACCCATGGCAACAATACAAGTTATCATACAACATTACAAGTAGCCTTAAAATTTAATGTAATTCCCATCTATTCACAAGCACATTCACTACGGGAAGTCATTTTACAACATTAATGCACACATCAAACTCTAAAACTCTCACGTAAGGCTCTAGTTCCACTTACTAGTTTTCCGGGTGCTAAAATATCTCCCCTTTGGGAATATTCATCCTCGAATGACGTTTCTAAATACTTCATGAAATTAAAGACTCAAGAAAAGCAGCCCATCATGCATGAAACATCAAAACAATGCACAATTCAAAGAAAGAAACATCAACTCCATCTCAAAACATAATCAATGCAACACAAGGGAGTAGGAACTACATCTAACAACCCAAATATGCACGAAACTTAATATTTCTCATTTTCATAGGAGGAACTACTCTTTCCAACTAAAATGATGCTCAACATAATATCATGGAGCCCATATGCCAATACTCTCAAAAACATACTGAAGCATGTTCATCAACACATCTCATGAAGTGAAATAGGGAAATCATACTAAATGCACAACAACATAAGGAACATTAATCATGAAAACTCATTTTCTCATAAAACATGAATTTCACCAAGAACATGCATAATTTAAGGGAACCATGGAAAACACATAATTCACACATAACTTCCGAAACGAGGAATTTTTAGAGGAACTACTTACAACATCCAAGACTTCACAATCATGAAACAAGTCAAGTGAAACTTATAAAGCTAAAGGAGGAATAGAAGGAAAGATATGTATATCAGGACATCTCATTGGCCCCTGTCCTCTCAAGTAGCACCGTCACCTACAACCTTCAGACAAAGACCAGTCCGTCACACCTTCATGAAAACAATTTCCTCATTCTACTATACCTTAACTTGCTGGTCTAAAACCTCTACAGAACTTCTAAATTAGATAGATTTTCATTTATGCATCTTAGCTCAAAAATAACCTTACCAACACCACTTAAGATCTCATATGAGCCTAACAAACCGGAACTAAACTTCTCAAACTCATTACACCTCTCAAGGTGAAAATTTCAAGCCAATCTAAATTATGAACATCAAAACACCAAACGACCTTGCTATCTAAGCACATTATCTCCACCTTGGGAGTAAGCCTATACAAATTCTTCTAAGCCTCATTTTTTTCAATTCTAAGGTCAGAAAAAATATCACTCAACTTTCACATCTGTCACTTAAGGTGATTCTAAACAATGGAGAATTACACTTCTACTCTCTGTTAAGGGGTTTACTCACTCAACATCTCTAGGAATCACTCAAATACACTATTCATCAAATCTCTCAACACACCCTAAAACTCATCATAACTAAGTTGGGTTCTACCAACAATCACACATAACCATAATGAAACCCATTCATACTAAGACAACATCAAAGGCTATCAAGTCATAAAAGACAAGCCACACTGGAATCTAAATAAGCATAAAACACATACCAGGAGCAACATTTGGAGGACACTCTTGTTCACGTCTAGCTTGGAGAGCAAAGTACCTAGTTTGCTTTAGAGTACTACCACTTGAACCACTAGGACTGGATGAAGGGCAGAGTTGAGACCTATGATGACTATCCCCTTTATTTCTAGCAACCTTAGGGCAATGCTTTATCTTGTGGCCCAACTCACCACAACCGAAGCAAATTTTGGAACCCGTTAAGCATTCACTAACATATTTCTTATCAAACATAGCACAAAGAGGCCACAAGGACGTAGTAATACTCCTGCTTGAAGGCATAGGGTTATACACCCTCTCATCATTAAATTTTGGGAAAAATTAGAAGGACCTTGTCCAAAGGACCTCTCAAGAGAAGAATTTTCACCCTCAATCCTCAACCTCTTTCTCTCCCTCAACCTTTCTCCAAGTTTCTCTTCCTCAATTTGGAGAGAGAAAATCCCAAGGCAAAAAATATTCATATCATGATCAAACATAGCCATACGATATTCTTTTCCCACTAGATCGAACAAACCCAATACAAACTTACTCATTCCCAACCTACAATCAGACACTAGAATTGGAACATACTTAGACAATTGGTTGAACCTCAATGCATATTCCTTAACACTTATATCACCTTGTCTAAGGTTAATGAACTCAAGCACCAAAGCTTCTCTCATATCTAAAGGTAAGAACCTATCTAGAAAAGTACTCTTGAGCACTTCACACTCTATGAGACCTCTTCCTACTGTTCTAGCCTCTTTCCATTGATTAACCAAGCTTGAGCAACCCCTTTGAGTCTACAAGAGGCCAACTCCGCCTTCTCTACCAGTGTCACTTCCACCAAGTCCAACATCTTACAGACCTCATCTATAAACTCTTGAGGACCCTATCCCTCTTTGGAGCCATGAAACTCCGGAGGGTTCATCCTCACAAGATATCTCACTCTCAAAATAGCTCTACTCATAATGGATCCATCGGAGCTACCACCTCCCAACTTCTTTGAGTCGTCATGACTTGAGCTAACATTAGAAAAGCCAGCTTAACCTCCTTATTAGTCACATTCTCCACTATAGGGACAATTTGAGCTTGAGGAGGAGCTTGGAGGGGACCTCTTGCTCCACATTGTCTTCCTTATTCCTTTCAACGTTAGCCCTTGAAGTACTCATATCCTGAAAACCATAGGACACACATTAGGAGAAAGACCTATAAAAACAAAACTCTATGGCACTACATAGAGAATGAAGAAGTGATGTTTTCCAAACATCCAATAGTCTCATATACATAAATGTGGTGCGCTTTACATTTATGAATAAGACTCTACTAGACATGGTTTGAGACATTCTAAAACCATCCCAAAATCTTGTGCTCTGACACCATGTTTGTCAAAGCCGAGCCTACGCCCCAGACGTAACACGGCATACAAGACTCCGAAAAGTCTCATACAAGCCTCATAGCGTATCATAACATAAGAACATAGGAAATAGTGCAGAAATTCAAAATTTTTCTTTACAATAAAAGTGTTTTATAAAAAGTAAGTGGGAGTCTATAAAACTATCTCTCAAACCATCTATAACACTTGAATACAATATTAGGGACACTACCTTTATAAAAGTCTAAAACATAAAGAAAGACTTAAAGGATTTAATGGTCAAGCACTCGAATACTATGACAACTCACCGAACTTCTTCTTATTGATCTACTATAATCCTAGCCACGAAGATGGAAGTTGATATTGCCAAACCCTAAACTTTGTGAAAAATATAGAAGAAATATGGGTTAGCAAAAAAATGCACTATGTATGACAGGCATGCATGAAAACCTTTGAAAACATGCTAAAAGGAACATTTTAGTTGATTGCATGCACTTTGCTAGTTTAAACCATCATTTAGAAGTTAGTGTGAAAACACAAGTCATAAGCGTAAGAGACATCATGATAAGGCATAGACTATAGCATGGTAGATAACAATCACAACTAGTAAGTTGAAGGAATACCATTAGGAAAATATGCATAGTCAATACAATCTAGTTTTAGTATGACATGAGAGAAACACTTCATGAGATACCTCAATGAAATCTTGTGCAATGCATTGGTAAGATCCCATCATCCCACCCACACTAAGAAAGTCACTTTAGATCCTCATTCATGTTTACCATCTTTTAACCTCATCCTTAGCCTATTTCTCATAAACAAGGAAACACTCACTTTTAGTCAACTATATCAAGGGAATCAGCCCATGGCAACAATGCAAGTTAGCATATAAAATTTCAAGTAGCCTTAGCATCTAATGCAATTGCCATCTAGTCAGAAGCACATTTACTACATGAATAATCATGGCAAAAGAGGAATCTACAACTACTCTCTAAGCCTACTTGTGCAGTGCATGGATGAAGTCCCATACCCCCACCCACACTAAGTAGTATTTTTTGAGTAGCCATAGTTCATCCTAAACTTGACCTTGTGGGAATTAGCTTTAATCGACATAGACCATGAGAGCTTATTTGTGGAATCCGTTGTCTACCCCACACCGTAAAGGGATGTCCTACTTTCCTAAGGTAGAACTAAACTATTAGCTTTTAGGTGGATCCAATAGCTAAAGACCTATGTTGCAACATAGTTTATGGGATAAGGGGATTGCTACTAGAGAACCCGACCTCTACTAAAGTATGGGTTTCCATCCCAAGAGAATGTTCCTAGAAACACGGCCTCTACTATCGTGAGGGCTTCCATCTCATATCAATATCCACTCGGTACTAAGAATAATTTTCATTGAGCTTATATTAAGTGTTGACTTAAATTGATAATTGTGGAAGGGTGTCTTGATACTCAATCCGACACACTCATGCTAAAGCTCCTATATGTGACAAACCTTTCACATTGTATGATATTCATGCCTAAGTGTGAAAATGAGGATAATCATCCATTCAACACAACAATTAGATTATAATGCCTTCACTTTACCATAAAAGCAATCTAATTGTATACACACAAGTCTCATACACATAGCTAATACTCAAGTTTTTCCCTTCAAGGACTATCCACATCACAAAGTCACAAATTGGGGACATAGGGGGTTCATGGGTTCTTGAAGGAAATTCAACATCAAAACCATAGAAATTCCTCAATTAATACATAATTCAAGTAATCAATTCATTATATTCATGATTCTATATTATTCTACTAATACCAAACAACACCCACACATTAAGATCCAATTTGGGTAATTAGAGTTATTCATGGATTCATGGAAGATTTTATTAGAAAAACATCATAAAAAAATTAAACAATAATATACGACAATTAAATTATCAAAACATTTTTAGAAAGAATCCATGACTTGGAGTGAAGACCCTAGGTTTTGGAGAATTTCCTACTTCGAAATTGAGAATTAAGAACTTTATGGATGAAAACTAACCATGAATCAAATACTACGATACCTTAGATGAATTTCCTCACAAATTTGGGTATAAAAGATGAGTTCTTGAACATTAGACTTCAACTTCTTCTTCTTCTCCAACAGAGGTTTTAGTGAGAGAAATATTTGGGGGAAAGTTGGTTATGGTTGGGTCTTGTGATTTATGAATTATATGGGTTAGTTAATTTTTTGAAATTACTTATATAAAAGTATTAAAATAATATAAAACAACCCCACATTAAAAAAATTAAATTAGGAATTACCTAAAGTGAATTACCTTAGGCCGAAATTGGGCAGAATTGCAGGTAGACCTATGTCCATGACCAACGGACCGTGGGTGGACCTATTGGCCATCCTGCAGGTCTATAGGTCTGGGGTATTCAGCTCACTTTCATGGCCTTGACCCATTACCAAGTACTACAGGGCGATGATGGACCTACGCCCAATAGGTCCCATCCGTAAGTCACCATTTTGGAAGCTTAGGGGTTAGACATTAGGGTCCTCCTCAAGGACCCTTGGTTGGTCCTTGGGGGTCATACCTTGACCTTTAACCCCTAAACACCTCATCCTAGGACAAAAGGCCATTTTACAATATTAACCCATGCATAAAACTCTAAAACTCTCACGTAAGGCTCTAGTTCCACCTACTAGTTTTCCGGGAGTTACAAAGGCAAGCTAGTGACAAAATCCATGTTGATCATGTCCCACTTCCAAATTAGAAGTTCTATACGCTCCATATAACTGATGAGTCCACGATTTTAACTCATTTAGTGATCTTTTTAATAGATTTAGTGTCCTCAAATGCATACTTTGTGCCAATAACTAATGTAAATCCTTGATTCGTAGGTATTTGGATTGAGGAACAAATCATGGACACTACTAAGCAAAAATGAACAAAGCAGCTGAAAGAATGAAGAAATGAAGGCCTAAAGATTGCCTAAACCATTAGGCGAGTCGTCGAATGGCCATGGTCTCGGCTAATGTTCTAGTGTGCCAAGCCCTGAAGGAGAAAATCAAGTCGTTATAGAAAAGAGCAGTCGGTGAGCCATCGAACAATTGCATAATTCAGTACTATATCTGAAGGCTAAAACAAAAAGGTGATGGAATTGACCAAAGGGCAGATCACCTAGTGGATCGGCGATCCCGACTTATTGCGTTGAATGGTCCTTCGTAGCACATTTTTGGTGACTATAAATACATTTTTAAAATCTTAGTTTAGTATTTATCTATATATCTATCATTCAATATCAGAGTTTTTAGGATAATATTATTATTCATGAAATGAGAGTATTGAGACAATATTTCCTTCGCGTTGAAGATTTGAAGATTTCCATTTTTGAGAAATTAGAAGTCGGTGTTGAAGATTCTTCATCTTAGACCTTTGTAATGAGGAGATTAATCTTACCTAGTTGATGGAAACACAATTTGGTGACGATTTTTATCTTTTCCTGATGTCTAGCTAAAACCCAAATTCTTGGGGTGTGATTATGTCATAATGGGCTGATTTAGCTAATGGGTATTGTTAATTGATAGTTTAAATGTTGTTTAAAAATGATTTCATTCAGTAATTATTGCTTAATCTAAAGGGTTGTAGTTGCAAATGCAGCTCTACCTTTGTGTTTTTGGCTTCTTCGAAAGAGAGGTTTTCAGACCAAGATTATTGATTTGATGGTTTGTGGGTATTGGGTTCTCATGGTTCAACTCGAGAGAGTGAATTCTAAACCTTTTTCCACACATTCAGCTCGAGAGAGTGAATTGACCAAAGCGTAGGTTGTTCTTAATTGCTTCTTATTGGTGTTCGAGAGAAAACAATTTGATTCAAGGTAAATTGTTTGAGAGAAAGTTTATCCCCACTTAGTCTAGCTTATTCACAGATTTATAGCTATTCACTATTAATTGCAATCACCTATCTGTCTACCTTTGCCCATAATCCAATCACATCCCAAGAACCCATCTCCATATTTGTTAATTTCGTGTTATTTGTTGTTGTAGCTGTTAGTTGAAACAAACCCCCCGATTATTTGACACTAGTGTCACACCAAACTTGATCCATGCTTTTATTCGTAAATGTTTTTACCTATAGTTGACTTGAGCATATTCATGCTTCTCTATTGATTCTCAAATATGTGCCACTCCATGTGAATTTCGACCCCAACTCACTTAGTTGGGTTATATTACTAACTAATGATCTTTGACACTTAGTATTGGATGAAGTGTCTTTGATAACGTTAAACTAATTAAAATGGTGCCACTGCCAAGGAGTGGTATTATTTGAGAATTTTTACTTGGGTTGGATTTTTTTCTTGTTAGTTATAATTGTAGTTGCTTAGTTTTAGTTTTGTTTTGCTTGTTTATTTGTTGAAATACAAAGTATGAGTTTGAACGGCAGCAATGGCAGCCAAGTAGGCCATTGATTAATTTTGTTGAGCTTGAACTTTCATTTGAAGCAAGTATTGTGAGCTTGAGATTCTTTGGATAATGCTGAGTCACACCTTGAATATTTGAGTGCACAATTGATCCTTGCTTGAGTAAGTTGAGTCTTTTTAAGTCCATTCATGATTGAGTCTTGTGTAGCACTGTTTGAGACACCCTTTTTGAACTACAGGACTTGAGTTTTACTTGAGGACAAAAGAAAGTTTAAGTTGGGGGTGTTAATGAGTCCACAATTTGGACTTATTTAGGGCTTTATTTTAATAGATTTAGTGTCCTAAAATGCATATTATTTGCTAATAACTGATGTAAATACTTGATTTTCAGGTATTTGTAGTGAGGAACAAAGCATGGACACTAATGATAAAAAAAATAAGAAGGCAGCTGAAAGAACGAAGAAAAGAAGGCATCAGGATCGCCTAAACCATTGGGCAAGTCTCCTAACGGCCATGGTCTTGCCTAATGTTCCAATGTGCCAAGCCCTAAAGGAGAAAATCAAGTCGATGATAGAAAGAAGCAGTCGGAGAGTCGCCGAACGGTTCCACGATGCAGTGCTAGATCACCCAAAGTTAGAAAACTTTAAGATGCTGAAGGCTAAATCAAAATGGCGATGGAATTGACGAAAGGGCGGCTCACCGAGTGGATCGACAATCCCAACTTATTGCTCCGAATGGTCCTTCGTAACATATTTTTGGCGACTATAAATACATTTTAAAATTCTTAATCTATCTATCTATCATTCAATATAAGAGTTTTTAGAAAAGAATTATTGGTTTTGAACTCAGAGTATTGAGAGAATATTTTCTTAGGTTTGAAGATTTCCATGTCTGAGAAATTGGAAGTTGTTGAAGATTCTTTATCTTAGACCTTTGTAAAGACGAGATTAATCTTACCTAGTTAATGGAAACACAATTTGGTAATGATTTTTATCTTTTGATGATGTCTAGCTAAAACCCCAATTCTTGAGTGTGATTATGTGATTATGAGTTGATTTAGCTACTGGGTATTGTTAATTGATAGAGTAAATGTTGTTTAAAAGTGATTTCATTTAGTAATTATGGCTTAATCTAAAGGGTTTTAGTTGCAAATGCAGCTCTACCTTTGTGTTTTTGGCTTGCTCAAGAGAGAGGTTTTCAAACCAAGATTATTTATTTGATGGTTTGTGGGTAATGGATTGTCATGGTTTCAGCTTGAGAAAGTTAATCATAAACCATTTTCCGCACATTTAGCTCGAGAGAGTAAATGGACTAAAGCGTAGGCTGTTCTTAATTGCTGCCTATTGGTGTTCAAGAGATACCAAATTGATTTGGGATAAATTGTTCAAGAGAAAGTTTATCCCCACTAAAGTCTAGCTTATTCACTGATTTACATCTATTCACTATTAATTGCAATTACCCATCTTAGACCATAATCCAATCACATCCCAAGAGCTCGTCTCCATATTTTTTAATTTCGTGTTATTGGCTATTGTAACTGTTAATTGAAACAAACCCCCCTTGTTATTTGACACTTGTGTCATTCCAAACTTGTGCCATGCTTTTATTCTTAAATATTTTTACCTATGATTGATTTGAGCATATACATGCTTCTCTATTGATTATCAAATATGTACCACTCCCTATGGGATTCAACCCCAACTCACTTAGTTGGGTTATATTACTAACTAACAATCGTTGATTCTTAGTATTGGATGAAGTGTCTTTGAGAACGTTAAACTAATCAAAATGGTGCCGTTGTAGGGGAGTGGTGTTATTTAAGAATTTTTAGTTAAGTTGGATTTTGTTCTTGTTAGTTATAGTTGTACTTACTTAATGTTTTGTTTTGCTTGTTTGTGTGTTGAAACAGGAATTATGAGTGTGATCGAGAGCAATGACAGCCAAGTAGGCCATCAAGATGACATCAGAAACCTCAACGATGTCAATGAGCTTAATGCTAATAACCCCCATCTTATGGGTGGTATTGGTGCCTTTCGCTTGCCACCGGCCGAAGGGAATATGGTGTTCCATATTACAAGTACTATGTTGCAACTCTTGCAATTATAGGGGTTCTTCAGTGGTTTGTCTTATGAGGATCCCCATGCGTATATTAGAAATTTTGTGGATCTATACGGACCATTATCCTTCAAGAACATCTCCCAAGAGTCGGTCTGGTTGAGGTTGTTCCCATTCTCTTTGATGGGAGAAGCATGTAAGTGGCTGGCTAAATTGCCACGTGAATCAATCACTTCGAGGGAGGAGTTGGTCACCGCATTTCAAGTATAATTTTTTCCTCCCTCAAAGATGATGACTCTTCAAGATGGGATTCAGAGCTTCAAGCGTCTAGAAGGCGAGCCAATTCATGAAACTTGGCGGCGATTCAAGAAGTTGGTTCTTCAATGCTAAACTCATGGTTTGCCTAACAATGTGTTGTTGGAGTATTTTAACCAGAGTCCTGATTCGGTAAATAAGGGTTTCACTGACCAACTTTCTCCTAGAGGTTTGATACAACAACCTTATGTGATAACGGCTCAACTCTTAGATGGCATGACTACTATAAACAGGGCGTGTATACCCATGAAGACGAGGTCTCCCCTCTCACGTTCAAATTGACCAAGGAACAGATGGGGAAGGAGCAAGAGAGGGACTAGAATATGGCCAAAATCATGAAACAACTTGACATTTTATCCAGAAATGTCATGGGAGCTGGTGCTCGAGGTGTCAATGCCGTGGGTGTTGGGTGTGCAAATTTGGATGAGTCCAAGTTTCGAGCCTTGCATAATGAAGAGGTGAATTTCCTAGCCAACCAAGGTGGTGTTTATAATTCAAACTACTCGAGGTAGGGTGGTAACCAAGGTTGGAATAGGAATGAAGTTCGGAAGGATCGTGATCGAGAATGCAGGGACCAAAATTCCAATTGGAAGGATGGGGAAAAGGATAGGTATGTGCCTTCCCACGAGGGCCAAAAGCCAAAGGTTTCAGAAAGTGGCCAATCTAAGGACATGCTTCATCGTATCCTCAACAAAGTTAAGGGTCAAACAAGATTTTGAAAGAAATGAAAGAAGATGTGTCGACCCTTAGCGAGACTGTTACCTCTCATTCAGTATCGATAAAGCAGTTGGAGACCCAAATGGGTCATATCTCATCTCATTTGAACCCGAGACAGCAAGGGGGTCTGCCTAGTAATACTATGGCAAACCCCAATAATGAGGTTTAAGTGTGGACTTGCGTCATGCCGCGACGTTAACTAAGGCACTTTTTGGGAGGCAACCCATGTTTGATTTCCTTTCTTTTTTAATTTTGAAATATTAGTGTGTTGAATGTGTAGGTCAAGGTGTAGAAAGTATTTAAAAAGTGTAGGTTGGCGAGCTAAAGGTGCAGTCAACGCATTGTCGAAGAGGTCGGTGAGCCTGACCTTGACCGCCATTAGACTCAACACAATTTTTAATTGGAGTCTATAAAACTCGACTAGCCTAGGACCGACTTGGCGAATGGCCGACAAGGTCAGCGATCATGATCTAGTCCACCATTTAGACCTTTATATTAACGGGAGGTCTTGTAAAAATCGGTGAGGTAAGTGACCACTCGGCATCTCATCAAGTGGGTCGGTGAGCAAGACTAATGTCATCGAATGGGCGAGAACTGAATGGTTTTTAAAGGCCAAATGTTTACACTTTCAAACACTTTCACTTTCCCTCACTTTTAATCTTCCAAACCTCACACCCGCACTTTAGTTTCTATCTTTATTGCATTTTTATCGTATTTGAGTCATTGATCGTGTGTTCGAAGTGGATTACATTGCTGCCTAGCATTTCAATATCATTTTAATCGGCATATAAGGTTTGTTTTCTGAACCCCGAGTTTATTTTTAGCAGTTTTGTACTCATTTGCAATGATCTTATCTTGTTGAAGTGTGTTGGGCCTCTTACAGTGTTAGCATGTTTGAATGCCTATTTTAATTTGTTAATCTTGCCCGTATTGTATATATTGTTGAAGTCCCATGATTTTGTGCCTTAAAATTGGTTAAAATTTATGGGGTTGTGCTTACTTGTTGTTAATTCTAGTCAGGTGAAGTCTAAGTAGCCTATATTTGTGCCAAATGACGTAATTTGCCCAATGATAGAGCGGGTGACGTCATTATTAAGGGCAAAACTCATCAAATTGCCAAATTTGGCAAAACTGGGAGAAGTCTGAGTATCCCGTGGTATTGGGTGTAATGGGATTGAGCTTATTTTGATTAGTGCATGCTTTGATTTTGTTTTTGGGGGTTGCGGGGTTGAATTTGAGAAGTTGGGTTAAAAGTAGGCACGTTGGGTCGTTTGGCAAGCTAGGTTGAGCTCATGGAACCACTCGATCGTTCGCCGAAGTAACCCATCTCGCCTTTAATTTCATGCTAAATGAGTAGTTGGATTCTATAACTTTTGACGAGAATCCTGAGGACACCAAAGCACTTGGCAACTCACCGAAAGTCCTTAATCTCCCTTTGTCTGCACCCCTAAGCCTTAATTGCACTGTAACTTTCGGCAGTCTAATCCTTGCTAGCTGAAAATTGTTGGCGATTAACTGAAAGGCCCTTTTATCGCCGACATGCCAAATTTTTCTGAGATTTTTGAGCCAATCCTTTTGACTAGCACGACCTAGCTCGCTAAGCGATTTAGCAACTTGTCGACTGGTTCGGCATGTCTGTATGTAACTAATTTCTTATGTGCAGTTACTAAATTAATTCTAACTTCTTCCTGATGTTTTACAGACATGGCTAGAGCAAAATTTACTGGGAGGAACATGCAACCCCAAAAGAAAGTAAAGGGGATCACAATTAATGAGGATGCAGCTAGATCTCGGGGAAATGCTACCAAACTTCCCACAACTGGTGGGAAATTCAAATGAAAAGGCAAGGCACCTGCATCATCGGAGGTCAGCTTCGATAGTGATGGTATCTACGCCACACACCTCACTACTTCTGACAGTGAGGGTGAGTAACAAGAGCCTCAAACTGCAACTTCTATGATTATAAGCTATTAGCAACACAGAGGGTAGAGATGCGGTCCAAAAGAATGAACAATCCATCTAGGATCAGGAATCCTCACCGCACCACCACTCCTCCTCCTATTCTAGCGTAGGCAGTGGTACTTTGACAACAAGTTCAAGGTCCTCTGCCTAAGTCTATGAACAGATGAAAGACTGAGGGGCTGAGGATAATCATTGAGGAGAAGTATTTGTTCACGGATGGGGTGATTGATAGGTAGCCCGAGATTATGAGTTGTTTGAAATGTCATAATTTCCAGATTTTCACCAAGTCCCGTGTCCCATATATTTCTTAACGGGTCCAGGAGTTCTAAGCTGCTTTTGGGGCCTTGATACCACAGAGAAAGAAGCAGGCAACACAACATTCAAACTGGTTGACTGTGTAGTTGTTCGAGGAAAGAAGGTCAAGTGTGACAATGAGACTATTAATGATGTCCTGGATTGTCCCGATGACATTGATGACTAATGCTAGCATCTGATCAGGACAAAAACTCTGGACAATATGAAGAAATGGTTGGCCCTGGTCATATCACACAGAACTCCCAAGTGACTAGAGACCGGAGCATCGATTAAAAACAAAGATCTCAACATAGCTGCCTGATTCTGGTTTGGCTTCATCAGCACCACGATCATGCCATCCCAGAATGAGTCGATCCTTCGCCTAGCCAAGGCGGCATGTTTGGGTTGCATCATCTAGGAGACAAGGATAAATCTGGTGATAACTTTTGCACAAGAGATGGCCATGAGGGCCATGCAGCGCCAGAGCTCACTTCATTTCCTGGTGTTGATCACTAAGCTATGCAAATGGGCTCAAGTTCTTAGAGATGCGAAGAAGGATGTAGAAGTGATTCCCACATCCTTTACCAATATCTGGAGGATCGAGGTGGAGTATTTGAAAGATAAGGCGGAGAAGAAGAACAAGGCAGCCCTAATGGATTCTTCCCCAGTTGTGGACACAAACTCACCACCTGCAGAGGAATCTTTGCCTACTCCAGCCCCTGGGCCTTCAGGTACTTCTAGTGCTATTCCTTATGACACTACAGGTTTTTCTACCACTGCACTGCTTCCTAGACCTCCTTCTGTTGCTATCACCCGGACCCTGCTCACTCAGGCTGCATTACTTCGGATGAGGTAGCTTGCCCATTTTGCCAATCGTCATGCTGCCAGACTCGAGGCCTCCATTCCAAGGATGATTGAGACTTCCCTAGCTGATGTTATGACACCAGTGAGCAATACCATTAATGTCCTTGTGGCTAAGATAATGGTGTATAAGCGTGGCCAAGGGGCCACCGAGGAGGTGAAGGCTCTTCAAGCCACTATTGCTTCACTATGGAGTGATGTAGATCAGCTGAAGTCCAACAACATATCTATGATTTTTGGGATGGTGGAAATCCCTGATTTACCAAATATGCCTCCGGCTACCATCGTAGATGAGGTTAGAGTTGAGGAGACATTGATCCAAAGTCTGAGGCTAGGACAAATGAGGAGATGCTTGAGGTGGTTGAGGACGTTTATTACAAGGGCCTTACAGAGACTGAGGAAGCCATGATCGATGCAGCTGTGTAAACCTCTTTGGCGGATACACCCTTGGCTGACCCTAGTGCAGCTACTCTTCCTTCTAAGGTGTCTCTGGACACTGATGCCCAGGTTCTGAGTGATGTACTGGGCACTGATGCCCAGACAGATGGAGTGACTGAGTAGACAAGATTCCTTCTTTACCTCTATTGAGGACAAATATTTTTATTTGTGGTGGGGTGAGGCCCACCTTTTAGGACCTTTGGTTTTGTTTATATATTTGGGTTTTGAGCTATAATTGTGTGTTACACTACTTTTGTGGATGATTGAGATTGCAGCTCCGTGTTTTTAATGATAAATGATTTTTGGACCCTTTTGGAAAACACAAGATGTGCCACCACTTCCGATGACTTGAATAGTGTTCATGATCGAACAAAAATGAATATGCGGCTACGATAAGGCCAAATGAAGTTGCATAGACAATATGTGAACTTTTTGCATCTCGTTATGACTAGCCAATTATCGAATTGAGTCTCTTGTGATGAACATTGCACTCTAGCGAAAGTGTGGAGTCTTGTTTGACATTGGTGTCAATGCCTTGTGTGATAAGCTTACTGTGAACCATGTGTGATGACACTTAAAATTTGCCCCTTTGGTCTGATTGATTAAGTGATGCAATCTCTTGATAATATCTTAGGCAACTTTGAAGAGTGTGAAACAATTTGACATTATTTCTCTTTTGTGGCCTACCTTGTGAGTGTGTGAACCCCGCTTGAACACAATTTGAGCCTTAACCTTTTCTTGGAAGAAATTTGATAAAATTGTAACCTTTCTTGATCCATCCTCATGATGTGTGGTTTGTGTGAATAGTTGACTTGGGCCAAAAGCCTAAGTTGGGGGTGTGGTGAAAAGAGAAGGCAAATCAAGAAGTGCAAGAAAGTTCCCTTTGACCTATGGTTTTGAGAAAAATCGGAACTCCTCCATACAAAAAAAAAAAAAAAAAAAAAAAGAGAGAAAAAGAAGAAAATAATGAAAAAGAAAAAGAATGAAAAAGTTTTGGAATAAAGTTGTGAAGTGAAAAGAAAATGGGGTATCCAATAGTCCATGGAAGATGAATAATGGGGTGACTTGTGAGCACGAATGAAAATGATGAAAAAAAGGAAAGAAAATGTTGTTCACACCACATTTCATGAGGATTACAACGATTGAGCCTAAATGACCATAACTTTGCACTCAGCCCCGTTACAAGCCTTGAAAAGACCTTTTTGATCTTGGGTGAGCTGAAACAAGGGTTGATTGGAAAATACGGGCAAACTTATGGTTGAAATCATGCATTGTGTTCATCTTTGTGAGTGTGAGTGTTGCATTTGAATCCGGGGCTTTAAATTGTGAACCATTGTGTGTGAATATGGAATTATTCTTTGTGTGAGGGCATTTGATAACTTTCGTTGAGCTTGAACTTGCATTTGAAGCAAGTAGTGTGAGCTTGAGATTCATTGGGTAATGGTGAGTCACAACTTGAATCTTTGAGTGCACAATTGATCCTTATATTAGTAAGTTGTTTGTGTGCATTCATGATTGCATCTTGTGTTGCTCTGTTTGAGACATCCTTTTTGAAGTGCTGAACGTAAGTTTTACTTGAGGACAAGCAAAAGTTTAAGTTGGGGGTGTTGATGAGTCCATAATTTGAACTCATTTAGGCTCTATTGTAATAGATTTACTTTCCTCAAATGCATATTTTGTGCCACTTACTGATGTAAATCCTTGATTTTCAGGTATTTGAATTGAGGAACAAAGCATGTATATTAATGAGCAAAATGGGACAAGGCAGTTGAAAGAATAAAGAAAAGAAGGACTAAAGATCACCCAAACAATTGGGCGAGTCACCGAATGGCCATGGTCTCGCCTAATGTTCCAGTGTGCCAAGCCCTGAAGGAGAAAATCAATTCAGCGATAGAAAGGAGCAGTCGGTGAGTCACCAAACGGTTTCGCGATGTAGTACTATATCAACCAAAGTTATAGAACTTGAAGACGTTGAAGGACAAAGCAAAAAGGAGATGGAATTGACCAAAGGGCGGATCGCCGAGTGGAACGGTGATCCTGACATATTCTGCCGAATGGTCGTTTGTAGCATATTCTTGGAGACTATAAATACATTTTTAAATTCTTAGTTTAGTATCTATCTATGTATTTATCATTCAATAGTACAATTTTTAGAATAAAATTATATATTTGAACTGAGAGTATTGAGAAAATATTTCCTTAGCTTTGAAGATTTGAGGATTTCTATTTTTGAGAAATTGGAAGTGGGTGTTGAATATTCTTCATGTTAGACCTTTGTAAAGACGAGATTAATCTTACCTAGTTGATGAAAACACAATTTTGGTAACAATTTTTATCTTTTTATTATGTCTAGCTAATACCCCAATATTGGGGTGTGATTATGTGATTATGGGTTGATTTAGCTGTTGGGTATTGTTAATTGATAGTGTAAATGTTGTTTAAAAGTGATTTCATTCAGTAATTGTGGCTTAATATAAAGGGTTGTAGTTGCAAATGCAACTCTACCTTTGTGTTTTTGGCTTGCTCGAGAGAGGGGTTTAAAAATCAAGATTGCTAATTTGATGGTCTATGGGTATTGGATTTTTATGGGTTCAGCTCGAGAGAGTGAATCCTAAACCCTTTTCTACACATTCAGCTCGAGAGAGTGACTTGACTAAAGCATAGGGTGTTCTTAATTGTTGCTTATTGGTGTTTGAGAAATACCAATTTGATTTAGGGTAATTTGTTCGAGAGAAAGTTTATCCCCACTAAAGCCTAACTTATTCACTAATTTACAACTATTCACTATTATTTACAATCACACATTTGTCTGCATTAGCCCATAATCCAATCACATCCCAAGAACCCGTCTCCATATTTGTTAATTTCATGTTATTAGTTGTTGTAGCTATTAGTTGAAACAAACCCTCCTATTGTTTGACACTTGTGTCACCCCAAACTTGAACCATGCTTTTATTTGTAAATGTTTTTACCTATGATTGACTTGAGCATATTTATGTTTCTCTATTGATTCTCAAACACGTATCACTCCATGTGGGATTCGACCCAACTCACTTAGTTGGGTTATATTACTAACTAACGATTGTTGACGCTTAGTATTGGATAAAATTTCTTTGATAACGTTAAACTTATTAATAACCTTCGGGCTTTTGGTGTTCTACTCTTACTTGTTCACAATTTGGACATTGAGGCACAAATTCTGCAATGCTCTTCTTCATATCACCCCATCAATACAATTCTTTCAAGTCATGATACATTTTAGTTGACCCTGGATGGACATAATATCTTGAATGATATGCTTTAATCATAATCCTCTTTCTTAATTCAACTATATTAGGTACACACAATCTATTTTGACACCGAAGTACTCCCTCTTGCGTAAACTTAAATGCCTTTGTCATACCCTACTGTACATTCTCCTTAAGCTGTAATAGAAGAGGATCAGTGTACTGCATCTCTTTCACTTCCAGTACTAAAGAGGATTCTGCCGCATTATACAGAATAACCCCTTCATTTGGAAATTCAAGAAGGTGAACCCCCAAGCTTGATAGTTGGCAACGATCATTAGTTATTCCTTGTTTTTTCTATAGGCTGCCCATAAGTGCTTGCCATTATTTTACGGCTTAAAGCATCAGCAGCTACATTTGCTTTCCTGGGATGATACAAGATATCACTGCCATAATCTTTTAATAGCTCCAGCCATCTTCAATGCCTTAGATTTAGGTCCTTTTTCTTGAATATATTGCAAGCTCTTGTGATCAGTGTATATGTCAATATGAACTCGATACAAGTAGTGGCACCATCTGCAAAGAAAATCAACTGCTTCTAGCTCTAGATAATGAGTCGGATGATGTTACTCATGTGGCCGCAGATGCCTTGAGCCATAAGCTATTACTTTACCATGCTGAATCAATACACATTCTAGGTCCACTCACGAAGCATCACAATACACTGCATACCCTTCCATTCCTTCTGGAAGTACCAATACTAGTGTATAAGTTAATTTATTCTTCAGCTCTTGGAAACTTCTTTCACATGCATCATTCCATTGCAACTTGGTTGCTTTGTGTGTTGGCTTTGTTAAGGGTGCAACAATGGAAGAGAATCCTTCAATGAACCTTTTGTAATAGCATGCCAATCTAAGAAAACTACGGATCTCAGTAGGCATTGTAGGTCTTGGCCAGCTTTTCACGGCTTCTGTCTTTTGAGCATCAACCTTTATTCCTTCGTCAAATACAATATGACCTAAGAATGCCAAAAATTTCAACCAAAACTCATATTTAGAAAACTTTGCATAACTTACGTTCACGAAGAATTTGTAAAACCTATCGCAAGTGATTAATATGGTCCTCTGCCGATCTTGAATACACCAAAATGTCATTTATGAATACTATTCATAAAATCCATGAAAGCTGCTGGTACATTTGTTAGCCTGAAGGACATGACTAAAAACACAAATTGACGATTTCGTGTTCGAAAAGTTGTCTTGGGAATATCTTTGTCTTTGATCGTCACTTGGTGATACCCCAACCTCAAGTCGATCTTTGAAAAACACTTAGTACCTTGTAACAATCAAACAAATAATAAATTCTAGGGAGGGGATATTTTTTCTTCATCGTTACCTTATTCAACTGCCGGTAATCAATACACATTCTAAATGAGCCATCTTTCTTACGTACAAATAAAACGAGTACTCCCCGTGGGGACATATTAGGCATTATGAATCCCTTTTCTTTCAAGTCTTTTAATTGGTCTTTCAACTCCCATAATTCTGCCGGGGCCATTCTGTATGGAGGGATGGAGATAGGTTGCGTATTTTGAATCACATAATACCAAACTCAACTTCTCGTTTAGGAGGAATACCCGGAAGATCTTCAGGAAATACATCTGGAATGGATTGAAGAGTTGGTGATTCCACATCTATAGTTTTCACCCTCACTAGATGACATATGTATCCTTTGGACATCATCTTCTTTGCCTTAAGGTACGAAATAAACTTACCTCTTGGTGCCCCAATATTGCCTTTCCATTCAAGGACTTCCTCTTTTGCAAAAATTGAAGCACACCATCTCAGTTAGGCAATCTACGATGGCATAACAAGAAGCTAAACAATCCATGCTTATTATGACATCAAAATCTACCATTTCTAGCTCAACAAGGTCAGCCAATGTATCACAATCACAAACAATTACAATACAATTACGATAAAACCTTCTAGCTATAATAGAATCACCCATCGGTGTAGACACTACAAACGACTTCAGTAGTAATTCTTGTGTTCTTTTAAACTTACCAGCAATTAATGGAGCAATATGATAATGTAGACCCCGAATCAATTAGTGCATATACAATATATGAAAAGATGGATGATGTACCTGTAACCACATCCGGCAAAGTTTCCAAATTATGTCGACCCCCTAGACCATATGTGTGATTCTGAACTCCAATAGAACTAGTTGCTCCCCTAGCTCATCTACCACGACCTATGGGCATCTCTAGTCCCCTACATAAGGATGGTGTTGATAAGGACGATGCAACAACTAATCTAGTAGGCTATGCAACACAACCCATGCCCCTGTGAGGGCAATTTCTCATTATATGCCCGGTTGTCCCACACAAAAAACAAACATTTGTCCTAAACCTACATGCACCTGCATGATTTATTCTACATTCAAGGCTGTTGAGGAGGCCTTGATTGGCTCATAGTTCCCTTCTCCTGATGACCCGCTCTTTGTGAACCTTGGATTTCACTTTTTTGCCCACACTGATTGCCACTAAACCCTTGAAACCATGGTGGAACACTAGTTGTAGAGTAGAAAGATGATGGCCTAGGTGGTTTGTTAAAGAATCGAGGCATAAAATCACCTTGGGATAGTGTAAATTGCCGCATGGATCTGGCCATCTTAGAATGCCCTGTTTCTGACTCTTGTGTCCTTCTTCTTTGCCTTAGATCCTCTAACTTTTGCACACAATCTTGCATCCTTGCTATATCCATCTCTTTATTCAACAAAGCAATGGTACAATCTCTAAAAAGATATGAATCTAATCTATCCACATATCGATGAACTTTATCCTCCATAGCTACTACATTAGGAGCATACCTTGCCAAGGAATTAAATTTGAGACGGTACTCTCTCATGCTTATACTTCTTTGGTGGAGATTTAAGAACTGATCCGCACGGGTCTCTCGAATCTCCAATGATAGATAATGGTCAAGAAATGCCTTTTTGAACTCTTTCCACATGGCTGAAGGTGCATTTGTTCCCCTAGATTGCTTCCAAGCTTCATACCACAATATAGCCACACCCTTTAATCTATATGCTGCTAGCTCAAGTGCTTCTTTACTACTTACATACATAACATCCATGCGTTGGATCTGACCTGGTGACTGATGGAGGGTCCAAATAAAGAAAATCATGTATGTGCATGCCAGCAGCTCTATCTACACCACTAGTACCTACAACTGGACCTTCTTGCCTTTGGCTGTGGCCAGCAATTATACGAGTTAATTATTTGACTTCATTCTTTAAATCTTGCTTGGTAGCATTAATAGCGGGTTCTTGAGGTACAACTTCTCTTCTTAGATCTTCTAGAGAAGGTGGGGTTGAAGAAGTCTGTGATAGAGACTCATTTTGAGCCTCACTTTGAACAGCTTGACTAGGTGGTTGTTGGTTGGTCCCTTGTTGGGCAGCAACATCTACTCGTTTACCTGTACTTTTACTCTTTCTCGTGATTGGCATCTTTTCTATAGTAAAACAATTTAGAAGTTAGATATAATTCACCTACAACACTAGTTTTATCACACGATCTAAGAAATGAAAGAAAAGAGACGACTCCTACATGTCCCGTAGCCTCCTGTTTATAAATGTGGCGCACAACACATCCATATGAAAGACTCTACACAGAAACAACTTTGTAGACTCCCTAGGATGACCTGCTCTTATACCACTTTTTTCACACCTCAAATATCATTAAGACGGACAGGCACTTGATGCCCTAAAGGCCCGAGAGAACTAACATGTAACATGTTCTTACTATGCATATAACTATGGCAGTCTTAAAGATATGACAAGTTCACATAGGATGCAGTGATACAAACCAACATAACTAGACCCAAAGCTTATATACAAGACTTGGCCGTTGAGGCCACAACTTTTTCAGACACATGACACCACTGAACTATATACATTAGTTTACGAACCCTCTAAAAGATATAAAACATTAGTTTAGGGCGGGACAAGGCACCGCCTTACCCTTAACTACTATACAACAACAAAATGGGTGCCAAAGACTCAGTAAGCCCCGAATCAACCTGGCGCTTCACCGATAGCAGTTGAGTACCTATGCTCCTACTAAAGAGGTCTGCTAGCTAGAGTACATGTGCCTGCAGCACGAAATACAGCGTCCCCGTAACATATGTAAAACATATGTAAAACATGGCTCAAATCACATCAAGTATCCATATATATGTGCATAGATCAGAATACAACCACCCTTTTTACTCTTGTGGGATCATATATGTTGCATTCATTTCTTTGATTTTCTCTGTATTATGATCTTTATAAGGCATGTGATATGAATGACCAACTGATTAGTGGTAGAAGAGGATGACCTATTCTAGGCATTTTAATCTCTGGGATGTTGTCCTCGTAATTACACAAATTGGGATCGGCCCATGCTAGGCTTTTGCCCCTGAGATACCACCTTGTATACCAATTGGGATTGGTCCATGTAGGTTTTCGCACCTAAGCTGCCACCCTTTTCTAAAAATTTGGATCGACCCATGCTAGGCATTTGCCCCTGGGTTGCCACCCATAATTATACATATGCTTCACTTAGATTATTTAATATTTGGGAATGTTGTTTTGGTGGTCATAATCATTTTTTGAAATTTAGAACTATAGACCGGTAGTAGAAGACATGAAATGAGACTTCAAGGCAGTTACAATGACATAAGGAGCTATGTAACATCAATGCATTACTTGTGATCTTAAATAGAACAATTGACTTCAATTGACTAAGAGGATAATTTACCAAGCTTGTTGTTGCGAATACCATTTCTATTTTAGCACACAGGAGGATAATTATACAAATGTAGAGTAATGAACATTTAATGAAGTAACTCTACATGATAATGAGAAAGGGGAAATATTGTTAGCTATTTGGAGATCGTATGCTACCACAATGTTTCCTTTACTAGGAATATAACTTAGGAAATTGACTTCATGGATATTAATTGCAAGTATTAGATTTCATGCCAAAGAATATTGAATCGAATAGCCTTAAATACCTTGCTATATAACTTAGATATTACAAGGAATTAACCTCCTTCCTTTCAAATTATTAAACTACAATGAAATAAGTAAAACTAGTATTAGTAGCTAATCAACACATTTGACTACTTAACCTCACAAAAATGGTAGCCTAGAAGTAGGCCCATAATTTATCATATCAAGGACGTTTTTCAATTATTTTTCCTCGAATTACATCCACATACCAACGTGGAGTGAGTAGTAAGCCTGCACAACATTTAGTTTAGTGGTGTATCACCACACCCTCTTATATTTCCATATAAAATATTCACACCTTTCCCCAACATCAACCAAGTAGCCACCACATATACACATCAAAAAGCCCAAAATTCTCCTAATCATAGCAACCAAATATTGAACTCACTACCCATTGGGTTCTTAATAACAATACACATGTAATTCTTCATCGAAACTCATGCATAATGAGGACAAAAAAAGATAAGTCACTTTACCTCAATTTATGCAACTTTCCCTTTTAATTTCAAATTTTCAAGAACTTCAACTTCCCTTCACACTTAAACCAAAGAAGAAGAGAAAAGTATCTTAATAATCAAGGAAAGTGAGCAGTAACTTGTGGACACATTATTCCCTTGTGCTTATACTTGAGCATGAATAACATGTTTTCCTAATCATCCATAGGAGAATTAAACTAAATTCTTAAGTGGTTTCAATTAGCTTAACTTGAAAAGATGAGGGTTTCTTTAAGAACACTAGAACAAATTTGAGGCTGCTGTTTTAATCCTTTAAAGAAAAGAGAGAGAGAGTTGGAGTTAATTCTAAATTTATGTTTTTAAATGGAGAGGAAATAGAAGCCAATATTTATCTTATATTGAGTTTTCTTCACCTTTAAGAATATCCTCTAGAACATCCTTCTTTTTGCTTCATTTTCAGTCACTAATTGGCAAGTCGGTGATGCACTTGCTTATGTACATCATATTGTTCAAAACGTCAAAGTAGGTGATTCACCTAGTTGCCCTTTTCCTTAGTTGGGCTTAACTTACATTGGGCTTTGGAAGATTTGGCTGTTGGGTTTTAATTTCATTTTCCTTGTATTTAACTTAGTTTGGCCCTTAAGTGAGTCCATTTTCATAGGCCAAAATCTGATCCATAAACCTTGGCCTTTTTAACTAAATCCATATAGCTCAAGTAGGTGATGTACCTACTTGTTCCTTTGGACTGGTCAATAAGTCAAAGTAGGTGATGCACCTACTTGTCACATACTAGCTTAGTTAAGTCAAGCAAGAAGCTCACTTATTTTATTCCATTTGCTAAATATTAATCTCCTTTTCTTTAACTTAGCACTTAACTTTCAACTTAAAGTTCAATTACCACCTTACTGTCTCGAGTTTAAATACTTCCGTTGGAGTTAACTTCCAGTACATATGTTGAAATGTGCAAGGCATCACATCACCTTCCGAGCTAATTTAAACCAACACTAATCATATAAGAAACATGGTCCCTCACCTATACTATAAGGCTATGTCAAGTATCACAAGAATAGAACAAGCATATGCATAATACGAGCTATTACAATCGAGAGGATATTGAGATGGAAGCTCTCCCATTAGTAGAGGCCGGGTTTCTAGAAGCAATCTCCTTAGCCCTTACCTATGAGCCCCCATAGGAAGTTTGTCTAGATAGGCATTAGCTAGTCGATCCACTTTAGCTAGTTATGGTCCTTACCTTGGCAAGTAGGACAACCCTTTTTGGTATGGAGACACCAGGGGATCATGTTATAGCTCGCATGGTCTCTATGTCGGTTAAGGCTAATTCCCCACATTAATAATGAACTAAGGTTACTTCAAGAAGTGTCTCATATGTTTTCAAAGGCTTTAAAGATGATTAGTTTTCATTTACTCTGGTTTTATCACTTTTGTCTTATAACTCTTTTATATCATGTTTTAGCTTGGTTAATTGCATGTCTTGAAATTAAATGTCCCTTTTTAGCATGATTTTAATATTTTAATGCATAACTATCATATTTGGTACATTGTTTTGTACTAACACATACTCTTGCCTACATTTTCCTAAATGTAGGGTCCAACAATCAAGTTTCTCAGTTTCTTGGCTAGTGGTGAAGTTTAAGATTTTGTGAGTTTGGTGAGTCCTCATGCTTTGAGGATAGATGTTCATTATTTTAGTGTAACATTCTAGAAAATTGTAGACTAAACTAGAGGCTAACAAAAAACTAGTAGGCTAAGTTAGAGCGTGATGTTAGGGTTAGATCCTTGAAAATACCTCCCTATACCTTGAAATTCATGTTTTAGTTTTAGAATGTCAAGGCCTAAACCCTAAGGACCAACCATGGTTCCTTGAAGAAAAGACCCAAAAAAGTGACATGGGCAGTGACCCACGAGGGAACTTACGCCTCGTAGGTTGGGTTTGTCAATCCCCAAGGCTACCTTTTGGATGCGGACATAGGACCTAGGATCACGAGTGAACCCAAGCTAACCCTGGTGGCATAATCATAAGCATACTAAAGATAAACTGAAGCATAAAACTATACGGAAGCTAAATCATATGAAAATCTGAAATGATGGGGAATACCCATATACTAAATCTGAATATAAGAAAACTAAGAGTTTGAATAAAAATGAAAGGTCAAACTCTAACACTAAAGCTGAAACTAACTATATCTGAAATAAAGCCTCTACTGACTAGAAATGCTAGGACATGCCCCAGCCAGATCTAGCAAAACTGAAACTAAAGCTAAAAGCGAGAAAATAATCATGTCACTAGTCTTCCAAGAATTAGGACTCACCATTGATGATGCTAAATTGAAGATTAGGAACCAATCTATGCATGAGCTGACTGCTTAGTTCCTGAACCTACATCACGAGGAGATGTAGCGCAGAGTATGCATTAGTAATTGAAGGTACTTAGCATGTAGGATAGAATAAAGCTGAATAATAACATAACTAGATCAAAGCATATATCTGGGAAATGACATGAGATAAGCATGATACAAACTGAGATTACTAAACATGAAATACTGAATGAAATGACCAAGTTTATAAAATGCTGAGACTAAATACTGAACTGTAGCTGATGACTTGGTCAGTAGAATAATGTCTGACTAAACTGTAAGGGAGCTACTAATAACCGACAAAAACCCACATGAGCTAAATGTGGAGTCCGATATATACGCCCCATCGAGAGGACCCAATATACCCTGCCAGAGGTATAGAGGCATGATGGAGTGATCACTAAAATGATGCTCGCAGAGGGGGCTTACAACATACGAGGCACGTAGTTTTTGGACTTAAGGGTGACTGACCCTAGTCCACTCGATATGAAGGTTCCAATATAATTAAGTAATTAAAACTTTATGACTGAAATGTTGTAATACTAGATAGATCAAAATAATGACATACAATCTGAGAATGTAACTTTAATATACTGATAATAATGCATTTAAAAATTGAGGCACGTTAATATATATAACTAAATTAACTAACCTAGCATATGGAATTCATAAACTAAAAGAACTACATAGCTAGGGTTCTGAGTTTATGCATGAATCTAGGGAAAAAAAATACTACAACATGACAACATGATTTGGATAATTCTAACAGCTTAAAACCCAACAATTGTATCATTCAAGAAATTGTAGGTTTAGATAATATTAAGGGAATCAAGATTATGATTGAAATCTAGGGACCTAATGGGTGAAAGAAATCCACTAGTGAAATCCCACATACTTGGCGATGAATTCCATGAAGAAATCTTTTGATTTCGGGGTTGGAATTGATGGAACCTTCATGCATTCTTGAACTAGGGTTGTTCGACCCCTTTCTCCTCTTACGCTCTAATTTTTCTAAGTTTTGATGAATGATCTGACTTGGGTAAGTTCTAGTTATGTTTCTAGGTTAAAACTAACCAAAACCACGTAATTTAGGGTTTAAACAACGTTGTTTAGGTTCCTAATGAATAGGGGAAAAGACTAAAATAACCCTACTTAAAAATCTAACGGGGCTGAGCACGGACCCTGAAAGGGACTACAGACTGTGGGATCGTTCGTGGTCCTTGACTAGTGGCTACTGGTCCTGGGGGTCTGGTTTACGAGCCCCTACCATGGCCCATGTGGAGGACCATGTACTATGAAAGTACCCATGGTCCTAACTTGGGCTGACGTCTAGAGCTCAAGTTTGGGGGTCTTCTAGATGGCCATCGCGGACGCCCCCATGACCCATTATCAGGACCACAGACCGTAAAGGTCTTTATGGTCCTTACATAGCCGAGGGGGTCTGAAGGCTAAGCTTGGGGACCTACTGGCTAAGCCCCTACGGACACTACCACGGTCCGTCGTCAAGACCACGGCCCATGAAGGGTCCTATGGTCTGATTTCTAGGCCTTGTGGAGTTTAACTCCAGACCACGGGTAGGTCAACAGATCGTGGAACCTATCACGGTCTATGAACCCTGCCGTGGTTCACTACTTTTGGTAAAATTTCTGTAATTTTTTTCTATGTCTGATTTTCGAGGTGTTACAGGGGTCGTTGGTTAAGCCTCTAAAAAACAGTCCACAGGCCATGACCAAAGGTTTACCAGCATGGGTCGTGGTCCCACCCATGGTCCGTGGGTCCCTAGTCTTAGGTCGTGCCTGAAACTACCATTTGGCAGTTAAGGTTAGGGGTCTTTCAGGGATTTCCTTATTAAATAATTGTTAAGTTTTGTCGCTTTGTACTAAAATAAACTACCTATATAAGTATGTTTTCCACCTAAACTAACTCATCATAGATCATAATTCCAAAATTCCCAAATCAAAACCAAACCCTCTCCAGAATCTTCTCTTTAGAACTCCAAAGAAGAAGAGAAGAGGAAGAAGAGGAAGATCAAGTTAAGGCTTAAAGAAGGAGGCTTTTTCATACAAATTTGTTGGATTTTTTCACCTAAGGTATGGTAGTCTTTGATTCATGGATAGCTTTCATCCATGGAGTCCTCAAACTCTCTATTTCAAAGTTAGAAATTCCCTTAGAACTAGGGTTTTTCACTCCAAGTCATGCATTCTTCCTAAAAACAATTTTAATGAATTAATTATCATATATTATGATTGAATTGTATATTATTATGGTTTTTTTGAGAAAATCCCTCATGAATCCATGAAACCCCCATATCCTTATCTATGACTTTGTGATGTGGGTGAATTGTAGTAAGTTGAATACTATGAAATTGTACTTGTAGTAGTTTTGTTATTTTAATCATGTTACCATCTATGTCTAATGCAGTATTTCTAGCTATGATTGGTTAAATGTGATCTATAGTCCTTGAAGGAAAAATCATGAGAATTAGCTATGTGTATGAGACTTGTGTATATGCATTTAAATCACTTTGAGGGTAAGGTGAATATACTATAATCTAATTGTTGTATTGATTGGATGATTATCCTCATGTACAATATTAGGTATGAATATCATATAATGCAAAAGTTTTGTCACATATAGTAATTCTAAAGTTGAAAGACTAGTATCACCAATTGAATCTAGGAGCTTTTGCATGAGTTTGTTGGATTGAGAATCAAGATAGTCTTCCATAATTATCAATTTAAGTCAAGACATAATATGAACTAAATGGGAATTATGCTTAGTACCGAGTGGATTTTGATAATGAGATATAAGCTCTTCTGTTAGTAGAGGGCGAGTTTTTAGAAGAAGTCTCATGAGATGGAAGTTCCTCTTCTAGTAGAGGGCGGGTTTCTAGAAGCAATATCCTTATCCCATAAATTATGTGCCCACATAGGTCTTTAGCTTGTTGATCCACCTAAGCTAATAAATTTGTTTTACCTAATGCAAGTAGGACAACCCCTTTTCAGTGTGGGGTAGACACCAGATTCCATGATTAAGCTCTCATGGTCTATGTCGGTTAAAGCTAATCCAACTATGATAAAATGAACAAGAATTTTAGTTATGTACTATAGTTAATCAATAATCTTTCTTAGTGTGGGTAGGATTATGGGATCTTATTCATACATTACACAAGGATGCTTTGAGGGTTTTTATGGTATGTTTCTGTTATCATATGATGATCAATATGTTGAATATACTTATGTCTTATGCTTTTACACTAATCTTCATGATGAATCTTAAACTTGGTAAAGTGCATATTTTTCAACTAAAATGTCCATTTTGATCGAGCATGTTTCAAGGATTTTATGCATGGCTATCATACTTATTGAATATTTGTACTAACCCACGTTTATTCTACATTTTTCCACAAAGTGTAGGTTCTAGTGTTTTAGGGTTTCTTCCATTGATACAAGCTTAGATCGACTACTCTCCTAGATTGTGGTTAGTCCTCATTGATCCGAGGACGAGTGATATCTTGTTGTTCCTTTTCTGTCATTGTATTAGACATTTAGATTTCTATTGTAAGGGTTGTGACCTTATTTGAGACTTCGATTGTAATAGATGGCTACATGAGACAATGTCTAGGCATCCGCTTTGCTTTTATGAGAACTTCTTAAGACTTGAAATGTGTTTTACTCTTTATTGTTCTTTACTTATGTGATGATATGCTAACTGGCTTACGTGGTCCCTTTATAGGTATTAGGTGCCATGTTACGTCTAGGGGGTACCCTTGGGTCGTAACAAACTTGGTAATCAGAGCAAAACATTTTGAATGATTCTTGGATGATGTCTCATAAGCCACGTCTAGTAGATTCTTTTTCATGAGTGTGAAGCGTGCCACATTTATGAGTGAGAGGCTATTAGACATTAGGAATTTTCACTTCTTTCATTACTCTTAAGTCGTGCCATAGAGTTTAACTCTATAAAGTCTTCCTCCTAATCCTTCGCTTGTGTCTTCAGGAAATGAATACACCAAGGGCGAATGCTAGAAGGGTGGAAGAGTAGAAAGTGAATCAAGGAGTTCCTCAAGGTAATCAAGCTCCTCAAGTAAATCTGTCACGACATGAGAGCACCCCCTAGTCGTAACACCGACGTAGTCGACCCTGTAGGGATCTAATACAAGTCTTATAGCATTCTTGAGCATAAGAAGATAGGAAAATAGAAAAGAATTTAAAACTTTCTTTACAATAGAAGAGATTTTCATTAAAAAGCAAGCGGAAGACTTTTCTAGACTTTATACACTATGTCCCAAACAATCTAATACTTTGAATACAACATTGGGACTTAGCGCCATACAAAAGCTTTAACATAACTAAAAGACATAAAAGGAACACAATGGGTTTTGTCCTCGAACTATGAGGACTCACCAAGTCTTCATCTTCAAGCACCTTAGAAACCTATCCATCAAGCATAGAACATCAACATCTCCAAGCCCTAAACTTTCATAAGAAAAGGGGAAGAATAGGGTTAGCACTTTAGATGTACTAAGTATGATGACCATGCAAAAACATGCTTAAAATGGACTTTTTGTTTGAAAGTCATGCGTTTATGCCATTTAGTAAAACTTCATAAACATTTATAAAAGAGGCATAATATAAGTCATAACCAACATACAAGTCACTTTTTTACATTAGAACATAATTCACATATAGACCTTCACCTTCTCCTTGAGCCTCCACCTCAAGTAACCCTCAAGCTATACCTAGTGCAATTAATGTATGGATAGTGTCCCATACCACCACCCACACTAAGGCACCACCTTAATGTCACCAAAAGTGAACTTGCCATTCATCCTTTCAACCTTTACACAATAAATCATTTAAGAGACATAGACACTACATGAATCACATCATCACATTAAGACCAACATCTAAGACAACTCTTAGTCATTACAATTCTTAAGATGACCTTTTTGATCTTGAGTGAGCTGAAATCAATGTTGATTGGAAAATAAGAGCAAACCTACCCGTGAAGTCATGCATGTGTTCAACTTTGTGAGTGTGAGTGTGATATGTTTTTCTGGAACTATAAATTGTTGAGAAATTGTGTGAATGTGGAATCGTCGTTGTTGTGAGGGCATTTGAGTACCTTTGTTGAGATTTAACTTGCATTTGAAGCAACTGTTGTGAACTTGAGCATCTTTGAAAATGGTGAGTCACAATTTGAATCTTTGAGCGCACAATTGATCATTGCATTCATGTTGAGTCTTATTGTGTGCATTCATGTTGAATCTTATGTAGCACCGTTTGAGACATCCTTATTGAGCTGTTGAACATATGTTTTACTTGAGGACAAGCAAAAGTGTAAGTTGGGGGTGTTGATGAGTTTGAGATTTGAACTCATTTAGGGCTTTATTTATATAGATTTAGGGTCCTCAAATGCTTAATTTGTGCTAGAAACTGATGATAAATCATTGGATTTTCAGGTACATGGATTGAGGAACAAAGAATGTAAACTAACATGCAAAAAGGAACAAAACAAACTGAAGAAATGGAGAAAGCCAAGTGTGGTGATCGCCAAGGGCATTTATCAAATTCTAGGTGTTCAGCAATCGTAAAACAATATGAAACCCAGCTAAATAAGTTGGGGTCGATCCTACAGAGAGTAGTTCTTTTTCAAGTTTGATTATGAAGTTATAACGGTGACCTCTGCAGCTAAAGGAATAAAAGTTCTAGGAAATTATGAACCATGTTCAAAGATGCAATAACTATTCCAAGAAAGTAGATCTTCAACTACAAAACCACTTTAACAGTTAACAAGGAACAACCAAATAAAGAGCTAACACTTAAGGGATTGACTAACCAACTACAGAGTTCAACTCAAAGGGTGGTAAACCACTACCAACAATGTTAATTCGTCATGGGTAGAATGGACTATAGGTAAGGCACTTTTCTCTTGAAATATTACCTTATTTCCACTGAGTTCTTTCGAACCTCAATGCTATCCATAAGAAGACCAGCCCACAATCTCATCAAATATACTCATTCGAGCTAAGATACAAAGGATGAATCTCAAGTTTCACTTTCTCAAGTTGAACCTGTCATGACCCACTAGCAATGGATGCCAAATTACTACCTTACCTACAACTATGAGAAACTTCAATTGTTTCAATGTCCAAGCTTCTATTTTTTGTGACTAACTCCTTCATAAACTTGGCATAACCCGACATCTCCAACAATGCCTCCACTAGAGGGAGGTTAATCGATAATGTCTTGAATACCGATAAAAACTTCTTGAACTTGTTAACCTAGTTCATCTACTTGAGGCTTGGGGAAATAGATGAGGTATTTTCGGTAGAGGTTGCACCATTTTTGGGATTGGAATGCTTTTTTCCACATCTTTTTGTGACCCTTTGGTAATGCTTTTTTAGATGAGTAATTTATCTTCCTCAATATCTTTGTCTTCTTCATGAGCTTGAGCTTCATCATTACTCGTCACATAACCTACATTTACCTTTCCACTACCTGTAACCACAACTAGACCTCTATCACCGGTTTACCTCGTCATATTTGGTTCCAATTGTGTTGAAATTAAACTTAACTGACCTTCAAGTACCTTGATTGCATCCGCATGAGAGTTCACTATATTGTTAAATGACGAAAAATCGGCTTTCATCCCTTTTATCAAATCATCCTAACCTTCAACTTTGTCAAGGATGCATGACAACAAATCATTAACTTGGGGACTACTTGCACTCCCTTTCGACTTTGGGCTCTCACTCGATTGAGTGTGGTCTTCTTCATGATCATCCTCTCTTCTCCAATAATTACTTTTCTCAGCGCATTCTTGATAGTATCTTCTTTGCTCTTCATCTTTGTGAGAGATCAAACCTTTATTCCCATTTCTTTGTAAATAGCATCGGTGGAAACCCTCCTCGTATCTCTTGGAATTCTAACCTTGATTCTTCCCCATCTTTGAATAACCCGAGGAAGAACCCTCCTCAACTCTAAACACTCCATTTGTTCCCTTGGGCTTTTTCACATTATCTATTACCTGCTCTTGTAGTAGTTCCATTTGGGCTAATATCTTCTTAATGTTCTCATCCCTTTATCTTTCCTTATCAAGTTGCTCTTGAGTCATTCTAAAACAAAAAGGCAAAACTAGATCTTCTTGAGTATACCAAACATGATTTATTTTCGTCATGTCATCAAGAAGAAATGAAGCCATCTCAAATGATTGAAACATTATTCCCCCTCGAATCAATTGATCCACCACTCCTGTATTTACCGAATCAAGACTCCGATAAAAATATTGGAGTAGCAAATCATTTGGTAGCCAATGAGTTGGGCATTGAAGTAGGAGTTTCTTAAACCTCAACCACGTTTCATGGATGGGTTCACCCTCCAATCGCTTAAAACCTTGAATGTTATCTGTGATTTTGATCATCCTCGACGGAGGAAAGAACCTATATTAAATATTTTGGTGAGCTCATCCCACGATGTAATTGAACTCTTTGGTAGCTCAGCCAACCATTTGCTAGCTTCCCCCGTTAGGAATAGTGGAAATAACCTGAGCCTGATTGATTCTTTTGAAACGTTCTTGAATGAAAATGGGCTGCAAATATCTATAAAATTTCTCATATGCTCATGTGAATCTTCATGAGCCAACTCTCCATAGAGTCACTTAATTTAGAGGAGATGAAGAGTTGTGCTCGTGACATCAAATATAGCATCCTTATCAGCTAATGATAGGCATATTGCACCAATTCCACCCAATTAGATTGGATTATGCACACTATTACCATCATCAACATAATCTCGGTGACCTTCTTGGCTACCATCCATCTTTGGCTCACTCATTCTTACTTATGCTCAACACAACCAATACAAACACAAGACAACCTAAATTGAATCAACTACAACTAAAAATTTCACAAGTTAAACATTGATAAAAGAACTCTAAACAATGGTACTCCCCGACAGAGGCGCCATTTTAATTTAATGTTTCAAGCACACCTCATCCAACTCTAGGTGATCAACGATCGTAAATCAATATAAAACCAAACAAAATGTGTTGGGGTTGATCCACAGAGAGTAGTTCTATTTTGAGTTCGATTATGAAGTTATAACAGTGACCTTTGTAGCTGAAAGAATGAAAGTTCTAGGAAATTATGAACAAATTTCAAAGATGTGATCACTATTAAAAGCAAGTAGATCTTCGACTACGAAACCACTTCAGCAATAAACAAGGAACAAACTAATAAAGAGCTAATTCTTGGGGGATTGACTAACCACTTGCATAGTTCAACTCAATAGGTATAAATCACTACCAATAATGTTAATTCGTCATGAGTAGAATGATCTATAGGTAAAGCACTTTTCTATCGAACAATTACCATATTTCCACTAAGTTCTTTCGAGCCTTAACGCTATTCATAAGAAGACCAGTCCACAAGGTCATCAAATCTACTCTTTCGAGCTAGCTACAAAGTATGAATCTCAAGTTTCACTTTCTCAAGCTAAAACCATCATGACCCACTAGTTATGGATGCCAAATTACTACCTTAGCTCTATACTTCTCTCTCGAGAAAGCATAAAGCTCTGAAGTATATGCACTAAACATGAAATATCGGAGTTAAACTAGAGTAATAACTCAGACCCGCTTCAAATTAACACCAACATTTACGAATTAATAACAAACATTAAGTCAAACACAACAATTGGTTACATTGTAAAAACCCCAAGATTGGGTTTTAGCCAATCATAGTAAAAACACAAAATTCGATACCAGCCTCATTTTCTATAGGTAGGTAAATGAAATCCAAATGTCAAAAGTGAATGATACATTCTCTATTACAAAACCCAATTGAAAAACCTTGCTAAAATTACTTGAAATCAACAATAGCAGTGTTTTTGCACTCTATCTTTTGTTCCTCACAATTTTTGAATACTTTCTATCTCTTCCAAAAATAAATTTATACTAATCTGAGGTGTGGCATTTTAGGGCCAATCGGTGTGGAAAGTCGGGCTTCGCCGATAGTCCTTTCATCTCTCCTTTTTCTTCGCACTTCCCTCATCCAAACTTTGTAATTTTAGGCGATCCAAATCGGGATCGCCATTGCATTCCGTGATGTGCTCTTTAGCCTTTTAGCTCGCCAATCTGCATTCACCTTGATCTCAATAAGTACTTTTGGCGATATGGTCGTCCTTCACTGATGCAGTCCGCGTATCGCCTATAAGAAATTCAGTTCACCTAAGTTCATTCTATTTCAGGCTCAGTGTTCTATAAATTTTGATGATCCAGGAGTGAATTGGCAATCCACCGAGTTGTCTAGGCGTCGTCACGCTTATTTCACTTCTCTCTTTTTTAGCGTGTGTTGTCCTTTTTGCCTATTAATGTCCTAGATTTGTTCCTCAACCCATGCACCTGCAAATAAATATAAACAAAGCCCTAAATGAGTTCAAATCTCAGACTCATCACCAAGCCCTCGAAAAAAGAACTAAGTCGGCGACAAAAAGGATCAATCGGCGGATCGTCGAGTAGTTCTGTGAAGCGAAGATAGATCGCCCAAAAATACAGACCTTGAGGATGCTGAATGCCAAGGGAAAAATGTGATGGAAGAGATCAAAGGGTGGCTAGCCGAGCCCGACTTACCTCGCCAAATATCCATTTGTAGCTTATTTTCGACGTCTATAAATTATCTTTTGAACATTTAGTTTAGTATCTTTTACATTTTGGGACATCTATTTTTCATTAGAAGAGTTCAGAACAAGTTTTCTCCTGAGTTTTTCTCAATTTGGGAGGAACCTTAGAGATTCAATTTGGAGATTTTTGAAGTGTGTTTTAGATTTTATACAAATTGAGCATTGTAAAGACTAAATCTCTCTTACCAAGTTGATGGCTAATCAATTCACTAATAGTGTTTATCTCTTTATGATGTTTGGCTAAAACCCCAATTCTTGGGGTGTGGCCATGTTATTATGGGTTGAAGTAGTTTATGGGTATTGTTAATTACTAGTGTAAATGCTGAATTTAAATGAGTTTAATCATTAGTTGAGGCTTAATTTATGAATTGTACTTGCAAATGCAGTTATACTTTTATGTTCTTATCTTGCTCGAGAGAGAGGTATTAGATCTAAAATTATAGATTAATAATTTAGGGATATTGTGTTTAGCACGAGAGAGTGAATACTAAACCCAATCCTACCCATCCAGCTTGAAAGAGTGGATGAATTAAGGTTTGGGATGTTCTTCATAGTCATGCTTGTTGATGTTCGAAAGAAATCACCTGATTTAGGGTAGTTGTTCTAGAGAATGCTATCTCCCTTATAGTCTAGCCTACTCACTGATTATCTGTTGTTTACTAGTAGTTTCAATTGCCCATATATCGTATTTCCCTATAATTGATCACATCCCCATAATCTATCTCCCTATTGTTATTTCAAATCGTTTGTGACTATTGTGTCGTTGATAATTGAAAACTAAAACCCACATTTGACATTCATATCACCCCTATAATTTGTTTAATATTTTTTCCGATAATGTTTATTCCTATGGCTTATTAGACAACATTCATACTTCTTAATTGAATTCTAAACATGTACCGCTCCCTGTGGGATTCGACCCCAACTCATTTAGTTAGGTCTTATATTGATTTTACGATCGTTGACACTTGGAATTGGAATAAGTGTGCTTGAAACGTTAAAACTAATTTATATTCATTTTTGTATTTATAGATTGTTCTTATTAGTTGAGTATGTGTTATGAGACTCCAACACTAGTTTTGTTGTTTGAATCATGATATGCTGAAATAACACCTCCCTAAAGAAGTATAAGCGATCGTTATCAAGTAAAGAACCCCACTTTTAGGTTGCGGTTGATCCCACGAGGAATATGGTTTAGATGTAACTTTAACTTACGATTATATTCATTTAGTCAACGTATTTCTAAGACAAGTAAGTAAAGGGGGGTGTGGTTTGTGTAACAAATTACTGATTGTTGTTTAGAGAACAAGTGAGCAAGATTCGAACTTCATTTGTTATCAATGAGAGAATGAAACTAGGGTGTATGTGTTCTCCATATGCTCATAATGCGGTAATTTAGTAATACTAATCCTTTCCTAGTTTATCACATGCAAAGTGGCAAGTTATGTATCTCTAAGTGCTTGGTCTGTCAAATAGAGAATTTCACCCCGCACCTTAGTCCTGCTACGTGTGTATAATTTACTTACCCTTACCTTTACCTCATATTAGACATCAAATAAATGTATGGCTTAGTTTTCAGCCTCGTACCAATTGAAATTCGACTATTAGATAGTATAACACTAAATCTATGTTGATAATTCTTTTCTTATTAACTACCTCCTTGGTCCGGCAAGTAGCAACAAGGCGAGTTCTAACGATGGCCATCGTTAAAAAGACTTCTAAATGAAAGAATTATCAATGCATGCAACAACACTATTCAAGAATTACTTAATTACTATTCTACTTTGTTAATCGTTCATAGTTCCCACAACCCTAGTTATGGATTTAGTTACCCATGCTAGCAAGAACACAATTCATATTTTTAGAAGAAGAATTCCTGAACTTACGTATTGAGTACAAGAAACCCGTAATCTCCAATTGAAATTCAAAGCAAGAATCTTTATAGACCGGAATTAGGAAATCTAATTGCTAGAGTTTGAAAGTTAATTCCCAAGAAAATACCAAGAACTAAAGTAATGAAGTCTAACCCATAAAAAGGAGGTTTACATGCCCTATATCTAGGAAAACAAGTCCCAACTAAAATAGAAAAGAAATAAGGAAATAAAGTTTCTGCACACTGTTTCGATCTATGACATTGACTTATGGACCGTGGACTGACCTAGGGCCCATAGGTCCCTTCCGTGGTTTGGGACTTAGGCAATTTTCCACCTCCAAAAATCAGCACTCTCAGCCACAATCAACGAACCAGTAGGATGAACCGTGGTTCAATTCATGGTCCGTGAGTCCTCCTCCATAGCTCCATACTTAGACTTTCAAAATCAGGTACTAAAACCACCTTTTCTGAATCATTTGATGGAACTGCAGGATGGCCCGTAGGTCGATCTATGGTTCATCACTTGTAACTGTGGTTCCAGACTTAGTTAAGAATTCCCTAATTTTCCTTCAACCTTTTCATGCCCATCTATGCCTCCTCTTTATGGACCGTGACTGGACCTAAGGTCCGTAGGTCACATTCGTATGTGCACTTTTCTCCAAAATCTTCAGTTATGTCTCTCAACTCCCACGTTAGAACTAATTTCCTAAAAACATGATAAAAACACATTAATACAAATACAAAATGGCTCTAAACACAGATAACTATTAAGTGAAATATATTAAAAATACCATAAACTCATGGTGTATCAGTGTACAATGTAGCTGCCCCAGGACGTGGCCCACAGATTGAGGTATCGCCATTAGGAGTAGATTTAGTAATTAATGTGGAGCAGATGCAAGGTGATGACCCTGCCCCTCCAGCCCATACTGATGATGCCTCGGGCTCCCCATCTCAGGCTGCCAGTCCCTTAGCTCATCCAGAGACACCACTTCATCGGGATTTATGGTCGTACCCCTTCTACGTGTTTAGAAATTGGAGGCACAGATGACCACACTACTTCATTATGTGAAGCCATGTATGCAGCAGTCTATTGTAGAGTCCGAGGCTAGGATGGAGCGGAGGATAGATACCACGATGGACCAGAAGGTCCAAGCTGTTCATAAGTGCCTGGATGCCTTTGAGTTGAGCGTTCTCGAGCGACTAGCCCCTGTTACATATCTGACATCTTTTTGGACCGAGTTAGATAGTCTTCAGGCCGACCTTGATGCCATCCGTGCCCTACTCACATATGAGCCCAGAGTCTGCACCTACTGCTTTGGTTGATGATACAATGCTTGATGCATTATTCAGAGATGACATAGTACAACCCGAGCCCACCCGTGCTCGTGGGAAGAGGCACCGCTCTAGCCACACTTCTGAGGCCATTGAGGATGCAAGGGAAAATAAGACGGAGCGCCAGCAGAATACGTATGCTAGAAAAGCATCTATGGTGGATGTGTAGTTTTGTAGTAGAGGGTTCATGAGAATGCTATTGGGGCCTCGAGTTCATTGCCCACCACTGTGGCCACTGTGCGATATGATGTGAGCACCACTGATGGTGTAGTTAGAGTAATTGATAGCACTACTGAGGGTGCTGTGATAGATGATGTGGGCACTACTGAGGGTGACCCAAGTGTTGTTCCAGCAGGTTCTGGGAAACCAGACCCACCCGCTTGTTGATGAGTCTTCGGTGCTATGTGCCATCGGTTTGCTTATCCCAATCCTTTACTCTTTGGTTTTCATGCAGTGGGGTCAATTGCACTTTATTTTTTTTGGGGTGGGGTAAACGGATAGTGAGTGATAGGGTGAAGTCTGAGTAACCCAAATCATAATCATCTCTTGGGGTTTTCTTGCCTATGTTGTTTTTCCCAAATAGACTATTTTAATTTATGTTGAACCGACATGTGTAAGGAATTAAGTGTAGAAGTATGAGAAAGAATGAAGCATGATGGCATAATAATGAAAAAAATGATACTCGTCCAAAAGTTGTGATATGTGCTAGAATTTGTAAGCTAGAGTGAGTAGAATATGTTAGCTCTGAGTATGACATGATAAAGAACCAATTTGATCTCATGACTTAATCTAACAACTTGAACTGGGTAATTCAATAATCTAAGAATGAAACTATGTGCCAAGAGTGTGTGAGAATGGTTGATTGTTCAGACAGTTTTGTGCCAATCTAGAACTTGGCCCCTTGGTCCTGTTAAGATAATCTAAGCTAGAAGTTAGGAAGTGATCAGAGGTCATTGTTCAAAGTAGTCCACTTAAGCCTAAAATGATCTAACCAAATGATAGCATTATTCCCTTTTGATACAAATATTTGAGCCTAAAATTGACCAATTCTTTTGATTCACCTAACTCACCTTCCCTTAAAAACATTATCTTGGCCCCGGTCCCTCCTTGAACATATGCACCTCGACTTAGGCCAAAAGCCTATGTTAAGGGTGGCTAAGCCCAAAAGTTACCTTAATCTTGGCCCTGGTCCGACATCGGACAATGTGCACCGCAAGTAATGTAAATGTATAAGTTGAGGGTGGCTATGACAAAGGAAACCAAATGAAAAAAGGGTATGAAAAGAGTTTCTTATTTAAAAGAGGAAAAAGTATGAAAGAGGATGTGACTTTGTGCAAAAGAAGGAAAAGAAAAGTCTGAAAAGAAATAAAAGAAATGAAAGTAAAAGAAAAAGAAGAAAATGAGAAATAAGAGTGAAGGGAAAGAAATTCAGATGAAAATTTGCCAAAGATAGGTCAAGGAAGATGTAAATAGACAATGTAATATAAAAGAGGGCAGAAAGTAAGCAAAAAGTACATAAATGTACCATAGCTGACTCCGAGACAATTTTACAAGCTAAGAAAAGTCCTATAGTGATCCTAGCAACGTGTTTGAAGAGTCTAAGCTATGAAAATAATGGCAAGCCTATGGTATTGAGCACTAACTATATTTGAAATTACTTCTGAGTGTGAGTGTTGGATGAATCCTTGTACTCAAAATAATATTCATTCTGTTAAATAGGGATTACGTTTGAAGTAAGGGCACTAGTTACATTGTCGAAAAGTTGGTACCTTGGTGATAGCCAAACAGTGTATGTTGTGTGTTGATTGGTTGATTTTTGTCATATTTTGATCCGCAAGAGTTATCTTATTGAGTCTAAGAGAAGGGATATGCACTCGAAAAGAGAGTCGGGATAGAGAGCCATGTGATTGCTTTCGCTTGACTGCTTGCTTGTATACAAGTGTCGTTTAGAGTCTTAGTGCGTCATTTGAGGACAAACAACAAATTTAAGTTGAGGGTGTTGATATACTGTGAGTATACAGTATTTTTAATACATTTGACTTAAGAGTTATGTGAGTCTAGAGCAATTTTATATTGGTGTTAATGTGTTTTAATCATATTTGCAAGAAATAAGTTCAGACGTGGGAGTTGAGAAACACAACTGAAGATTTTACAAAAAAGAGCACCTACGAACGTGACTTACGCACCGTAGGTCTAGTCACGGTCCGTAGGGAAGAGGCGTAGATAGACATGTAAAGCATGAAGGAAAATCCTGGAATTCTTGGCTAATTGTTGAGCCACAGTTATAAGTGACGGACCGTAAATCGACCTACAAGCCGTCCTTCAGTTCCGTCAAATGATTCAGCAAAGATGGTTTCAGTACCTGATTTTGAAAGTGTAAGTATGGAGCTACGAAGAAGGACTCACGGACTATGGATTGAACCACGGTCCATCTTGCTTGTTCGTCAATTGTGGTTGAGAGTGCTGATTTTTGGAGGTGGAAAATTGCCTAAGTCCTAAGCCACGGAAGGGGCCTACGGACCCTAGGTTAGTCCACGGTCCGTAGGTCAGTGTCGTAGATTGAAATCGCGTACAGAAACTTTATTTCCTTATTTTGTTTCCTTTTTAGTTGGGACATGTTTTTCTATATATAGGGCATGTAAACCTTGTTTTTTGGGGTTAGACTTCATTACTTTTGTTCTAGTTTTTGGCTTTGGAGATTAACTTGCAACTTTAGAAATTCTTGATTTCCTAAGTTCGTTTTGAAGATTTTGACTTTGAAATTCAAGTTGAGATTCTGGGTTTGTTCTTCTCATTATGTAAGTTCATGATTTCATCTAAAAATATGAATTATCTTCTTGCTACTATGGGTAACTAAATCCAGATTTAGGGTTGTGGGAACCATGAGCGATTAACAATGAATGAATAGTAACTAAGTCATTCTTGAATTATGTTATTCCATGCATTGATATTTCTTCTAGCATTGCATGATGTCGTTATTTTTTGATACGGTGGAAGACACAATTGAGGTATTTATGGATGATTTATCTGTGGTAGGGGACTCTTTTGATCATTGTCTAGACCATTAGGCCAATGTGCTTGAACGGTGTAAAGAGTGCATTCTTGTGCTCAATTGGGAGAAGTGCCACTTCATGGTGAAAGAAGGGATAGTTCTAGGTCATCGGATCTCTGAGAAGGATTTTAAGGTTGATAGAGCAAATGTTGAGGTAATAAAAAAGCTTCTATCTCTCTGAAAGGTGTTAGAAGTTTTCTTGGGTATGCAGGTTTCTATAGGAGGTTCATCAAGGATTTCTCCAAAATTGCACATCCATGGTGCAAACTGCTCGAAAAGGAGTATAAGTTTGATTTTGATGATGATTGTCTGAGAGCATTTGGAGAGTTGAAAGAGAAGTTAGTTATTGTACCTTTCATTATATCACCGGATTGGGGACAACCATTTGAGGTAATGTGTGATGCAAGTGGAGTGGCGCCTCGTGTAGTATTGGGATAAAGGCGAGAGAAGATTCTTCATCCTATTTACTATGCTAGAAAAGCTATAAATGTGGCTCATAAGAACTATATAGTGGCTGAACAAGAGCTTCTTGTAGTGGTTTTCACATTCGAGATATTCCAATCCTATTTGCTTGGCACTAAGGTCATAGTGCATACTGACCATTCTGCATTGAGGTGTTTGATGGCTAAAAAGGATGCAAAACCGAGGTTGATTAGATGGGTGTTGTTGCTGCAAGAGTTCAATTTTGTGGTGAAAGATAGAAAGGGGATAGAAAATAAGGTTGCCGATCACTTGTCCAGATTGGAGGAAGAAGTTATGCTCAAGCTTGGTGATAGGGCTGAATTAATAATGCTTTTCTAGATGAATGGGTATAGGCTGCTTCTCATGATCTGATTCATTGGTTCGCAAACTTTGCTAACTATTTGGCAAGTGATCTGGTGCCAGTGGATTTGTCTTTTCACCAAAGGAAAATATTTATGTATGATGTGAAGAAGTTTTTTTGGGATGAGCCCTACTTGTATCGTAGTTGTGCTGATGGGATTATTCATTGTTGTGTGCCCGAGGTCGAGATGTGAGAATAATAGAGTTGTGCCAAGCATCGCCTGTTGGTGGGCATCATAGTGGTATTTGGACTGCGCATAAAATTTTGTAGTGTGGGTATTACTGGCCTACCATCCACCAAGATGCTCATGATTTCACCAAGTCTTGTGATCGTTGCCAAAGAGATGGAGGAATTTCAAAGAGGCAAGAGCATCCTATAAACCGTATATTGGTGATAGAGTTGTTTCATGTATGGGGTATTGATTTTATGGGTCCATTTATAAGTTCACATGGGATGAAGTATATTCTTGTTGTGGTTGATTAGGTATCGAAGGGGGTTGAAGCAATTGCGCTTCCCAACAATGAAGGTAAAAACTGCTACAGCATTCTTGAAAAAGAATATCTTCTCCAACTTTGGTACACCTAGAGCGATTATCAGCAATGGAGTTTCCCACTTTTGTAATAAGTTGTTCAAGGCGTTACTTGAGAAATATGGCGTCCGCCACAATGTAGACACTCCTTACCATCTGTAGTCTAGTGGGCCAGTTGAAGTGTCTAACAGAGAGATCAAGCAGATTTTGGCAAAGATTGTGAATGCTAATAGAACAGATTGGTCAAGGAAGCTTAATGATGCTCTATGGGCCTATCGCACCGCATTCAAGACTCCCATAGGTATGTCCCCCTACCAACTTCTATATGGGAACTCTTGCTATTTGCCGGTAGAGTTAGAGCATAAGGCTATGTGGGCACTAAAGAAGCTAAATTTGGATTGGGGCACCACATCGATTCAGAGAATAAGTGACTTGAATGTGTTTGATGAGTTTCACCTAAGAGCTTATGAAAGTTTAGCCTTGTACAAGGAAAAGATGAAGAAGTATCATGATCAAACGATTGAAAAGCGAGAATTTGTTGTAGGTGATCTTGTGCTTCTATTCAACTATAGGTTGCGCTTGTTTCCGGGCAAGTTCAAGTCCAAGTTGACCGGGCCATTCGTAGTCACGCAAGTGCTCCCACATGGAGCAGTGGAGCATGAAAACAGTGAGGGAACAAGGTTCAAGGTAAATGGGCAAAGGATTAACATCTACCTTAGAAATGCGGAAAGTGTGCAAGAAGTTGTTGAGGTCTATTATCTTGATGAAGTTAGAGAAATCGAGAGGCATGTGTTGTGCCACGACGTTAAATCAAGCGCTGCTTGGGAGGAAACCCAAGATGTACAATGTAGCCAACTATAGGTTTTTTCTTTTCGATTTGGTAGTTTTATTTGTTTTTCTATATTTCTTTAGTTAGGTGCTTTATTTTTGTTTTAGTGTTGGATAGATATAGCATAGGTTCATGTCTAAAAAGTATCCAGAAAATGTAAAAAGGAAGGCCTAATGGATGCTACATATGCAAGGACTAAAAGCGAAATCTGTAGAAAATGTCTGGTCCAGCGTTCTACGGAGACCATCGATGGTCTGTAGGTCCAACTACGGACCATAAATGGTAGCCATAGGCCCCAAGTAATATTCCTAAATTTGTCTAAGTGTGTAAGTGACCTACGGACCACATCTACGGTCCGTAGGTCAACCCACAGACCATAGACGGGGTCTCGTGGGTCCAAACCCTAGTTTTGCCTGACCTGACTCGGACCTTTTTTTAAAATAACAACCTCCCTTTTCAAAATCATTTCCACACTTCTCATTTCTCTCCTAAACCAATTCGAAACCCTCCTAATCCCATAAATCCCTCATTATATTCCCCCAATCACTCACCATCCATACATTTCATCACCTCCCAACTCATTTCCCATCCTTTCTTGCCCAAATTCTGATCACTCCCCATTTTTCTCTTCTAAGAAAAATTCAAGGTCTGTGTTTGGTGTCCAAAAGGTCTGAGCAGTGTAAACATCAAACAATCACCCAGTTCCATTACCTCCAAGGTACTTGATTTCTACTTAATTCTAAATTATTAATATTTATTATTCAAAATATGAAGTCATGAAGTGGTTCTTGACCTTGGGTTATTGTTGTATGAAGTTGTATGCTAAACTAAAGTTAGAAACACCCTTGGGATGATAGATTGTGATTGTATTGTTTTAAAATGTTTAAAATTAGTGAATTAAGAGTCTAAATGCAAGTTCTGACTTAGGGATCCTAGTCGCGTGTGCAATACCAGTTAAAAATTGAGTACTTTTAACCCTTGGGATAAAGAACTAGCATAAATTTTGTTGAAATGCATGATTAAACTGAGGTCAATTGTTTCAATTACTATAAAAAAATGGTTTCGAATTGAAGCATGTCTGATACCTGGAGCAGACTTGATTCACGAGACCCCATCTACGGATCGTAGATCCATCTATGGACTGTAGATCAGGTCCGTGGGTTTGCATACCATAAAAATTGTCTAAGTGTTGAACCACGACAGTAGACTACAGTCCATTGTTTAATCTACGGACCGTTCTGCACATCCATGGTTCACATCAAAGACCCCACTTTTGGGTACTCTGATCTACAGAGGGGATCTACAGACCGTGGATCCATCCACGGACCGTAGGAATCCATTATGCATCATGAGTTCAGTCACTGTCTTAAAAATTTTCTGTTTTCATTCTTGTTCTTTTTTTGTTCTAAATTTTTTTTCGAGTGTGTATTTGGTCTATTTTTGTACTAACTATGTCTCCACAGGTACCATGGCTCCAAATAAAGCACCAACTTAGGCACCAAAGAGCAAATCCAAATCCTTAGCGCCGTCTTTCTGGCTAATCAATGAAGATACTGATACATAGAAGGATCCAGTTTATGTCCCACATACTAGAAGGACATCCCCTACTGCACCTTGTACTACCTGAAATCAATCCAGGTAGGAGGGCACCGACGTAGTCACTGTCTCCCAGGCTAATTAGGAGAACACACTAATCGGGTCACCGGCTGGTTCTGCTTCCGGCTCTGAGGTTGGTTCTGCTTCTGGGTATGAGGCAGCCCCTACTTCCGGCTCTGCCACTGGCTTCAGTTCACATGATAGGGCTGCCTCTTTTGATGAGGCCGCCTAGTTCGGGGAATATCCTAGTTCCACCTAACACCAACCCTACTCTAGTTGCTGAGAAGCCGAACAGATGGTGCGTTGAGGGTCAATGAGAAATCTACAGGGATGCCAAGATGTTGAATAACAAAGAGAAACTGGCCCGACTTATCACAGAAGAGTGCATGGTTCTCACGGGATGTCTACACACCATAACCGACATCCAGCGGCTCTTTGAGAAACACAAATGTGATTGGATAGCTCGGAGCCCCGAGACATACAGCGAGGAGATTGTGAGGGAGTTCTATGCTTCCACACTTCAAGGGTCTATCCATAAGTGGGCAAAGGCCACAGCCCAGGCCCCACTCACATCCACTATGGTCCGGGGTTTTTGGATGGACATATCGCAGGTTACTATCCGTCGATTCCTCTATGGTTCGGGCACCACTTGGGCACTTAACACCGGCAAATTTTACTATCGGTGGGACATCATGAGGTATGGAGCATTCTAGCTGAACGTAGAGCAGAGGGAGGCTGTACTACTTTGGTTGGCCAGGCACATAGCTGTGGATGGAGAGTGCGCAGAGTGGTTCAGCACACCCCACTTGGGTATTATGAAAGCCACCCTAAATTTGGTGGCCATGTTCTTCGGGCTTTTGGTGTGGAACAGGGTATCGCCTACTAAGGCACTTGGAATAGAGCGGTGATGGATGCAGTTTTGGTAGTTGGGTTCGGGATCGACTTTGCTCGCATGCTGTTGGCAGAGATCAATGAGAGGGCGTTCAGGACTACCACTACTCTACCCTTTCCGTGTATGATCTTTCAGTTATGTAGGGATGCTGGGGTGCCTATCTGGCATTGTAACAAATTAGTAGAGGCGACTCGTCCCTTGACAACGGCCTTATTCACGGTGCGGCCAATGTAGCGGCCCTACGATGTGGCCCACATATTGAGGTGCTACCATTAGGAGCAGATTTAGTAGTTGATGTGGAGCAGATGCAGGGTGATGACTCTGCCCTTCCAGCCCACACTGATGATGCCCTGGGTCCCCATCTCAGGCTGCCAATCAGGCCCTTAGCTCATCCAGAGCCACCACTTTATCAGGATCTACTGTCGTACCCCTTGCACGTGTTCAAAAATTTGAGGCACAGATGGCCACACTACTTCATCATTTGAAACCATTGATACAATGGTCTATTCCAGAGTTTGAGGCTAGGATAGACCAGAGGATGGAGACCATGATGGACCAGAAGGTCCAGACCGTTCATAAGCGCGTGGATTCCTTCGAGTTGAGAGTCCTCGAGCGACCAGCCCCTGCTACAGATCTTTCCTCTTTTCGGATCGAGTTAGACAGTCTCCGGGCCGACCTTGTTACCATCCTTTCCCACCCACAGATGAGCCACAGTTTGCACCTACTGCATTGGCTGATGATACAGTGCTTGATGTGTTATTTAGATATGACATAGCACAGCCCGAGCCCACTCATATTCATAGGAAGAGGCACTGCTCTAGCCACACTTCTGAGGCCACTGAGGATGCAAAGGCAAATAAGAAGGAGCACCAGCAGAATACATATATTAGGAGAGAATCTATGGTGGACGAGGAGTTGTGCCAGCAGAGGATTCTTAAGAGTTCTCTTTGGGCCTAGAGTTCTAGGCCCACCACTAAGGCCACTATTCTTGATAATGTGAGCACCACAGATGTGCGGTTAGAATAATTGATAGTACTACTGATGGTATTATGATAGATGATGTGGGCACTACTAAGGGTGACCCAAGTGTTGTTCAAGTTGACTCCGGGAAATCGAACCCACCCACTTGTTAATGAGTCTCCGACGCTATACGCCACAGGGTTGCTCACCCAGTCCTTTACTCATTACATTTTGTGCATTGAGGTCAATTGCACTTTATTTTGGTTGTGGTGAGATGAATGGATTTTGAGTGATAGGGTGAAGTCTGAGTAACCCAACTCATAATCCTCTCTTGCTGTTTTCTTACCTATGTTCTTTTTCCCCAAAAGTCTGATTTAATTTCTGTTGAACTGATATGTGTTAGGAATGTAAGTGTAGAAGCATGAGAAAGAATGAAGCATGATGGCATAATAATGAAAAAAATGATACCCATCCAAAATTTGTGATATGTGCTAAAATTTGTAAGCTAGAGTGAGTTGAATGTGTTAGCTCAGAGTATGACATGATAAAGAACCAATTTGATCTTATTACTTAAGCTAACAACTTGAACTGGGTAATCCGATAATCTGATAATGAAACTATGTGCCAAGACTGTGTGACAATGGTTGATTGTTTAGACAGTTTTGTGCCAATCTAGAACTAGCCCTGTTGCTCCTACTAGGATAATCTGGGCTAGAAGTTAGGAAGTGATCATAGGCCACTGTTCCAATTAGTCCACTTAAGCCTAAAATGATCTAACCAAATGATAGCATTATTCCCTTTTGATCCAAATATTTGAGCCTAAAATTGACCAATTCTTATGATTCACCTAACTCACCTTCCCTTAAAAACATTATCTTGGCCACGGTCGCTCCTTGGACATGTGTACCTCGACTTAGGCCAAAAGCATAAGTTTAGGGTGGCAAAGCCCAAAATTTACCTTGATCTTGGCCCTGTCGGACATCGAACATTGTGCAGCTCAACTAATGAAAAATGCATAAGTTGAGGGTGTCTATGAAAAAGGAAACCAAATGAAAAAAGGGTATGAAAAGAGTTTTGTGCTGAAAATAGGAAAAAGTATGACAGAGGATGTGACTTTGTGCAAAAGAGGCAAAAGAAAAGTGTGAAAAGAAATAAAAGAAAAGAAAGTAAAAGAAAAAGAAGAAAATGAGAAATAAGAGTCAAAAAGTCAAAAGTCGCAACCTTGGTTGAAAGGAGTGAAGGGAAAGAAATTGACATGAAAAGTTTCCAAAAATCGGTCAAGGAAGAGGTAAATAGCCAATGTAATGTTAAGGAGGATAGAAAGTCACTAAAAAGTACCTAAATGTACCACACCTGACCCGATCCTACGTTACAAGCTAAGAAAATTCCTATAGTGATCTAAGCAGTGAAAATAAGGTCAAGCCTTTGGTATTCAGCACTAACTATACTTGAAATTACTTCTAAGGATAAGTGTTGAATGAATCATTGTACTCAAAATCATATTCATTGTATGAAAAAGGGATTTCATTTGAACTAATGGCACTAGTTACATTCTCGAAAAGTTGTACCTTGGTGATAGCAAAATACTGTATGGTATGTGTTGATTGGTTGATTTTTGTCATATTTTGATCCACATGAGTTAGCTTATTGAGTCTCAGAAAAAAGATTTGCACTCGAAAAGAGAGTCGGGATAGAGAGCCATGTGATTCCTTATGCTTGAATGCTTGCTTCTATAGAAGTGTCGTTTAGAGTCTTAGTGCGTCGCTTGAGGACAAACAACAAATTTAAGTGGACGGTGTTGATATATAGTGACTTTACTGTATTTTTAATATGTTTCAGTTAAGATTTGTGTGTGTCTAGAGCCATTTTTTATTGGTATTAATGTGTTTTTATCACGTTTGGTAAGTTTGCACGTGGGAGTTGAGAGACACAACTGAAGATTTTACAGAAAAGGGCACCTATGGACGTGACCTACGGACCATAGGTCTAGTCACTGTTCATAGGGAGGAGGCGTAGATCGACATATAAAGCTTGAAGGAAAATTAGGGAATTCTGGACTAAGTGTCGAACCATGGTTACAAGTGACGGACCGTAGATCGACCTACAGGCCATCCTGCAACTCCGTCAAATGAATCAGAAAAGGTTGTTTCAGTACCTAATTTTGAAAGTATAAGTATGGAGCTACAGAGGAGGACTCATGGACCGTGGATTGAACCACGATCCGTCCTACTGCTCCGTCAATTGTGGTTGAGAGTGCTGATTTTTTGAGGTGGAAAATTACCTAAGTTCGAACCACGGAAGGGAACTAGGGATCATAGGTTAGTCCCCGGTCTCTAGGTCAGTGTCATAGATCGAAACCACATCTAGAAACTTTATTTCCTTATTTCATTTCCTTTTTAGTTGGGACTTGTTTTTCTATATATAGGGCATTTAAACCTCATTTTTGGGGATTAGACTTTATTACTTTTGTTCTAGTTTTTGGCTTTGTATATTAACTTGCAACTTTAGCAATTCCTAATTTCCTAAGTTCGTTTGGAAGATTTGGACTTTGAAATTCAAGTTGAGATTCTGGGCTTATTCTTCTCATTACGTAAGTTCATGATTTCTTCATCTAAAAATATGAATTGTGTTCTTCAACTACTTCTGCGACTGAGATTCGGAACTTCTTCGAATTAGCAAGTTCCTACAAATGGTTTGTGGAGGGATCCTCGTATTTATTACAACACTTATGACCAAGCTGAATCACCTTGATGTTCCTTTTGAGTGGTCGAATGAGTTTAAGTTGAGCATTCAGAACATGAAGGAGTTGCTTACTACCTTCCTAATTTGACCCTTTTAGTCGAGGACGAGGGCTTCACAATGTATTTCAACACATTTGGCATTGGTTTGGGTTATATATTTATGCAGTATGGACATGTGATTGTATATGCATTGAGGCATCATACGGTGCATGAGGGTCACTACCCCACTAATGATTTGAAGTTGGTGGTGGAAGTATTTAATAAAGCTCAAATGACCTCTTTAAAACATATTCAAAGAAATCTCGGTCGTAGTAACTAAAAATACCCAACGAAGAGTCATAAACGAATCCAACTAAGAATGGTATATAGTACATAATTATATCAAGAATTTTTTATTGTAAAGTCATTCATTTGTAATAGTAATAACTAGTGGGTGGATGATTCCACCAATTTAATCAAAAAGATTTGGTTATCAAAGGTGACAATTAAACTAAAAAAATTGAAAATTCAAGAATTAACAAGTAATCTTGGGGTGCACGGATTTGAAATCAATGTCACCTAAGGGTAATTGTGTTTCTCTATAGTGATGAACGTTCATGAATAGGCTAAGTCATCTTCAATGACTCTTAGTCTTCTTTCAATCCCATAGCATCCTTGCATAGAATGTTCCTTTGGTCTCATACATATGCTATAGTAAACAATACATTACCTTAATTTATTCTCCGTTTTGATGCAAAAATAGGGCAAATAGATTCAGCCAGTAACCTTATTTTTAAGCATGTTACAAACATCAAACCTAAATTGCTAATATCATACTAATTACCCACTCCAATCAATCTCTTTTGAGCATCTACTGGAGATCATTAGTAGGAATTAAATTTTCAACCTTAACCAACAAGTTAACCCCATGCTAATTAGCCCAAATTCATGTATGAATAGCAGAAAAACAAAGCATAACACAATGCCCAATACATTAAATCAACAACCAACCCCATAATTGTACCCCTAGATCATGGGATTTCGCCACCCGTAAGAAAAAGCAAATAAATTATACCTTTCATGAAAATATGCACGAGTAACATTACATGAAGCAATTACAATCAAACCTACTTTGAATTAAACTTCAATTTATCAATTTCAAGAACTAAGTTGAAAACCCAAAAAATTAGAGTGTTTTTCACTAAAACTATTATTTCTCACATCAATTCTCTAATATTTCAACTCTCATTTTCTCTCTCCTTTGGATTTTTTGTAGTTTGAAAAAATTTTGCCCAAAACTCAATATATGACCCATTGAGTGATGTTAGTGGTGCTCACCAATCACATTATGTTAATCACCCTCTACTATTTAGCTCACCTTTTTCTTGATCTAGACTTCAGTTTTTTGAATCTCAGTCACCGAGTTTGTTCGGGACTACCTTTTACATTAGGCGTATCACCAAGTACCAACTTAGTTCGCCTTTCGAGCCTTCAATTTTTATCCTAGTACTATCGCTTTTAGGAAATGGTAAACAAGGTCGCCCTTATGATTCGGTGAGTCACTTTTCCTTTTAGAGTCAACCGACCAGCCTCAATAAATACAAGTGCTGTGCAGTGTTACTTTGGGAGATGTCATGCTCGTTAGGCAATTCACCATTCTTGTTTGGCAATCATCATACTATAATCTATACTTCTTCTTACATTTTTGGCCATTCATTGAAATATTCATCCTTTCGTTGTCCTTTAGGCTTAATAACTACAGATAATCAAAATATCATTCCAATAAGACATAATTAGTCATTGAGGAAACTAACTATTGAGCCAAATAGGCCTTAAATAAGTGCAAATCTATCATTATCAATATTCTCGCTTAAGATTTTGATGCATTACCTGTGTGGGTTACAACGTGAGATCTACATCAATCAATGAAGCTTGCAGTATATTATGAGCCAAAAGCACCTTAATTCTAGGTAGCGTAGTTGGATTGAGCTCCTAAATGGCTATGATCTCTCTATTCTATATCATCTAAGGAAGGTGAATGTGGTAGTGGATGATGAATGGTAGATTAATACTCATTTGAGGTTATTTAGTTCAACAATAATAGTTGTAAATGCCTAATTATGTCTTATTCTGATGATATTTTGATATTTTACAGTTATGAAGGCTGGAGGATGAGGTAAGGATGAATACCTGATAGAAAGGCTAAAAACATCGAAAGAACTGTAAACTTCATACTGTTGATTGCCTACTTAAGGGTGGATCACCCATCTTGCATGACCTCGCCTAAAATAAAAATGCTCACTATTGAAAATGTCAAGGCATGTTGGCGACTGAACAATGTGTAACGACTCGAAAAATGAGAGAATGATCTAGAGACTTAATATTTGGGTTAGTATGACTTTGAATAGATGTATGGGCTATTTTAGTAGCTTAGTGGGGTGAGGATGAAGTCTAGGGTTCAAGTAAGGAGCTAGGCTAGAAAGTTAGGGTGAAAAAAGTCTTGTTCTTTGGTGGGCCTTTTGGCGATGGGGCTGTTTGGTCTCCTACTAGGATGGGTGAGTCGCCCAATGACCCCCCACTTCGCCTAGTGGACTGCCCACTTAGTGAGCCTATTGGAAAAAAAGGCGAACTATGTGTGAATTTGGCGAGTTGCCTAGTGCACATGGCGAGCGCAAGTGTTCAATAGGAAACATAAAACAGGCAAGGGCTGAAATCTTAAGTTGTAACTTGTAGGGTCAACTTCAAATGATGATACCTCTTAGCTCAAAACGAATCAGATGGGGAGTTACCTACCCAATTAAAGGTCTCTGAGTCTTCTTTCCAAATCCACCGAGTTTGCCCAGTTCCGATATGGGAGTAAAATGTAATGCCCAAAATAGTGAAGCATTGTCAAAATGGGTGAGCCAAGGGGTTCAAAGGGCGATCTTAGACGGGTTGGTGCAAAATTTTAAGTTTAAACTTTGTGGGTCTTTAGTTGTTTTCTAAGTTGAGTCCCTATTATTTTATTCCTTTCCCTACATGTATAAAATGCTTTTAAGACCAAAACCCTTTCAATTTAGTCCCTCCAAATATAATTAAAGGAAAACCCATCTCCTCACAAATTTTCTCTCACTAGAAACTCTCCATTAGAAAAGAAGAAGACGGGAGCAATAAAGGCTAGGGTTTGGCGATCTCAAGGTCATTTCTTCTCAAATTTCTTGTGGATCCTTCGGATTAAGGTATGGTGGCTCTTTATCTAGGATTATACTCACCCTAGAGTCCTATCAAGGTGTTTTTCAAAGCTTGCAAAACTTCAAAACCTAGATCTTTCACTCTTCAATAAATGGCTTTATCATGAAGTAATGTGGTTGTGTTGATTTTGAATGGTGGTTTTATGAAAAACCTCTCAAAGAACCCATGTTTTCCTAAAGTTTTCATTGGTGCCCGAAGAATTGGGTTTGCGGATTGTTCAAGCATGTGATTATGAGATGCTTAAATTGAATGAGTTTATTGAAGTAATATGATTATGCATGCCTAATTATGAAGAATTTTTGGTATGTGGTGATGTATTGATTATGGCCTTGTAAGGAAAATTCATGATTTAGCTTATGTTGATAGAGAAGTGTGATCTATTGATGTGTCATCAACTTATGCTGGAGGTGGTTACTTCCTATGTACATAATGGTAATTTAACTAATATAAGTCTTCTTATTACCTTAATTGTGAAGAATAGATGCATGAATGTGATATGAAAAGTGTAAGTATGAACATGATATGAAGATTGTGTGTGTGGTCTATGCCTAGAATGCAAGTGTCCTAGTATTGAGAGGACATTCTCAATTATCCACTTATGAATGAAGATGTTTTCATGTGGAAGGTTTTCTTCCTTTTTAATGTATCTTGAATTGGTAGACTTAGGTTTCCTTTTCTTGAAAGCTTGTATGAAGTTATATGTTCATCAATGTTATGATGTGTTGATTTGAAAGGTTATTCTCACTCTTCACTAAAGCATGTTAAGGGATTCTTATATGAAAGGTTATTCTCATGTTTGAATCTATAAGCTATCCTCATTTTGGGAGAGCATGGATCCCCATATGATAGTTCAGGCGGGGTATCTAGTAGCAATCCTTGGAAATGGATTCCCATACATTAGTTGAGGCAGGGTCATCTAGCAACAATCTTTATCCCCAAAAGACTTATGCATGTTGGAATGAGATGGATGCCCATATGTTAGTTGACGTGGGGTTATCTAGTAACAATCTCTCTTTCTTAATGAACTTATGATGTGAACTACTCTATGGGAATGAAGGCTAAGCACCAAGAGGTCATTGAGTGGGATGGATGCCAATACGACAGTTGAGGCGGGGTATCTAGTAGCAATCCCTTGTGATGGATGCCCATACGTTAGTTGAGGCGGGGTGTCATGTAGCAAGGTCTTTGTCCTTTAACAATGTGCCCACATAGGATAGCTAGTGGATCCATTAGGCTAATCACCGATTGAACCTAGGCAAGTTGATCACCTTTTTACGGTGTGGGGTTACATGACACTGAATTCTATGATTTAGCTCTCATAGTATATGTCAGTTAAACACTTATTCCCATCATGTGAGGTACCCATTATAGTTTCTTGATAAGTTCTATGACGCGTGGGTAGTAGTATGGGATGCTATCCATGCATTTGCACGAGAAGTCTTCAAGAGGGCTATAGTGAGAATCTCTACTTCCTAATGAAAGATTGTGTTCTGAATGAACAAATGAAGAAAGTTGCCTTTGTGTCTACATGAATTGATGTATGTCTCACATTTCTATATGAAATGATGGACGTTTTAAATGATATGATGCATGTCATAGTTGACTAAAAGGTATGAAGTATGTTTCACTTGAGTTAGTGATATGAGTTGTTTAGCATGATATGTTGAAATGTAAGGAGTCTTATATATGGTGGCCTAGAGGAACACTTAGGTGTGGTGTGAAGAGGTAGTATGGGATGCCACTTTATATCTTACTGAAGTGTGTCTTAGGTCTATTATAGATAGGGACCCTAAGATGATTGAGACGCCTTGCTTGATGTATATGTTCTTGCATTGTGTCTTGACATTGAAGGAGCATGAGGAGAATGGTAAATTCACCTTTGGTGGAAATGTGATGGTAATGACTTGGATGTTGGAAATACTTGTATTAGATGCCTATTATTCTCATGTTCATGAAATATCTTGAAGTTGGTATCATGCATGGTTTCCAAACCAAAATGTCTGTTTTAGCATGTTTTCCTATGGTCATCATACTTAGTACATTTTGTGTACTAACTCCATATTTTCCTCTATGTCTACAAGTGTAGGTTCCGGCAAGTGACTTGCTAGTTCTAGTGAAGACTTGGATTGAGACTCCCCAGTTTGAGTTTTATGTCCTCATCATTTGGGGATACATTTTAGAAGCTTGATGTTTTGTTCTACTTCTTTATATTAGACTCTTCTAGACTTTTCAAGTGATAAGGGCAGTGACCCAACTTATGTTGGTTTTTCTAAGATTGTATTAAGAAGGCCATGTGAGACAACTAGACTTCTGCTACAATGTTTTAAATGTTTAGTATGTTTTGAATAGTATTGTTTTGAATAAAAAGTTTTAATTTCGTACAAATTCTATTATAAATGCAATGAAATGAACTATGAGGCTTGTATGAGGATCTTCAGAGTCTTGTATGCCGTGTCACTTTCGGGGCATAGGCTCGGGTCGTGACAAACATGGTATCAAAGCAAAGATTTTGGAATAGTACTTTTAGGATGTCGTATCACGGGCCACGTCTAGTAGAGTCTTGTTCATCGGTGTGAGTCATGACATATCTATGAGCAAGAGGCTATAGGATGGTAGGATGTTTCACTTTCTTCATACTCTTATGTCATGCCTTAGAGCTAGATCTATAGTTTTCCTTTTCCTGACCCTTCTCTTGTATTTATAGGATATGAATACAACAAGGAATAACCCGAGGAGAGTGAAAGCAGAGGGTGTGAATAGAGGAGCTCCTCCTCTAGAGAATCAAGCTCTTCAAGGTAATCAAGTTCCTCTAGGTGGTCAAGTTCCCCAAGATGAGGAAGTCCTTCAAGATCCTCAAGTTCCTACTGATGAAGGGGCTATGACCAATATGGAAATAAGGACGGCTCTCCAAACATTTACCTATGCTTTGACGGCTCAAGTGAGTAGGGATGCTAGAGCTCATTAGAACCCTAATGAGAGCACTATGGCTTCGGGGCTAAGAGATTACACTAGAATGAATGCTCCTATGTTCTTTGGCTCTCAAGTGGGTGAAGACCCTCAAGAGTTCCTAGATGAGGTTTACAAGATTGTAGATGCTATGGGGGTGACTACTTGGGAGAAATCGGAGTTGGCCGCTTATCAGTTGAAGGGTGTGGGACAAGTGTGGTATACTCAATGGAAGAGGAATAGGACGAAAGAGCAGCTGATATAGGTTTGGAGGTGTTCAAGAGATCTTTCCTTGATAGGTTCTTTCCTAGGGAGAAAAGGGAAGCAAGGGTAGAAGAGTTTATCAACCTTCGTGAGGGAGGTATGGGTGTTGAGGAGTATTCTCATAAGTTCACCGAGTTGTCTAATGAGAGATTGTCCTACACTTATGGATAAGAAGAGAGAGGCCAAGCAAGCTTCTTATAGTGGACCGGATCCTAATGCTCCCAAGAAGAATTGTTTCTATGTGCTTCAAGCTAAAGAGAGTAAGGAAAGTCATCAAGGTGAAGAAACCGGTATGTGATGGTTTCCTTTGATTTAGAATGTGATGTTGAGGTCCGTATGTTGTGTGCAAGTTAGCCTAGTATGAGTATGAGTTCTTCGTTGAGTCGGGGATAGTATGTTGATTATGAGGTGGTAAAGAATTTCGGTATCCTAATCACTTTCTTTTATTCCTATTCAAGCTTGAGACATAGTGTTCTTAAATAGCTGGTTTTATGTTTTGGAGTCATGCATAATTATGTGTTGCATTGGTTTCCCTATGTTATTCATGCTTTTTATAAGATTATGATAGAATGATAAAATGAGTAATTGATCTATATTCCCTCATGTTGTTATGCAATTAGTATGAGATACGTGTTGTGAATTCAAGAAGTGAATGTATGATCATGCCTATGTGTTCTTCTGAGAGTAATTTAATATTTTTGGCTTCATGTTGTTATAATGAGCATGCTTATGATCAGAGAAGGTAGTTCCTCCATTTAAAGTAAGAAATGATAAAGTATGTGAGCCTAATGAGTTCGTAGAATGCAATGAATACATGTTGAGATAAAGTTGATGTTTCTTTTAATTTGTGCATGGATTATGATGGTGTATGTTTGTTGGGCAGCTAGTCTCGAGTCGTTTTCCCTTAATGTATTTAAGTGTCATTCGAAGATGAATGTTCCTAAGTGGGGGATAATGTAACTACTCGAAAAATGATAGGACGACCTAGAGCCTTTACATTTGGGTTAGTATGACTTTGAGTAGATGTATGGGATGTTTTAGTACCTTAATGGGGTGAGGATGAAGTCTAGGGTTCAAGTAAGGACCTAGGTTAGAAAGTTAGGGTGAAGAAAGTCGTGTTCTTTGGTTGGCCTTTTGACGATGGCGTTGTTCGGTCACCCAATGGGATGGGTGAGTAGCCCAATGACCCCCACTTTGCCTAGTGGACTGCCCACTTAGTGAGCCTTCTAGTAAAAAGAAGGCGGACTACGTGTGCATTAGGCAAATCGCCTAGTGCACTTGGCGAGCCCAAGTGTCCAATAGGCGAACTAAAACGGGCAAGGGCTGAAATCTAAAGTTGTAACTTGTAGGGTCCACTTCAAAATGATGATACCTCTTACGTCAACATGAATTAGGTGGGGAATTACCTACCCAATTAAAGGTCTATGAGTCGTCTTTCCAACGCCACCGAGTTCGCCCAATTTCGATCTCGCAGTAAAAGTGATGCCTGAAATAGTGAAGCACGGTCAAAATGGGCAAGCCAAGGGGTTCAAAGGACGATCTTAGATGGGTTTGGTGCAAAATTTTAACTTTAAACTTTGTGGGTCTTTAATTCTTTTATAAGTTGAGTCCCTATTATTTTATTCCTTTCCCTATATGTATAAAACCATTTTAAGACCTAAACCCATTCATTTTAGTCCCTCCAAATAGAATTAAATGAAAACCCATCTCCTCTTAAATTTTCTCTCACTAGAAACACTCCATTAGAGAAGAAGAAGAAGGGAGCAATAGAGGCTAGGGTTTGGCGATTACAAGGTTGTTTCTTCTCAAATTTCTTATGCGTCCTTCGGTAAGGTATGGTGACTCTTTATCTAAGGTTATCTCTCCACCTAGAGTCCTATCAAAGTGTTTTTCAAAGCTTGCAAAACTGCAAAACCTAGATCTTTCACTCTTGAACATGGATTCAAACTTTTATTGTTTTAAATGGATATATTATGAAGTAATGTGGTTGTATTGATGTTGAATGGTGGTTTTATGAAAAACCCTCTCAAACAACCCTTGTTTTCCTAAATTCTTCAATGTTGCCCTATATAGTGGGTTTGTGGATTGTTCAAGCATGTGATTATGAGATGCTTAAATTGAATGAGTTTATTGAAGTAATATGATTATGCATGCCTAATTATGAAGAATTTTTGGTATGTGGTGATGTATTGATTATGGCCTTGTAAGGAAAATTCATGATTTAGCTTATGTTGATAGAGAAGTGTGATCTATTGATGTGTCATCAACTTATGCTGGAGGTGGTTACTTCCTATGTACATAATTGTAATTTAACTAATATAAGTCTTCTTATTACCTTAATTGTGAAGAATAGATGCATGAATGTGATAAGAAAAGTGTAAGTATGAACATGATATAAAGATTGTGTGTGTGGTCTATGCCTAGAATGCAAGTGTCCTAGTATTGAGAGGACATTCTCAATTATCCACTTATGAATGAAGATGTTTTCATGTGGAAGGTTTTCTTCCTTTTTAATGTATCTTGAATTGGTAGACTTAGGTTTCCTTTTCTTGAAAGCTTGTATGAAGTTATATGTTCATCAATGTTATGATGTGTTGATTTGAAAGGTTATTCTCAACTCTTCACTAAAGCATGTTAAGGGATTCTTATATGAAAGGTTATTCACATGTTTGAATCTATGAGCTATCCTTATTTTGGGAGAGGATGAATGCCCATTCGATACTTTAGGCGGGGTATCTAGTAGCAATCCTTGGAGATGGATGCCCATACGTTAGTTGAGGCGGGGTTATCTAGTAACAACTTCTATCCCCAAAAGACTTATGCATGTTGGAATGAGTTGGATACCCAAACGTTAGTTGAGGCGGGGTTATCTAGTAACAATCTCTCTTTCTTAATGAACTTATGCCATGAACTACTCTATGGGAATGAAGGCTAAGCACCAAGAGGTCATTGAGTGGGATGAATGCCCATATGATAGTTGAGGAGGGATATCTAGAAGCAATCCCTTTTGATGGATGCCCATACGTTAGTTGAGGCAGGGTGTCTTGTCAAGTTCTTTGTCCCTTAACTATGTGCCCACATAAGATAGATAGCGGATCCATTAGGCAAATCACCGATTAAACCTAGGCAATTTGATCACCTTTTTATGGTGTGGGGTTACATGACACCGGATTCTATGATTTAGGTCTCATAGTCTATGTCGGTTAAATGCTTATTTCTATCATGTGAGGTGCCCATTATGGTTTCTTGAGAAGTTCTATGATGCGTGGTTTCTTGTGGCTACATGAATTGATGTATGTCTCACATGTCTATATGAAATGATGCATGTTTTCCATGATATGATGCATGTCGTAGTTGACTAAATGATATGAAGAATGTTTCACTTGAGTTAGTGCTATGAGTTGTTTAGCGTGATATGTTGAAATGTAAGGAGTCTTATCTATGGTGGCCTAGAGGAACACTTAGGTGTGGTGTGAAGAGGTAGTATGGAATGCCACTTCATATCTTACTTAATTCTGTCTTAGGGATATTATAGATAGGGACCCTAAGACGATTGAGATGCCTTGCTCGATGTATATGTTCTTGTATTGTGTATTGATATGGAAGGAGCATGAGGATAATGGTAAGTTCACCTTTGGTGGAAATGTAATCATAATGACTTGGATATTGGTAGTACTTGTATTAGATGCCTTTTATTCTCATGTTCATGAAATATCTTGAAATTGGTATCATGAATGGTTTCCAAACCAAAATTTCTGTTTTAGCATGTTTTCTCATGGTCATCATACTTAGTACATTTTTGTGTACTAACTCCATAATTTCTTCTATGTCTACAAGTGTAGGTTCCGGCAAGTGACTTACTAGTTCTAGTGAAGACTTGGATTGAGACTCCCAAGTTCGAGTTGTATGTCCTCATCATTCGAGGACATGCTTTAGAAGCTTTATGTTTTGTTCTACTTCTTTCTATTAGACTCTTCTATACTTTTCAAGTGATTAGGGCCGTGACCCTACTTATGTTGGTTTTTCGAAGATTGTATTAAGATGGCCATGTGAGACAAGTAGACTTCTTCTGTAATGTTTTAAATGTTTAGTATGTTTAGAATTGTATGGTTTTGAATAAAAAGTTTTAATTGCATACAAATTCTATTATCAATGCAATAAAATGAATAATGAGGCTTGTATGCGGCTCTTTGGAGTCTTCTATGCCTTGTCGCTTCTGGGGCATAGGCTTATGTCGTGACACACTGAAACAGTGACTCACCAAAATAGAAGGGCAAAATGAATGATAATTACCAAATGTGACAGTACTTGAATGAAATATGAAGCTTAGAAGGTAAATAATGGTTGTACTGAACGATTCTCCGAATGTGAAAAAGGCATACTCAAGCGAGTTCACCGATATAGGTTCAAACATTTGAAACATGAAATAAGAGAAAGACAATCTAAGGAACAAACAATAATCCGTCGAATATGCTCGGCGAACCCGGCTAGGATTGCTGAAGGGGACACATGGTGAATTTTGGGCCAAACTTTGGGAAAGTAGAAGAATCCCAAAGGAGAGATAAAATGAGACTTTTGGGAAATCAATTTTTTTAGAATAGAATTTTGAGTTGCTAACTTTGTACGAGTTTGAGAGAAATGCTCTTAGTTTTGGGATGTCATCTTTTTCTCTTGAATTTAACAAATTGAAGTTAAAATCAAAATGGGTTTTGATTATAATTGCTCAATTTCATCACATATATGTCTGCTGTCGTGATAGATATAATTAATTTACTTTTTTTGATGGGAGGCTTATATCCCAATTCTAGGGGTGCAATTACGGTGTTGAATATTAATTTAATGTGGTGTGTATTGTGTCTTCTTTTGTTTTATTTCTATTCATTCATGGATTTGCCTAATTACAATGGTGTTAACTCATGGGTTATGGTTGCAAACTTAACCCTAGTTTAGATCTTTGGTTGATGCTCAAAAGAGATTAATCGAGGTGGGTAATTAGTCTAATGCATGCAATTTAGGTTTGATGTCTATGATTTGCTTCGAAGAGAAATTATGGGTCAGATCTCTTCATGACCCAAAATATACCCTAGGTATAAGATAACATATATAACCCCAAAAGGCCCTACATAACCTACTTAGCAGACATCATATAATATAATATAAATAAAGATGTCAAAAGTAGCAATCTTATATCATAAAAGAGTTTGACCTAAGCGGAAGTCTAACATAGTCTCAAAAAGACATATATTACATCAAAAAAAAAGTTGTTGGGACGTAACCCATACACCACATACAATGTCTAAAAATTTGAAATAAAAAAAAGCTATAAAAGTTTCATGGTCCTCGAAACATGAGGACTAGCCAATCATCAAGTGCCAAGAGAGAGATCAATAAGCCACAAGTATGCAAGATAGGAGCGTCGGAGACTACATTAGCGAAAAATGGAGGTGAAAGTATACATTAGTGCATGGAATACACTTAAGTATGACAAAAATGCATAATTGATATAAAAACATACTACAACGACCTTTCATGACATGCAAATAATGATGTACCGTGAGTTTACGATATTTTTGATGCATTAAACAAGAAGTTTTGCTGGAGTCTTGGGCATTTCTTTATTAGATATGATGGTTTTTGATTGATTTTTTAGGAAATAGGTTTTAGAGAAGTGGTGTAAAAGTGTTTTGAAACAACATTAAAATGGCAACAGACGAGCCCCATCAATAAGTTTTCATCCCTTCGACGAGTCATAAGTAGCTGGCGAGTGTGAAGGTTTGAAGAAAATGTACGAAGTGTGGAACCAGAGAGGCTACTGACGGGCAGTGAGCCAGATGACGGACCGTTAATGAAGAGTCATCGCTGACTTCAGAGAAGATGAATTCCAGTACATGAATAACAAGTGTACATGACAGACCGTGCATAGACCTATGGGACGTAGGCCATGTCCTTCATTTTCACCCATTTTATATTTGACTAACTGCTAAGTGATGGTTGCACCTACGAACTATTGTATGTGTGACAGGTCATAGCTGACTAGTCGTGGTCGACGTTACCAAAACCCAATTCCTTAAGGCTTCCTATTCTCACTCTGTTTATGACTTATTTTCTATAAATATTAGCTGTATTTTTCATTTTGGGGTTGTTAGACTTTTTGTTAAACTTTAATTTGGCTTTAGGAATTACTTTACAATCACATTTTGCATTTAATTCATAAAATTTGGTTTATGTAATTTTCATTTGTTCTTCAATTCATGATTACAGATTTCATCTAGTCTAACTGTAAGTTCATGATTTATCTTTCAAACCCTAATATGAATTGTCATAATTCAAGCACGAACAACTAAATCAACCACTAGGGTTGTGGGAACAATGAGTAATTAACAATGTAAAACTAATAATTAAGTTATTTTAAACTAGTGTTTATGCATGTATTCTGAATCTCTTCCTTTCAAATGCTTTTTAACGATGCACAACATTAGAACTCGCTCCATTCCTACTTGTCCAACCAAGGAAGTAGTGAATGAGAAATGAATTGAACAAGGAATATTTAGCATGATAATCTGTTGTCTAATAGCCTGACCTACCTACTGCGAGGGCTAACCAGGGATCAAAGATAAGAGTTAGTAAAGCATACACCTATTGACCGACCAACTGGCAGGGTGAAATTCCCTACTTGGACGACCAATCACTTAGGAGATACCTAAATTACTGACTTTCCATGTTGACACTAGGATAGAGTTACTATTATCAGGATTACTGCGTTAAGAAGTTGTGGGAAATACTTATGCCCTAGTTTCATCTTATATTATATTACAAACTGTGAATTGTGCTAACTTGTTGCTCCAAATCAATCAACAAATATTTTATTTACAAATTCCCCCCTTTTCGGAAGTAATTTGACTAAAATTATAAAGAACAATAAATTAGCCTATGTCTAGACTACATTCCTCATGGATTGACCCTAAACTCAAGTTAGGTTCATTATTTGACAATGACCACTTATACTTCTTTAGGGAGGTGTAATTTGGTTATGTATCAATGACCATGCCAAAGCATAATTAAGAAATTCAAAAAGACAAGTTATAATCATGATCAATGCAAGTTTATCATCCTAAAAAACTTTGTGATATACTTTGAAAGTCGCCTTATTTCATAATTCTGAGATGTTTAGCATTAACTGACATAGACCATGTGAGGTAAAACATGGAATCCCTTGTCTATCCCACACCGAAAGGAGATTTCATTTCTTGCAAAGGAAACAACCTTAAAATTCTATCTTAAGTGGATCCACTAGTTAAGACACCCTACGGGGGATGTAGTTAGGGACAAGGAGATTGCTACTAAAGACCCAGCCTCTACTGACACGAATGCCTCGATCTCAATATCCTCTAGGTGCTAAGTAAAATTCCATGGAATACTCATTAATCATATTCATTTCATTATCCATTAAAAGTCACTGTTAGGTTATCAAACAAAGCTAAAGTCATCTAGGATAGCTCCTTATATCATGATTCAAATAAGGTTAGAAAACATTTAAACCTTATGAACCCTTATATGAGAAATCCCTTTACAATCATGATAGCGTTAATATATGAAAAAACCTTTCATAATTTCATTGACACTTTCATCCAAAATCATTCTCAAATGATTTACATCAATTTCTTTTAAAAAAGTATATCTTCATAAATACACATTTCATAGTTCGTAAGCTTCATGATATGTTCATAGTAAAAGAATCATGGATCTTGCATGAGTTCATATGAATTTCACTCAAAATCATATAAGTACCTCAATTCAAGCATTTGAAGATAGAAAATAGGCAATTGAATCATAACAGAAGCAAACTAATGAAGATTGTATAAAACCGTAAATGTTAATTGAGAATTGAATTTGTAAAATATGAAGATCTTAGGAACCTTAAGGAAGAAAAGACACCATAGGTGAATCCTAACATACTTTAGTGATAAAGGCCCAAAAGTTATGGTGAATTGGAGATCTTGAAGTGAAGTCGTAGCCTCTTCTTCCTTAGCTTTAGAGAGAACATTGGGGAATAGCTTGTAGGAAAATTTAGGATTTAGGAGATCGATTTAGAATAGGTAGTTTTGGGACTTATAATACTTATACATTTCTTTGAATAGGAGTTAAAATGATATAGCTTAGGTACTACACGAACAGAGAAAGACTAAAATAGTTCTAACTTAAAAAGTTGATATGAGAGCTATATGGTAGCCTTCACATATAGTTTAGCCCTTCACGATCTGTGAAGGGGGTTGTACACTAGAGAGGGAAAAATTGAATTCCTTTAAACAACCATTCTAGCCCTGTCCACAAGCCATGAACCTGTCCACAAGCCATTTAGGCCTCCATGAAAGGTTTGTAGTTGGGCTAAGGTTTGTAGAACATCCTATTCAGCCTGCCTTACCTTTCTCACATCCTAAGGTTTTACATTATATCCCCCTTAAGAATAGTGATGCCCAAATAAGACTCGAGTTATCATGAAAATAGTAGGGGAAAGAGATCAATCAACCTAACATGAATGCAATCACATAAACGCACATACATAAGGAGGTACATTGACGCCAAGCTAAAACATATTCAAAATATCATTTCTTAAAATATGTATGAATGCATATGGCAATATTACAATGGTTAAGAGACATGAATCCGAAAGAAAAAACCAGGTGGAGCTAAATACGTCAATCTAGAGTAGGCGTGGAGGAAAAGAGATGAGGATATCGAGACATCATCTTGGCCTCGACCTACCAAGTAGCACCCTCAACCATTTGATTCCTCCACAACACTCTTAAGGATACCACTTCCTTAATCCTCAACTATCAAACTTGTCAGTCCAAAATCTCAGTCGAAACTTCTTCATAAAAAAGGCTTTTATTTATACCAAGATTCACTAATGATACTGTAGAAGCCAGATCTGCAATACACTTCTTCAACAAGGAGACATGGAATACCAGATGTACCAATGCTAAATAATTTGGTAATTGAAGTTCATAATTAAACTTGCAAATGCACCTTAAAATCTCATATATGCCCACATACCGAGTACTAGGCTTCCTTTTCATTACATGACTCATGAAACCCTTCATGGGTGAGATTTTCAAGTAACTCAATCATCAACATTGGGTTCTAGTTCTCATATTCTAACATTGGAATAAAACTTTTGTCAGCTTTGACTTTTTTCAACTTCTCACGAATAAGTCAAACCTTTTCCATAGCCTCATGCATCAAATCAGGCACTATCAAAGCATGTTCAATACCTTCAAACTAACCAATAGGAGACCTATAACTCCTAACATAAAGAGCCTCACATGGTGCCATCCCAATGCTAGAATGACAACTATTATTATCAGAAAACTCAATCAAAGGCAAATGATTATCCAAATCACCCTTGAATCAATCATACAAGCTCTAAACATATCTTGCATAGTATGAGTGGTACACTAGGCTTGTCCATTGGTTTAAGGGAAAAAATCATGCTAAGTTTCAGTTGAGTACAAAGATCCTTCTAAAATGATTCCAAAACTATGAAGTAAACTTAGTATGTTGATTGTAGATAAATGAAAAAGTCACACAATACAACCTTACCATTTTTCTAATATAAAGCTTAGCATATTCCTCCTCTAAGAATGAAGTCTTAATGGGAATAAAGTGAGTCGATTTCATCATTAGGTCCATAATGACCTAAATCGAATGAAGTTGTCGACAAGTGCGAGGTAAACCCTTCATAAATTCCATATTTAAATCATCCCTCTTTCTGGTATGAATACTAATGTCTTCAGAGAACCAACCCAATTTATGATGCTCAACCTTTACTTGTTTACAATTCAGATATTTAGCAAAAAATTCCACAATATCCTTCTTCATCCCATTCCACCAATAACTTCCCACAAATCACGATACATCATTGTGTGGGTCTTGGGTAAATAGAATACCAAGAACTATGAACTTCTATTAAAATCTAATTACTCAGCCCATAAACATTCGAAACTCAAAATCGACCATGACATTAGAGGACACCTTCTACCCCTTGGGAAAAAGCATCAATGGCTTTTTCAAAAACTAACTTCTTTAAATTAACTAATACCAAATCAAGATATTACTGTTGTCACATTTGATACAAAAGATGATTCTGAACTTTTATGAACAACTAGACCTCCATCATTGGAATGAACCAACCGAACACCCAATTGGGCCAGTCTAAGAACAACACCAAATAACTCCTTCTTATCATCCTCAAAATCAGCAACCCTACGCATTGGTAGTCTACTACAGTCGCCTTATCGGGATGATTAAGGTCACTAATGTCGTGATCTTTCAATAACTCAAGCCACCGTCTTTGGCGAAGATTCAAATCCTTTTGAGTGAACACATACTTCAAAATCTTATGGTCTGTTAATACATCTACATGGAAACACTACAAGAAATGTCTCAAAATATTTAGAGCAAACACCGTCCCCACTAACTCTAAATCTTGAGTTGGATATTTTTTTAATTCTCTTTCAATTGCCTTGATGTATAAGCGATGACTTTCCCATGTTGCATCAAAACACAACCAAGATCAACCCGTGAAACCATCTTATTCGTCTATAGTGTCAAAATAGGGATCGAAGTGAGTCTATCTTTCAACTCTTGGAAATTCTTCTCACAATCTTCCGACCATAAGAATTTCACCTTATTTTGAGTTAATGCAGTCAATGAAGGGTCAAGACAATCAAAGAAAACCCTTTCACAAACCTTTTATAATATTTGGCCATGCCCAAGAAATATTTTGAATATGCATAGGTGAGAGAGGTGTAGGTCAATTCTTAACTGCATCCATCTTCTTAGGATCTAACTCAATACCCTTAATGGAAACAATGTGACCAAGAAAACCCATAAATCTCTATCAAAACTTGCATTTACAAGATTTCACAAATAATTGTCAATCCTAGAGGACTTACTACACAATCCTCAATTAATCGGCATGCTCATCTTCACTCCACAAGTAAATTAAGATGTTATAGATAAACACAACCACAAACATAACAAGATATTGCCTATAATTATTGTGTATCAAGTCCATGAATGTTTCTGAAGTATTAGTAAACCCAAATGACATTACAAAATACATATAATGACCATACCGAGTTAAAAAATCCAAATTTGGAATGTCACTTTCTTTTATCCTTAATTGGTGATAAACTGATCGGAGGTCGATCTTAGAGAAGTAACTCGCTCCTTGGAGTTGGTCAAACAAATAATTAATTCTTATTGGTAACCATGTTCAATTGTAGGTAATCAATGCACATGCAAAGTTAACCATCATTCTTGTGAACAAACAAAATAGGAGCACCCAGGAGGGATACTCGGTCGGATGAAACCCTTATCCAACAAATCTTTCAATTGCTTCTTTAATTCCTTAAGTTTATGTGAAGAAATATTGGAAGGAGGAATACATATAGGTTGATTATTGGGGAGAATGTCAATACCAATGTTTATTTACCTTTCAAGAGGAACTAGGTAAATTATCGGGAAACACTTTCAAAAACTCATTTACAATAGGGACCGAGTCAAGAATAGGTGTTTTGGAATCCATATCGCTAACATGAACAAGATGATATATGCAACCCTTAAAAATTATTTTCCTAGCTTTAACACAAGTAACAAATTCATCCTTATGCATAGAATTTCCCCCTTTCTACTCTAGAATGGCTCATTAGGAACTAAAACTTAACCACTTGGATTCTACAATCAACAGAAGCATAATAAGAACAGAGCCAATCCATACCAAGAATAACATTTAAATCCAACAAACCAAACTCTATAAGATCAACATGAGCGACTCTATGGTATAAAGAGACGAGAAACTTTCCATAGACTCTCTTCAGCATAAAATATTATTGAATAGGAGTAGAGATAGAAAAAAGGTCTAACCACACAGCTAGAGAAACATCAAATGTCATAGCCACATGTGGCATCAGAAAAGAAAAGGTATCACTAGGATTAAGCAAAGCAAAACCATCAAGATGATAGAATTTCAACATACCGGTAACCATATTGGGAGAACTATCTTTATCATGTCGAGTTTGAAGTGTATAGTATCCTTTTTTCTTCCCTTCATAAAAAGTTATGGTAAATCCCTCTTCTTGTGACAACTCCTACAATGATTAAATAAAATATATATATTGGCTAAGCATTTATCATTATGCTTCTTTCCACACCTACCACAGGTTGTCAAAGAAGATCCACCAAAATTTTATCCTTGAGGCTTAGGTTTATACACCATACATTTTTTGAATTTCAGAGTCGGAGCATTAGAGGAACCTTGATCGGAAAAGATATTTTGGAATTTTGAATGACCATTCGTAATCGGACCTCAAATGTGAAATGTCACCATCACCTGTCTTTACCTATTTGCCTACCTAGATCATTCTTTGAGCTTCTCCTCTTCAATTTAATGGGGATGTTTCATAAATTAGGAAATATCAATTTGCTTATTCATTGATTCAATAAGGTGAGTACAGCCTTTCAACCTAAGAATCTTTTCTATGTGAGAAAACCTTTCACATCATAGTTGTAAGTGTTTCATGATAATGACCTTACAACAACACAACAACACAATTAACATTGGCACTTTACTCTCAAACCATTTACATAAGTTTCAAAAGTTCATGCATAAACTCACACCTTGCCCTTCCAAGGTTCAAAGCCAATATCAATCACCAAATAAAGAATTTAAGCATTATATAGGTATTTCATCATAATTTCATATAATCCTATTAATTCATACATTAGATCGTAGAAACTCCTCTTTCAGAATTAGCAACCCAATCTATAAGGTCACAATTTAGAGAAATATGGGGGTTTGCATGGGTTCAAAAGGTAATCATTATAAAAACATTGTAGATCATCAATTCATGCATATTTAGACATAATTCAACCATTAAAATAAGTAAATCAAAGAACACATGATGAATGAAGAAAACACTAGCATATTTGGGGGAATTCTACGATTTGAAATTGAAGATTATGAGAGGGCACCATGGGTGAAAGCCAACCATGGATGAAAACCAGCATACCTTAATCACAATACCCAAAGAAACTGATTTCACAATAACCATGGGTGAAAGCATTCTTTGAAACCCTGGTTGATTCTTCTTCTTCTTCTTCTTATTCTTCAAGTTTTCTAGAGAGAGAATTTTTGAGAGGATGAACTTTAGGGAATATTTGGGTGTTTGGAAAATATGACTTAATTTAGGTGAGTTTTGACTTAAAATGACTTATATAGATGTATAAAACAATCGCAAAATGACCTCTTTTAATACCTATTTTAAAAGGAATTACCCAAAATAACCTCCACTATAAGTGGGGTGCGCAAGCCTCACGACCAACCTCACGAGCAGTTAAGGGCACCACAACCCTTGAAGGTTGATGAGTCCAAGATTTGGACTCATTTAGGGCTTTGTTTGGATAGTTTTAGTGTCCTCAAATGCCTAATTTATGTTATAAACTGATGTTAAATGCTTGATTTTGAGGCATGTGGATTAAGGAGCAAAGCAAGGACACTAACAGGAAAAAAAGAACAAAACAAACTGAAGAACTGGAGAAAAGCAATCCTAGTGATCGCCAAGACAACTCGGCGAACTATGGAGTGGCTCTTCAGACCGCCTAAAGTTCAAGCATTCCATCCCTAAGGGAAGAAACCAAGTCGGCAACAGAAATAAGTAGTCGATGAATCACCGATCGGTTCCACGATGACAAAATCAATCACCCAAAGTTACACGACTTGAGGATGTTGAGGACCAAGGGAAAATGGCGATGGAAGAGAGTAATGGGCGGATCACTGAACTACTCAGTGATCCTGACTTACCTCATCTAATGTCTTTTCAAGCTAAATTATGGGAAACTATAAATTAGATTTTAAATGTAATTTTGAGGACTTATTTCCAATCAGCTCCTATTCTAGACTTAGAGTTTTCTCTGGATTTTTAAGCTCGAATAATACAATTTTGGAGGATTTGGAAAGTGGTTCTTTGAATTTCATTTTCAGAAATCATTGTAAGGCGTGGAGACTCTTACCCATATGATGGCTAATGCATTTGGTTATCGTTTCTCTGTTTTTAGGATGTGTGGCTAAAACCACAATTCTTGGGGTGTGATTATGTGATTATGGGTTGAATTAGATTTGGGTATTGATAATTACTAGTTTAAATTCTACATTGAAGTGGGTTTAATCATTAGTTGTGTTTTAATCTTTAAATTGTAGTTGCAAATGTAGTTCTAACTTTTAGTTCTTAGCTTGCTTAAGAGAGAGGCATATGAACTAAAGCTTTTGATTAATGGTTTGTGGGTATTGGGTTGATGTGGGTTCAGCTCGAGAGAGTGAATCCTAAACCCAATCCTACCCATCTAGCTCAAGAGAGTAGATAAATTAAGGTGTGGGTTGTTCTTAATTGTTATGCTTGTTTATGTTAGAGATAAATCAGTTGAAACTGGATAGTTCTTTGAGAGAAAGCTATTTCACTCATAGTCTAGCCTACCCAGTGACATTTAGCTATGTATTAGTAGTTACAATTACCCATATAGATAAATTCACCTATAATCGATCACATCCCGAAAATTCCTCTTTATATTATCGTTTCATTGTTGTGTAATTGCGTTGTAGTTGATAATTACAAACCAAAACTCCCATCTGACATTTGTGTTACCCCCTTTTAGATTTTCTTTACATGTATTTTTCAATAATTTCTATTCCTATAACCATATAGACCACAGTTGTACTTCATAATTGAATTTGAACACGTACCACTCCCTGTGGGTGCAACCCCAACTCTTCGTTGGGTTTTATACTGCTTAACGATCATTTGCACCTAGAATTGGATGAGGTGTGCTTGAAACGTTAATCAATGTGGCGCCACTACCGGAGAGTGTTGTTGTTTGAAATTCTTTTATTGAAGCTGAATTTTGATCTTTATGGTAATAGTTGAATCGACTTACTTTAGTTTTTGGTTTTGTGTTGCTTGTGTTGAATAGAAGAAGATATGTACGTAAACAGGAGTAATGGTAGCCAAGTGGGCCATCAAGACTATATTGGGAACCTCAATGATGTAAATGACCGAACTGTGAGTAATCCAATTCCATTGGGTGGTGTGGATTCATTCCCTCTACCTCCAATTGAAGGGAATGTTGTCCTCCATGTTACAAGCACAATTCTACAGCTCATCCAAATGAAGGGATTATATGGAGGATTGTATCTTGAAAAGACCTACATAAGCATATTTGGAACTTCGTGGATGTTTGTGGTCCGTTCTCATTCAGGAACGTATCACAAGAATCAGTCCATCTAAAGTTGTTCCCATTCTCTTTGATGGATGAGGCTAGTAAATGGTTGGCTGAGTTGCAAAGGGATTCCATCACCTATTGGGATGAGCTTACTATAGCATTCTATGTAAGATTTTTTCCCCTGTCAATGATGATGACCCTTAGGGATAGTATCCAAGGTTACAAATGCTTGGAAGGTGAACCTATCCATGAGACGTGGCTGAGGTTTAAGAAATTGGTTCTTCAATGTCTAACCCATGGAATTTCGAATCATATATTGCAGCAGTACTTTTATAAAAGCCTTGATTCGGTGACCAAAGGAGTTGTTGACCAACTTGTTCCCGCTGGTATAATGCAACAGCCCTACGAAGTAGCGTCTCATCTTCTTGATGGTATGACCAAGATCAATAAGGAATGGTACACTCGTGAAGATGAAGTCTCTCCTCTCACTTTTAGAATGACAAAAGAGCCGATCGAAAAAGATCAAGAGACAGACCAAAACATGGACAAAATGATGACCCAGATGGATCTATTGGCAAAAAATGTGATGGGCAGTGGTATGAAGAGTGTTAATGTTGTAGGTGTTGGTGGAATAAACCCCAAAGAAGATCAGTTTGAAGCTTTGTACAATAAGGAGGTAAACTTCCTAGCTAATCAAGAAGGAGGTTATCGTGCAAACTATCCCAGGCTGGGTGGAAATCCAGGTTGGAATAGAGATGAGGGATGGAGGGATCGTGACAGAGAATGTAATGATTGTAATGCCACTTTGAAGGAAACAGAGGGGGACAAGGGAAGGTATGTCCCACCCTATGAACATCAAAAGCCCAAGAAGTCTGAAAATGTTCATACGGAAGACATGCTCTCACGTATTCTTAACAAAGTTGAAGGGTCAGACAAAGTGTTGAAAGAGATAAAGGAGGATGTCTCTACACTTAATCAAACTGTCACCTCCCATTCCGTATTAATCAAGTAGTTGGAGACTCAAACGGGTCAAATTTCTTCTCATTTGAACCCGAGGACAAAAAGGGGGCTTGCCAGGTAATACCTCGGCGAACCCGAAGAAGGATCCTTGAAAGGGCCTTTTCGTCATGCCACGACATTAACTAAGGGGCTTCTTGGGATGCAATCCATGTTTTGAATGATTTAGTCTTTGATTTTGAATAATGGGTGATGATTGTGCAGGTCTAAACGTGAAAAGTGTTGGAAAATAGGTTGATTGGCGAGCCAAAGTCTAGTCGGCGACACACCGAATAGGTCGGTGAGCCTTGACTTGGACTGCCGTTGGAACCACCAAGCTTGAAGGGGAACTCTGCAAAACTCGGCGGGCTAAATGCATAATCGGTGACTCGTAGAATAGACCGACGAGCCCGACTTTGTCTGCCGTTTGAACCCCCAAATTTCCCGGGAGTCCTATAAAACTCAGTGAGGTAAAATACCACTCGCATGGCAGTTAGTCATTATTTTAGAACTAAGCCAAAAGCACCTGTCACAAACACACTCATCCTTACCCTTGGATTTACAACCAGAGCTGAAGCATATTTAGACAATTGTGTGAATTTCAAAGCATACTCCTTCACACTCATATCCCCTTGACGAAGGATAACAAACTCAAGTACTTTTGAATCTCTATAACAACCTGGAAAATCAGTAGGATAAGCTAGAGCCACATCGTGTGGGTTAGCATAACTTCAAGTCGGTGTCTAGGTTGGATTAGAGATATGTGTGAGGATATATGTAACTTTCGGAGATAGTTAGACTAAACTAATGCTAAAATGAGGGAGGTAAACATCTAGGATGAAGGTAGGCACCTAAACTACCAAGGAAGGGTGAAGGAAAACTTGTTCTTCTTTTGACCTAGTTGGTGATTGGCCAGCTTGATCGCCCAAGTGACTTGGCGATGCGCCAAAGTGCACTTGGGGTCACCTAGTGGGCTGTCCCCTTGATGTAAGTTCTACGAAAAAGGGTGAGCTAGGTCATGGGTCGCCGAATGGGTTGGCGATTCGCCCAACAGACCACCCCATCGCCTAGTGAGCTACCCATTTTGGGAGCTTACTGGAAAATTAAGCGAGCCAAGGGCTCATTAGGTGAGTTGCCTAGTGCCCTTGGTGTGCCAAGGAGGGCCAAAGGGTGAGCTCAAGTGGGCCATGAACAAATTTTAAAGTTTAAGTTATGGTCTTTCAGTAATACCTCCAAAACTCGAACCAAACTTTCAAACTCTTTCCTAATAAAAATATAAACCTTTTTAAGTCAATTTTGCCCCAAATTAAGTCACATATATGAAATCAAAACAAAACCCAAGTACATCATCTTTCTCCCAAGAATTCTCTGTCTAGACTCAAGAAGAAGAAGAAGAAGCCATTGGATCTAGGATTTCTAGATTGTCAAGGTTCTTGCCCAAAGTTCATGGAGTTTTGATGTTCGACGTAATCAACTGAAACTACAACGGTTCAAGTGCCAACGATTGCGTGTAGTGATATAACCCCACAAAGGATTGGGATCGTTCCCACAGGGACTGGTTTCGAGAATTAATATAAAAGTAAAAGCAAGTTATAATCAATCGTAGCTATAAATATTAATGAATACAAACCAACTAAATCTAAGGGGTGATGCAACCGTCAATTATCAATCGGAGGTTTGTATTAACTAGTCAACAAAAAGAGCAAAAATATAATGAAACGAGATAGGGAGATGGATTCTTGGGATGTGATAGGAATATAGGATAAACTTGACTATCGGGTACATGCTTTTGATAGTAAATTGTTGAAAATTTGTGTCTAGGCTAGACTATAGTGGGTGTAAATTCTCTCTCGAGCAAATTACCTCGAATCAACTTGGTTTCTCTCGAACATCGAGTTGCCGCATTAAGCATAACCTCCACCTTAGCCCATTTACTCTCTCGATCTGAATATGTGGGAGAAGGAATAGGATTCGCTCTCTCAAGCTGAACCTATGTTGACCCAATACAACCGGCTATCAATTTAATAGTCTTAGTTTTAAGACCTCTCTCTCGAGCAAGTCAAAAACACTAAGATGAATCTTATTTGCAACTACAATCCAATTAAGTTCATACACAACTACTAAATGAAATAACATTTAAACAACAAATACACCATCAACAAGCAAGACCCAACAGATAATTTAGCCCATATACATAAAATCACACCTGAAGAATTGGGATTTTAGCTAAATATGTAAAAGAGGTAAAATTTGATACCAATATTAGTTGCCATTAACTGGGTATGAAGAATTAAGTCTTAAAACATGTCAAGAGTAAAGAATCTTCGAGACCCATGTCCAATTTCTTGGAGTTGAAACCCTTTAAATCTTCAAGGTCTTAAAACAAAGTCTCCAAAACCCTCTAAAGCTTAGACTCTCTCAAAAACTGTAAAAATTTCCAATAATAGAAGTGATACTAAGCTAGAAATATAACACAAGTATGGATAGTATTTAAAAATTTATGCTGCAGAGGACCATTCGGTTCAGTAAGTTGGGATCACCGAATGTATCGGCGATCCACCTTTTTGGTCGATTTCATCGCCTTCTTCCTTTAGCCTTCAACCTCTTTGCATTTTAAATTATTGGGCGATATGGTACTGCTTCACAAAACTGCTCAGTGACACGCCGACTACTCCATTTTAATGCTAACTTATTCTTTCCCTTCAGTGCTCAGCACACTAGAACAAAACGTGATCTCCAGGCCGATCGGCTACTCGCCAATTGGGCTCGGTGATCTTCTGGCCTTTGTTTCTTCGTTCTTTTCAGCCGCCTTGTTCCTTCTTGCCAAGTTGTGTCAATGTTTTAGGGTTGTTGTGTTAATCGAAGAAAGACCAAGAGTGTCACGGCCTATACGTAACAAGGCACACAATGCCCATAAAGGCACCATGTAATTCACTTAACATCATCAACACATAGGTAAAGAACAATAAAGATTAAAAATAATTTTTTTAAAGTCTTAAGAAGTTTTAATAAAAGCAAAGCGGAAGTCTAGACAATGTCTCATTTAACCATCTTTTACAATCGAAGTCTCAAAATAGGGTCACAACCCTTACAATAGAAATCTGAAAGTCAAATACCATGAAATGAAAGGAACAACAAGATATCACTCGTCCTTTGATCCATGAGAACTCACCACAAGCTAGGAGAATAGTCGATCAAAGCTTGTATCAAAGACAGAACACCTCAAACACCAAAACCTACATTTTGTAGAAAATGTAGAAGAAATATGGGTTAGTACAAAAATGCACTAACTATGATAGCCATGCAAAAAACCATGAAAATATGCTAAAAGGGACAAGTTAGTTGAAGAGCAAGCATTTTATCAAGTTTGAGAATCCTCATGATAGTTAGTGTAAAAGCATAATTCATGAATATATACAATATATAAGTCATCACATCATAATAGAAATCTACTATGAATACACTCAAAGTCTACTTGTGCCATGCATAAGTAACATCCCATAATCCTACCCATGCTAAGTAAAGCTCCTTGAGAAAACATAGTTAATATTTTATCTTCATTATTACTTTGGGAATAAGCCTTAGCCGACATAGACCATATCAGCTTAACATGGAATTCAGTGTCATACCCCACAACAAAAAGAAGTGTCCTACTTGCCTAAGGTAGAACTAAATGTATTTTCTTTTAGGTGGATCCACTAGCTAAAGACCTATGGGGGCATATAGTTATGGGATAAGGAGATTGTTACTAGAAACCCGCCTTTTCTAGCAGGGGATCTTCCATCTCATAAGATACTTTCTAGAAGTCTGTCCTTTCTAGTGGGGGAGCTTCCATCTCATATTCAATATCCAATCAGTGCAAAGCATTACTTCCCACAATTACATGTTTAGTATTGAATTGAACATACATGTATGAAGGAGTGTCTTACCCTCCATCCAAACACAATTCATAATAATAGCTCATTGGTTCATTAGGTGAGAATATACTTTCAATCTTAGAACCATCATATAGTGAGAAGAACTTTCATATCATGATCATTATGTGTTTATGAGAATGAACTTTCAATTAACACAATAATTAGATTATATTGATGTTCATAAAGCATGTATATATGAAGCCCACAATTTGACATAGTTCTTATGTTTTACCCTTCTTAAATCAAAGATTCCATTCTCCTGACCAATTTAGGGTTACTACATTCAACATGGATAATGATATGATCAAAAGAAATAAATTAAAACAAGTACAATTCCATACAATTGACCATACTACAATTCACCAACATCACGAAGTCATAAATTAGGGTTATAGAGATTTCATGTATTCATGGGAGATTTTATAATAAAACCATCATAAAACAGCAATTCAGTTATAATATATGATAAATACATCGTTGAAAATGTTGTAGAAGGAATCCAGGACTTGGAGTGAAAACCCTAGGTTTTGGAGAATTTTCTACTTTGAATTTGAGAGTTTGAGGACTCCATGGAAGAAAGCCTTTCATGAATTAAGACTTCAATACATACCTTAGGCAAAGAAATCCAACCAAAATCATGTGAAAATTCCCCCTTCTTCAAGCCCTAACTTGATCTTCTTCTTCTTCTTCTATAGAGTTTTAGAGAGAAGATTTTGGAGAGGTTTTGAATTGATTTGGGTAGTTCGTAGTTATGATTTAGAAAGCTTAGTTTAGGGGCTTAAACACTTATATATAGTCTAAAATAATACTAAACGATGTCACTTCATGGTTAATTAAAAATGGAATTCACCTAAACACCCTAGCTTTAGCCTAACTTGGGCAAGTTGAAGGCATGACCTACGCCTGGGACCTACGGTTCATGGATGGGCCTACTAGCAGTCTTGCAGGTTCATAGGTCATGACCTACAACTTGTTTTGGAGGGCTTGACCCATGACCCCCACCTATAGGCTGTGGGTGGACCTACAACCCATAGGTCCCTCACGTAGGTGAGCTGTTTTTAGGAAATTTTGAGGGGGGTTTTAGGATCCTCTTCAAGGATCCTTAGTTTCTCCTTGGGGAGTCTTACCTTGACATTTGAACCTAAAAACATTTATTTTAAGTATCGGGAGGTATTTGTGACTCAAATCCTTATATTGGTACACTAGTTTAGTCTATTAGTTTAAGTTAGACACTAGTTTAGTCTACAAATTCTCGGAATGTTACAAAGAGAGAAACTTAATAAATCTATAATTTTGCAAGTTAAAAATGAAGCAAAAGATATGATCTTTATCCCTTTAAAAGGAAGGTACAGTGACCAACTTTCTTGGCCAATTTTGGGCCATATATTTTCAAGAAGGTAACCCACCTACTTGGAATTTTAACTTGGGCCTTTGAGGACATCAACACTTGTTGGGCCTTGCTGCCAATTATCCCTCTAGTCTACTCAATTTGGGCCATAATTTATGCAAGTAGGTTGTAGAGTACTTGGCCCAATAATCTGGTCAAAAGTGTCTTATTAGGTGGTCCACCTACATGGTTCATTAGGGTGGTAAATAAGTCAAAGTGTGTGATGCACCTACTTGTTACCTACTAGCTTAGTTAAATCAACCAAGTACCTCAATATTTTATTCAAGTTCCAAACCTTAATACCTTTAACTTAACTTAGAAATCATACACACTAGATCACTTTAAACTTCAGACTCAAATGCCATCTTATGATCTCAAGTTTAAATACTTCCATCGACGTCAACTTAATCGGGTTGCATTAAAATCCACGGTCAGTTAACTTTAAATCTATTCTATGTCACTATTGTCACTAGTCTCATAGGAAATCGAGTCCATAATTATACCACAACGCAATTTATAAGATTCATATAAATATAACTAGTACACGTAGAATGTGTGGTGTAACATCTTCTCCCCTTATGATCATTCTTCCTTGAATGATAGCTGAAACTGATAGTTGGTTAATCTTTGAATTTCATTTGGATATTTGTGAAAGTTCCCTTTTTAAGTAGGACTATCCAAAATCTATAGACTATCCTAAAACACGTATAGACAAGTCTTGCATGACGTCTCAATAGATATAGTCCATGAAATAAGAATATGACAAATTGAACCCCTTTCTTGACCATGTAATTCACTGAAGATACAAAAGTAAAACTCATACAAATAAGGAATTTAATATACCTAAACACAAGACATGTAAATTACATATCAATTGAACAAATTCTAGTAGGATTTGTGATCATATAATGGGACCACATGATCTCAGATCCTTATGTTGATGTTCAGAATTAGGAGGGGTATTTAGGATCTCTACCATCTTTTATTCCCAATTATTTTATGTTATATTATAGTCCTTCCAAAATGCTTCAATGGAGGTTACACCTTTTGTGCTAAACTTTTGGGCATTAACAATTTAGAATAACTATAGTATCTCACCCAAAAAAATTATATGGACCGCACACATAATATCATAGGCCCTAACCAACCAGTGCTCTACTTTCCCTTCTCTTTTATCTTATGATGCTTTTCAGAGGCGAGTCTTATAAGAATGCATAACTGTTAATATAAACTCTAAAGTTTTATGTCCCACCTTTGGATAAGGCATCAAGTTATTTATATATGATTTTGACAAAATTTACATATATGCCAAACCTTTTTTGGCCAAAATCTTCACTACAAGATGATACAAGGAAACATTTTCCCAAAATGTTCAAAACTCAAGTCAATAAGCACAGAGGGGTATAGTAAATGGATACATAAGTCACCTTGGGTAATATTGGAAGAATAACACAAAAGGAAACACATAATATATGGGTATTAAGAAATAGACATATGTGGTGTACGCAATCATATGAAATACAGGGTAGCGTGTGACCGAATAAACTGTAAGGCATGTAGCAAATGGACTAGATGAGACATCATAGGATCTTTCTAAACCCTGTGCTCTAAATACCAAGTTTGTCACGACCCAAGGTAGCCCCTAGGCGTAACATGGCATATAAGACCCCAGGAGACCCCAGACAAGTCTCTTAGCATACATACAAAAGATAATATAAATCAAGAGATTTAAAAGACAATTTTAACATATAAAAGTTTTATAGTGAAAAGCAGAAGTCTAAACATTATTACAAAGACATCTAGTACATAAGAAGAAATTGAGACGTAACCCATCCATCAAGTTCAAAATTGAAATATAAAGATATAATGAATTAAAGTCTTGGTCCTCAAAACACGAGGACATACCAATATTCAATCTTCTACTAAAAGATCCCTAGCAACGAAGATGCGGGATAGGAGCATTCGACCCTGGATTAGTGAAACAATGTGCAAAAGTATGCGTTAGTACAAAATATTACCAAGTATGATTGAAATGCATAAAAATATAAAATCATGGTAAAAAGATAAGATAAGAAGTAAGAAAGCATAATTGTAATCATGGTCAATGCAAGTTAAATCATCTTTTAAAATACATGACAAATACTTTAAAGGTAATATTGGTTCATTATTGTGGGAAGTAGCCTTAACTGATATCGAGACCATGCGAGCTATAACACAAAACCACGGTGTCTCGCACACTAAAAGGGGTGTCCTACTTGCCAAGGTAGGAACATGAATCCGAGCTAAAGTAGATCCACTAGCTAATGTCTATCTAGACAATCATCCTATTGGGGCACATAGGTATGGGACATGGATGTTCACCTCTTGTCGACTCGGTGCTAAGAATAAATCCTACGGATTATTTGTTAATCTTATCTTTTCTTATGATCCCTGGAATGGCACAATTAAGTAACCAATTCAAGAAAAAGACATCATAAGATAGCTCCTTAGACCATGTGTGAGAACATCTTTCACCGTTTGTGATCTTTTCATAATAGTTTTCAAGCCCCATAGTCATTCACTTAATGCTAGAAATACCCTAATACTAATGGAAATAATTTTGAAATCATGACCTATAATCATTGATGGCATATCCGGATACCATACTAATAGATACCTAATTTAGGAAAATAGCCTGAAAAACATTGAGGGCAAATCTAGATATCATTCATTTCATGTGCCCAATCTTCATAGAACATATAGACAGCTTCATCTATAAGCTTTCTTGAGTCATAAAAATACTTTCATGAACATGAATTCTTTTCAATAATTCATAAGTTCCATGATGTTTTGGAAGTCAATGCATCATCAACTTAATTACATCAATTTCATCAAAAGGACATACATATCTTCATAAATTTATCTTTCATGGTTTATGATAAAAATCATGGGTAATGCATGGGTTCATGACAATCAACTTAAAATCATGCAAAAAAATTCATAGATCAATTAAATAAACAAACATTGAAAGGAACTCATGACATGGAAGAAAACCCTAACATCAATTGGAGATTTCTAACTTTAAAATTATAGAGAATTTTTAAACTCCTTGGAGGAAAGAGCTCCATGGATGATGACTATCATACCTTGATGCCAACAACATAACTTTTATAGAGGATTAGGAGGCTTGATATGAAAGCCCTAGCTTTCTTCTTCAACTTCTATAGAGAGAAATATTTTGTAGAGGAAAACTTGTTCTTCTTTTGAGGATTTGAGAGAACTATTTCAATTGGTTAAATTTAGAGAGAAAAATATTTATATAGGGCTTTAGGTTAAAGGTAAAATGACATATTATTAGGCTTGAATAATTAGGAAAAGTCCCAAATGCCCTCATGAAAATAATTGCCCATGCCCCTTAATGGTCAAACCTACAGTCTATTGGTCAGACCACAGACCATACTGGTTGGTCATTATTTGTGTTATGAAACTCTAAAAATAGGACCCCCAAGGACGGACCATAGCTACGGTCCATGGGTCTATCGAAGGACCGTGGACCATGGCTATAGGTCTTAACTTTTTCCCTTAAAATCTCTCTAAGTCAGGACTCACCTACGAGACCTATCTACAACTCATACATTTAACGATGGCCCGTCCTGGTGATCCTGGATAAACTACAGGAAATGATCATTTTTTCTATTCTAACTAGTCAACAACGCCACTACCAATTGACCATCATCCCACCAACGGGCCATCGGTGGTGTCGTCTTTGCTGGCACCAGGTCAGTCAAAAACTGAAATTTCTCCCTTTTTGAATTTGAGGTGTTACAAAAAGTCCATAATTTTCATTGATTTGGAAACGATCTTTAGAATTTGTTTGTGTTGTACTACATTATTTTGCATGGATTGATTCATTCTTGTTTGTACATGTTTTATATAACTTGCCTTAAAATATATTTTAAGGAAAAATTCTAGATTTGACTTCACTTGGAAGATGAACCAAGGCCCCGCTTTACTAAGCCACTCTATCCCAAATTATTCCCCCAAATAACATGAGTTTAGTCAGCCCCTTTGAGCTTTAACCATAGTTTTGGTCACCATATGTGCACAATTTGAATATTTATAACTTTCTATCTTAAAAACACACATGTCTCTCAAGTTTCCAAATGAAATGTCATATAGGTTAAAATCCTAAGTGTGGTGGAGGAAAAGAGATAAAGAAAATAAAGTTGAAATGTAGGGAAAAACCACAGTTTGGTTGTTCGTGCAAAGATGAAAAAATGTGGTTTGAAATAAGGCACAGAGAAATCGAAACTTAAAATTTTAAAGTGTTGAAAAAGTCACGAATAAAGAGAAACAAAACCATGGGTGCCAGCTCATTGTATTCACATACCTAAAGGATGAAAAGAAAAATGGAAGCTGAAATAAGTGAATGTGAGGGAGAAATGTGGTGGAAAGCAAAAAATAAAAAATGTGAGTGGGAAACTAGAACTAAATTAAAGCATGAGGGAAATACTTTACTCACATGACCAAGTGATACCCCATCTTTAGTTAAAGCTTAAGCCAAGCCCTCAAGTCTTAGGGGATTTTGAGCATTATTAATCAACATTAGTGGTGATCTACGTACATGGCATTCCTATGGTTCTACAAGTATATATGCTTTTTCATGATCTATAATCCCTTGAATTGATATTATTAGCTGAGTGTATGATTCTCTTTTACATGAATCACATTACATCCTTAATATAAATTGCAATGCCTTGTTTTCAATTGAATTACATGAATATGACATATACATGTGAGTCTTTAGGCAAAACAATAAGATTGATCTCATTTACTTGGTATACTTTAATATTATTCTAAATAGAATGATTGTGAAAGAACTATGCTAAAGATCTTTTGCTAAAGCCTTTCCTTAGCGAATGATGGTGGAAAGAATAACGAATGGTGATTATTTTATGTTTGTTTATTTTTAATATTCTGTTCTTAATTGTTAAATGTCAAGTATATATTTATGAAAATTCTATCTTGGGTGTAGCTAAGCTTTGCTCTTATGCTTAATAACTATTTTTCATGATGACAAGCAATAGTTCAAGTTTGGGGGCTCTGATGGTGTTGTTGTATATTGTGATGCATCAAGGATTTGTATTTGTTGCATGTTGATTAAACATGGTAAGTTTATTGCATACGCTTTCAGACAACTCAGGGTTTATGAGAATAATTACCCAACTCATGATTTGGAGTTGCTAATGGTGGTGTTTGCTTTGAAGATATGAAGACACTAACTCTATTGTATTCATGTGTATGTGTTCACCAATCATAAGAGTCTCCAATATTTGTTTGAATAAGGATTTGAATCTTCATCAATGGAGGTGCCTTTAATTTTTGAAGGATTATGGCATGAGTGTTCTTCACCATCTGCATAAAGCAAATGTGGTTGCCGATGTTCTTATCTAGTTGTCCATGAGTAATGTTTATCACATTGAAGATGATAAGAAGGTGTTGGTTCGTAATGTTAATAGACTATCTCGTTTGGCTGTTCAAAAAATGTTGGTATCATTCTACAACATTGTTCTTAATCGTATCTTGTGACAGATGTTAAGGCAAAACAATATAATGATCTAACTTTGGTTGAGTTGAAGAAGGAAGTTTCAGAAAAATCAAACAAGGCTTTCTCCAAAGGAGGAGATAGTATGCTTCGCTACCAAGGTCGATTGCGTGTTCCAAATCTTGATTAAATGTGGCAATAAATTTCATCAAAAAGCTCAAAGTTTTGAGTATTTGATACACCTGAGAACAACTAAGATGTAAAATAATCTATGGGAGGTCTATTGGTGGGACATGATGAAGAAGGATATTGTGGAATTGAAGGCTACGTGTCCAAATTGCCAACAACTCAAGGTTGAGAATCAGAAACAAGGAGGTATGACTCAACATATTAGTATTCTAACTTGTAAATTGGAGGATTTGATATGGAGTTCATTATGGTTTTACCTTAGACTCATTCATAACATGATTCTATTTAGTTTGTCATGAAACAGAGGACAAAATCGACTCATTTTCTTCCAATGAAGATCTCTTGTTCAACTGAAGACTATGCTACAATATATATTTGGGACATCATAAAGTTACCCGAGATTCCTTTATCCATCATTCAGACATAGCTACCCATTTCACTTCCCAGTTTCAGCGATCATTTTAGAAAGGTCTTAGTAATTTAATCTTAGTACATCTTTCACCCTCAAATTGCTGGCCAAGTCGAGTAGACTATTATAATCTGGAGGATATGTTGGGATCTTGTGTTATAGAATTTAAAGGTAGTAGGGATGATCATTAGCCTATGAGTTAGATTTGCGTTTGGATTTGGCATCGGTAAATCTGGTGTTTCATGTTTCCTTATTGAAGGAGTGTATTGATGATCCTACTTCAATTGTGCCATTAGAGAGTATTGATGTGAAAGAAAGACTCTCTTATGAAAAGGTTCAAGTTGATACTTTTGAATGCCAAAACTAGAAGTTGAGAAAATAAAGAAGTTGTTTTCGAGGAGTAAATTAGTTGGGGTGACACTTGGGAGGCGAAAGACAATATGATGTCTAAGTGTTACAACCCAAGACTGCCCGTTGACGTGACATAGTGTATCAAATCTCGAAAGCCTCTAAACAAACCACTTGACATGGCATGAAACTATTATAACACCATAGAAAAATTAATCATGAAGGCGAAATAAAAGTATCATGAAGGAGAAATATAACTATCCAATAATACCCCAATTAGACTATAGACATGATCATATAACTTTCATTGGAATCATAAACATTTACATAACATCACATTCACACATCAAACTTCATGAAATTGCCCTCCAAGACTATGAATCACAATTCACCAACACACGCTAGAGGAGTACAATTAGGCATTGATAATGATGCAATTCAATAATCTAAATCAATTTATGCATAATCTGTCAACATACTTCCATAATCAATCAACCCAAGTCACCAACATTCAATTTAATAATTGGGGGAAAAACATGGGTTCATGGGGAAATTCAATGTAAATCATCATAAATACGTCAATTCATTCATAAATCTTCAAATAATAACCCTTGAAAACGTTTTGGAATTAAACCCATTCTTAGATTGAAAACCCAACTTTTTGGGTAAATTTGGAACTTGAAAATCATGTTTTGAAATTTGCTCCTTAAATGAAACTTAGACAAGTACGGAGACTACCATACCTTTCTTGTGAATCTCCAAGAAATTTCAGGAAGAAACACCTTGAATCCACAACCCTGGCTTCAATTGCTCCCTTCTTCTTCCTTGAGCTTTTAGAGAGAAATATTGGGAGGGAGAAGAACTTTTTATTTGATTTGGGTTTTGGAGAATAAAGGGGTTAATGAAGTGTTTTATTACTTAAAACTATATGTATGTGATATAAAACAATTAAACACAACCCCACACAATAAATAACTAAAAGGAACTTACCTAATAACCTTCAACCTAGGCAGCCCCCGTTAGGGACCACGCCAACTTTGACTGCTTGCCAAGGGTACCATGGCTCGTGGTGGTGCCCATGGTCCCTTGACCAGTGAGCCTCCTCAACTTTTCAAGCTTTCAAGAGCCAAAGGCAAGAGCACGATACCTCCCAAGATTCGTGGTCAAGACCACAAGTCATGGTAATGGTCGTGGTCTTTGAGGTAGTGTCAAGGCTTTAAAGCCTGACCTCCCATACGCCTAAGTGATCTTCACGACCACCCTCACGCCTCATCAAGGGCATCATGGCCTGTAGTGGGACCCATGGTCCCTTAACCAGTAAATCCTTCAACATCACGCATCCTCCATGAAGCTAAGGCTCATAAGCCTTCCCATGGCCCGTGGTCATGACCACGAGCCCTAAAGTGGCTCGTGAAGGAAAGCCTTGGCCATTTTTGGGCACACTACCTCACCAACCACAGGTGACACCATGACTCGTGGTGGCTACGACGGGTAACACCATGACTCGTGGTGGCCACCACGGGTCATGAAGATCCTCGTGGTCATGGTAGGCAGTGGCTTGGCCTAGTTTTTTTTTTGGCAACCTTGGCCCCCTAGCCATGGCCTTCACCCAAAACCCTTGGCCCTTGCACTTAACCCTCACGTTTAGGCTCTAGTTCACTTATAATATTTCTGGGTCATTACATTATCTCCCCCTTAGGAAGATTCATCCCCGAATGACACTTTAAACACTTTAAGGGAGAACGACTCAAGACTAGCAACCCATCATGCAGGACATATCAATAAAATGCAACAATCATAGGAGGAAACATCAACTCTACATCAATAAGCTCAATGCAACACAAGGAAGTAGGAACTACATCTACAAACTCATTATGCATAAAAGCATCAATATTTCTTATTTCATATGACGAATTTATTTCTCCAACTAACATCATGCTCATTACAACATCATAAGGCAAATTATGCAACTCTTCTCAAAGACACATTCAAGCATGTTCAACAAGTCAACTCATGAAACAATTAGGTAACTCATTATAGATGCACATCAACATGAGGAACCCATAAATCAAAAACTCATTTCCTCATATAAACATAAATTTCATCAAAACAAGCATAACATAAGGAGACCATGGAAACATATAAATCAAACATGCCTCCAAAACATGAAACAAGCTATAAGGAATTCTTGGTCTCAATCTTGAATAGGAATAGAAGAAAGTGATAAGTATATTGAAACTCTCAACAACCTTACTATTCAACTTATCATCTCCCCCTTAAGAGTAAACCTGTACTAAGTCTAACATGAAATCATCATAGGAACCTCAATAAAACATTTACAACTTTAAGAAACTAGCAACATACCGGTGCCTTTATCCAGAAGAGCTCTTTTTCCCTCTTAAGCTTGAAGTAGCACATAGAAATGATTTTTATTTGGAGCATCAAGTTTCGAGCCACTAAGAGAAGCTTGTTTGGCCTCTCTTCCTTTGGCCGCAAGAGTAGGGCAATCTTTCACTTGGTGATCATTCTTCCCACAACCACAGCACCCATTAGTATCAGCTAGGCACTTCCCATAATGCCTTTTTCCACAAGTGGTGCAAGTATGTTTAGAAAATGTAGGTCTACCAGCTTTCTCTTGGTTAACCTTAAGAGTGCTTGAAAAATCTTTGTTTGGAGCTCTCTTTTTGAACCTTTGTTGACCTTGCTCATCGGATCTAACTCTCTTCATTTCCCTATTCTTTCTCTTAAGTTTTGACTGCTCAATAGATTGAGCATACACCATTAGCCTAGGTCGGACACACCCATCACATATCTACTCATCTCATCCTTACGGTTAGACATCAAACATGGATCATACTTAGACAAAAGTGTAAATTTCAAAGAGTACTCTTGAACATTCATGTTACCTTGCCTAAGATTGATAAACTCCTCCACCTTAGCCTCCCTCTTCTCACGGGGGAAGAACCTATCAAGGAATGCTTTCTTGAACACTTCCCTATCTATGGGACCCACTTTTATAGGTCTATTATTCTTCCATTGAGTGAACCAAACTTGGGAAACATCCTTCAATTGATAGACGACAAGTTTCACTTTTTCTATAGAAGTCACCCCCATAGCATTGACTTCCTTATACACCTCATCCACAAACTCTTGAGGGTCCTCTCCCACCTTAGAACCTAGAAATACTGGAGGACTCATCCTTACAAAGTCTCTCAACCATGAAGCCATAGTGCTCAAAATACGGTTCACATGAGTCTCAACACCCCTAGTAGCTTGAGTCGTCATGGCTTGGGCTTGAGTAGTTACAACTTGAGCCATCATCAAAAGAGCCGACCTAACTTCTTTATTGTTGATGGCTGGAGCATCAACCAGAACTTGATTTCCTTGAGGAACTTGGTCAACTTGAGGACATTGGGGAGGAACTCCCTCATTCACATTCTCCTCTTCCATCCTTCTTGCGCTAGCCCTTCTTGTATTCATATCCTATAAACACATGAGAAGGGTTAGGAAAAGGACTTCATAGAGTTAAAACTCAAAGGCACGACTTAAGGAGTAATGAAAGAAGTGTAGCTTCCTAATGTCCTATAGCCTTTCATTCATAAATGTGCCGCAACTCACACCCATGAACAAGACTACTAGACGTGGCTTATGACACATCAATCCTAAAAACCATTCAAAAATCTTATGCTCTAATACCATGTTTATAACAACCCGAGCCTACGCCCCGAACATCACACGGTGTACAAGACTCCGAAGAGCCTCATACAAGCCTCATAGCATTCATAACATTTGATATATAGAAATAGTGTGAAATTTAAAGCTTTTCTTTAAATCCATAGAATTGAAAAATGTTTAAAATAGCGAAAGTCTATTTGTCTCACATGAACATCTAATTAATCAATATCTTGAAACCACAATAGGGTCACGACCCTTTACAATAGAAAGTCTAAAATTGTCTATTACAATGAAGGAAAAACATCAATAAAGCATGAGTCCTCGAATGTATGAGGGAATACCAATAGACTTGGAAGGACTTAATCCAAGCCATTGAACGATACAGATAACAACTCACTTGCCGGAACCTACACTTATAGTAAAATAAGAGAAATATGGGTTAGCATAATTAATGTACTAAGTATGATAGCCATGCAAAAACCATGCTTAAAACAGATATTTTGTTTGAATGTCATGATATATTCCAATTTTAGAAAACTTCATGAACATAAGTATAAGAGGCATAAAATACAATCACAACCAACATACAAGTCATTTCATCACATTAAGTTTTCACCTTAAGTAAACCCCAAGCCATACTTTGTGCAATGTATGAATAGCATCCCATACCAACATCCACACTAAGTACCACATTAAGGCCACCAAAAGTGAACTTACCATTCTTCCGTTTGCCTTTACACAATACTCATTCATAAGGAACATAAACAATTCATAAGTCATATCTACACATTAGGACCAACATCTAGGACAACCCTAAGTCATACTTGTGCAATGTATGAATAGCATCCCATACTACTACTCAGACTAAGTACTCCTTTGAAGCCATCGCAAACAAGGCATTTTCATATTAATAAGTCATGACAAGGAAGTAACTCATAATACAATCCAAGTAAAGCATGCATTGTAATCATTTAAACATTTAAGTCAAGATTCTTCATTAGCTTCCTTTTCAGCACATTCATTCATTAACATTAAGAGATTAGAGAATCACGCCATAGCCTCTCAAAGCCTACTTGTTTAATGCATGGATGGTATCCCATACTACTGCCCACACTTTATAGAATCTCTCAAGTTACTAAGCTACGTATCTCACATTATTGGAATAAGCGTTTAACCCACATAGACCATGTGAGCACACCATGGAATCTGGTGCATATAACCGCACATCGTAAAGAGGTGGTCTACTTGTCTAAGGTAGGACTGATAATACTTAGCTTAGGTGGATCCACAAGGTAGGGCCTGTGTGGGCATTTAGTTATGGGATATTAAAGAAAATCATTGAAAGCCGGCCTAACATTGGGAGAGTTTCCATCTTACCATATCCACTCGGTGCATAGCCTACATTCCCATAGAGTAGTTTATTACTTTAACATTATCACACATGAGAGGGTGACATTGGCCTACCGACCTAAAGTACATTGATTGACACATGAAAGGGTGCGATAAGCCTACCGATTCAAGGTGCGTTATGAAGAAACCTCATTTGAATCCTCATGAAAGGGTGCCATAGACCTACCAATTCAAGGTTCATCATTAACATTTATGGAAGGGTGCCATAAGCCTACCGATTCCAAGGTTCATTAATAACATGCATGAAAGGGTGCCATTAGCCTGTCGATCCAAGGTTCAAGAATCAACAATACTTTAATTAATACAAAAAGGGGATGCATACCAATTAAAGATTCTCTTTACATTGAAGAACCCTTCACATTCTATTGTCAACATTCATGAGTGCATGATTGAGAATGACCTTCCAATAATAGAAAAATTACAATATAGACATGATCATATAACTTTCATTAGAATCATAAACATTTACATAACATCATATTCACACATCAACTTTCATGAAATTGCTCTCCAAGGCTATGAATCACAATTCACCAACACACCATAGATAACTACAATTAGGCATGAATAATGATGTAATTCAATAATATAGTCAATTTAGGCATAATCCATTAACATACTTCCATAATCAATCAACCCAAGTCACGAACATTCAATTTAGTAATTTGGGCAAAAACATGGGTTCACGGGTAAAGTCATTGTAAATCATCATAAATATGTCAATTCATTCATAAATCATCAAATATTAACCCTTGAAAATGTTTTATAATTGAACCCATGCTTAGATTGAAAACCCTACATTTTGGGTAAATTTGGAACTTTAAAATCATGTTTTGAAATTGGCTCCTTGAATGAATCTTAGACAAGGATGAATAATACCATACCTTCCTTGTGAATCCCCAATAAATTTGAGGAAGAAACACCTTGAATTCATAACCTGAGCTTCAATTGCTCCCTTCTTCTTCCTTTATTTTTTATAGAGAAATATTGGAAGGGAAAAGAACGTTTGATTTGATTTGGGTCTTGGAGAATAAAGGGGTTAATGAAGTGTTTTATGACTGAAAACTATATATATAAGTGATATAAGACAATTAAAAATGACCCCACATAATAATTAATTTAAAGGAACTTACCTAATAACCCTCAACTTGGGCAGCTCCCGTCAGGGACCACACCCACTTTGATGGCTCGTCAAGGGCACCACAGCTCGTGGTGGTGCCCGTGGTCCCTTGACCAGTGAGCCTCCTAAAATTGCCAAGCCTTCAAGAGCAAAAGGCAAGACCACGAGACCTCTCACGATTCGTGGTCAAGACCAGGAGTCGTGGTGAAGGTCGTGGTCTTTGAGGCAGTATCATGGCTTTGAAGCCTTGCCTCCAATGCGCTTCAGTGATCTTCACGACCACCCTCATGCCTCGTCAAGGGCACAACGGCCCGTGGTTCCTTGACTAGTAGCTCCTTCAATATCACTCATCCCCCATAAAGCTAAGGCAACCCCACGAGGCTTCCTATGGCCCGTGGTCACGACCACGATCCATGAAGTGGCTCTTGAAGGGAAGCCTTGGCTTGGCACAATTTTTGGGCACACTGCCTCACCAACCACAAGTGGCACCACGACTCGTGGTGGCCACCAAGTGTCACAACCCGAGAGCACCCCTTAGTCATAACATGGCGTACTCGACCCCGAAGGGGTCTAATACAAGCCTCATAGCATTCATGAACATAAGAACATAGGAAAATAGAGAAGAGTTAAAAACTTTCGTTCACAATTGAAATAACCTTCATTAAAAATCAAGAGGAAGACTTTCAGAAGCTTTAACATAACTAAATGACATAAAAGGAACATAATGGGTTTTGTCCTCGAAACTATGAGGACTCGCCAAGTCTTCATCTTCAAGAACCATAGAAACCTATGCTTCAAGCACAGAACACCAAAATCTCCTACAATTTTGGTAAAAAGGGAGAAGAAATATGGGTTAGCACATTAGATGTACTATGTATGGAAGCCATGCAAAAACATTCTTAAAACGGACATTTTCTTTGATAGTCATGATATATGCCATTTTGATAAAAACTTCATGAACATAAAAATAAGAGGCTTAATAATCAACCTCAACTAACATACAAGTCATTTAAACCACATTAGAACATAATCATGTAAACCTTTACCTTCACATTAAGCCTTTACCCCAAGTAACCCTCCAGCGGTACTTTGTGCAATGTATGGATTATGTCCCATACAACCATCCACACTAAAGTACCACCTTAAGGTCACCAAAAGTGAATTTGACATTCATCCTTTCCCACCTTTACACAACAAAGCATAGAAGAGGCATAAACATTACATAAGTCACATCATTACATCAAGACCAACATCTAAGACAACTCTAACTCAAACTTGTGCAATGTGCAAGTAGCATCCCATACTACTACTCACACTAAGTACTACTTTGAAGTCACCATAGATAAGGCACATTCATATACAATAAGTCATGACAAGGAAGTAACTCATAATACAATCCAAGTATAGAATGCATCTTCACATTAAACATATAAGCATTTTAGCTACCCATTCTTCATTAGCTTTATTAAGAACACCTTAATTCATTAGACATAAAGCCAACTTTCTTATTAACATCATCATAAGAGCTCATCCATTTCATTTAACATCATAAAGGAACACACCATAACCCCCCTTAAAGCCAACTTATGCAATGCATAGATTGCGTCCCATACCACCACCCATACTAAGTAGTGCATTCTTAAGAAGCCATAGTTCATTAACATTCTTTGTGGGGGTAAGCCTTAAATGACATAGACTATATGAGCAATTCATGAAATCCTGGTGTCAGCCTCACGGGATAAGGGATTCCTACTTGCCTAACATAAGACCATTGTTCTTTAGTGTAAGTGGATCCACTGGCTAAACCTATGTGGGCACATAGTTAGGGGATAGGGAGATTGATATTAGATACCTCGCCTCAACTCACGGATGAGCATCCATCTCAAGAGATTGTTACTAGATACCCCACCTCAACTCCCAAATGAGCATCCATCTCAATTAATATCCTCTCGGTGCTTAGCATTATTCCTCACGGAGTACATTACATTCAATACATTAGTTCATTATGGGATAAGAGATTGATGCTAGTCACTCTACCTCAACTCATAGATAAGCATCCATCCCTAACCCAACATTCATTCATTCATTTGAAAGCTAATAGATTCCAAGATGAGAATCGACTTTCACCTAAGAATCCCCTTATTGTGAGAAAGTCCTTTCACAAAAAGTCATTATCATTCATTAGAGTACAATTGAGAATAACCTTACAATAAGTACTTCATCATTAACATTATCATAAACTTCATTCATTCTTCATTCAAGTGTGTGTGTGTGTATGTGAGAATAGCCTTTCACATAATCACCATCATTCACAAATGTTAATAGAGAGATAACATTCAATCCTAACACAATAGCTTACAAACATGATAATCATTCATTCATTTAGATCACACACATGCTTCACTTCATAATTATACATTAACCTCCACATGTAGGGTACAAGGAATATATATCCATCAATTCAATACAACAATATACATAGTAAGTAAACACCTCCACCTTTCAAGTGGATCAATAGCTCAAGAACAATTCTATTACAACAAGTAATTGGGCATAACTTGCCCTTTCAAGGCCATGATCACAAATCATCAACTCACCAACAATTCACCATAATTAAGGCATAGATAATGATAAAATTCACTAATCTAAATCAATTTAGATATAATCTATCAACATTCAATCATGATCAACAAACCCATTTCATGAGGCACAATTTAGAAATTGAGAGAATTCATGGGTTCATAGAGTATTTTCATCATAAATCATCAATTAAACACTAATTCAATCAAATTTGTCATTAGAAATCATTTGAAAATGTTTGATAAAAGAACCCATGAGATTGAGTAAAACCCTAGATTTTCATGATTTGATATCACCTTTGACTTGGCTCCTTGAATGAAAAGTTAGACAAGGATCAAGACTACCATACCTTGCTATTGATTCCCATGAAATTCCCTTGAAAATCCTTTGGAAACCATGAAGAATTTGACCTCCAGAGCTTGAAATCTTCACCTCTAATGGAGGTTTCTAGAGAGAGACTTTTGAAGGGGGGGGGGGGAGGATTTGATTTGGGGTTTTGAAATAATGAGATGTAAAATAGAGTTTAGCACTTTTAATGCTCTTAAAATATATTAATAAATCCAAAATAACTATCCCCCAACTTATTAGGACTTGGGGTTAATTTATCAATTCACCCCCACACTTAGCCGCAACTTAACAGCAAAATAGGTTCAATTGATGCCCTAGACCTACGGATAGTGAATTTATTCATGGACTATCCTATTGGTCCGTGGTCAAGAGCTAGGGCATGGTTTTGTAGGTATTGACCTACAGATGCCATCCACAAGGCGTGGATGGACCTACCGATCGTGAACCCCATCCATAGGTCATCAAATTTTTCGTAGCTTTCAAAGTTCTTGGGGGTCTTGGGGGTTAGACTAAAGGTCCTCCTCAAGGACCCCTAGGGTGGTCCTTGGGGAGTCGTACCTTGACAATTAGCCCCTAAACCCCTCAACCATAGCTCGGGACAACATCAAACACCATCAAACCTCACACTAAACTCAAACACACACACATTAGGCTCTAGTTTCACTTATTTGTTTTTAGGGTCATTACATTATCCCCCACTTAGGAACATTCCTCCTCGAATGACACTTAAAGCACATTAAGGAGTTAACGACTAAAAATAGCATCCCATCATGCATGCAACATCATTAACAATGCATAAGACTTAGGAGGGAACATCAACTCCAAATCAATAAACTCAAAACAGAACAAGAAGATGGGAACTACTTTTACAAACTCATTATGCGACAAAACATCATATTTCTCATTTTCATTAGAGGAACTTCCTTCACCAACTCAAATCATGCTCATCATAACATCATTAGGCACATTATGCATTTACTCTCAAAAGCACATTTACACATGTTCAACATTTAACCTCATGAAGCACGTAAGTAACTCATACTAAATGCATAATAACATGAGGAACATAATTCATGAAAACTCATTTTCTCATTCAAAGAAGAATTCAACTAGAACACGCATAACATAAGGAGACCATTGAAACACAATATCACACATGACTCCACAACATGAAACAAGCCAAAATGGAACTCTTTGTCTTAGGCTTGAATAGGCATACAAAGGAAAAGTTAAGGATATCAGAACTCTCAATGACTTTACTACTCAACATGCCATCCCTCCACTTAGGAGTAAACCCAACTAGGGATAATCATGAATACCACAAAGGAACCTTAATCAAGACATTCACAACTTACTAGAAACCATCAACATACCGGTACTCTCAAACTAGGAAGGTCCTTATTAAGAAACTCTTGCTCACAATCAACCATACCATATCACTCAAGGTCTCATATGAGTATACCACATCGGGTCTAAACTCCTCATACTCACTACACCTCTTAAGGTAAGAACATTAATCAAGCCTAACTCAAGAACATCGAGGACACTCAAAGACTTTACCATCTAGGCACATTATCCCTCACTTAGGAGAAAACTTATATCATCACATTCAAACTTCACTTCTGTCCATTCTAAGATCGGATCAAGACATCACTAAACATTCATACTCATCACACCTAGGCATTTCTAAAACACCCCATTCCATCAACTCTTTCAACATACCTCAACACTCAAAATTACCTTCTACCAACATCATACATAACCATAAATCAACCCATTCATACTAAAGTCAACATCACAATCTTCCATCTCACATCTATCAAGTCACATAGCCATAGTTTGCATCACAACTAACCTTCCTCCCTCACACCTTTAAACATACTCCTTTCAAGTGGTCAAATACTAAAGACCATCGGATAAGGAACAAGAGAGAGACATTATAGAGCTAAACTCTATGGCACGACTTAAAGAATGAAGAAGTGAAACTTTCTTAACACCCAACTGCCTCCTATTCATAACGTGGCGCACTTCACACTGTGAATAAGACTCTACTAGATGTAGTTTGAGACAACCTAAGACCATTACAAAATCTTGTGCTCTCATACCATGTTTGTCATGATCTGAGAGCACCCCGTAGTCGTAACACAATGTACTCAACCCTGAAGGGGTCTAATACAAGCCTCATAGTATTCATGAACATATGAATGTAGGAAAATAGCGAAGAATTAAAAACATTCCTTCACAATCAAAAAGACTTTCATTAAAAAGCAAGCGGAAGACTATCTAGACATTGTACACTATGTCTCAAACCATCTAATACTTTGAATACAACATTGGGACTTAGCCCATACAGAAGCTTTAACATAACTAAAAGACACAAAAGGAACATAATGTGTTTTCTCCGCGAAACAATGAGGACTCACCAAGTCTTCATCTTCGAACACCATAGAAACCTATGTTTCAAGCATAGAACACCAATATCTCCAAACCTTACACTTTGGTAAAAATGGAGAAGAAATATGGGTTAGCATACTAAATGTACTAAGTATAGCAGCCATGCAAAAACATGCTTAAAATGGACATTTTCTTTGATAGTGATGATATATGCCATTTTGATATAAACCTTCATGAACATAAACATAAGAGGCTTAATATTCAACCACAACCAACATACAAGTTATTTAAACCACATTAGAACATAACCATCATGTAAACCTTTACCCTCACATTAAGCCTTCACCCTAAGTAACCCTCAAGCTATACATTGTGCAATGTATGGATAGCCTCCCACACCACCATCCACACCAAACTACAACCTTAAGGTCACCAAAATTGAACTTGTCATTCATCCTTTCCCACCTTTACACATTAAGGCATATAAGAGGCATAAACATTACATAAGTCACATCATTACATCAAGACCAACATCTAAGACAACTCTAACTCATACTTGTACAATGTGCAAGTAGTATCCCATACTACTACTCACACTAAGTACTCCTTTGAAGTCACCATAGATAAGGCACATTCATATACAATAAGTCAAGATAAGGAAGTAACTCATAATACAATCCAAGTGTAGCATGCATCTTCACATTAAACATATAATCATTTAAGCCACCAATTCTTCATTAGCTTCATTAAGCACAACTTCATTCATTAGACATTAAGCCAACATTCTTATTAACATTTTAACATCATAAAGGAACACACTATGACCCCCCTCAAAGCCTACTTCTGCAATGCATAGATGGTGTCCTATACCACCACCCACACTAAGTAGTGCATTCCTAAGAAGCCATAGTTCATTAACATTCTTTATGGGGGTAAGCCTGAACTGACATAGACCATGTGAGCAATTCATGGCATCCCGGTGTCACCGTCACCAGATAAGGGATTCCTATTTGCGTAAGGTAGAACCATTATTCTTTGGCTTAAGTGGATCCACTAGCTAGACCTATGTGGGCACACAGTTATGGGATAGGGAGATTGCTACTAGATACCCCAGCTCAACTCATGGATGAGCATCTATGTCAAGAAATTGTTACTAGATACCCCGCCTCAACTCCCCAATGAACATCCATCTGAATTCCTATCCTCTCGGTGCTTAGCATTATTCCCCATGGAGTACATTACATTCATTACATTAGTTCATTATGGGATAAGAGATTGTTACTAGATACTCCGCCACAACTCCCGGATGAGCATCCATCCCAAACCCAACATTCATTCATTCATTGGAAAACTGATAGATTCAAAGATGAGAATAGCCTTTCACCTAAGAATCCCCTTATTGTGAGAAAAACCTTTCACAACAAGTCATTATCATTCATTAGAGTACAATTGAGAATAGCCTTTCAATAAGTACTTCATCATTAACATTATCATTAAACTTTATTCATTCTTTATTCAAGTGTGTGTGTGTGGGAGAATAGCGTTTCACTTAATCACCATCATTCACAAGTGTGTATAGAGAGATAACATTCAATCCTAACACAATAGCTTATAAACATGATCATCATTCATTCATTTAGATCACACACATGCTTCATTTCATAGTTATACATTAACCTCCACATGTAGGGTACAAGGAATATGTATCCATCAATTCAATACCACAATATACATAGTAAGTAAACACCTCCACCTTTCAAGTGGATCAATAGCTCAAGAACAATTCTATTACAACATGTAATTGGGCATAACTTGCCCTTTCAAAGCCATGATCACAAATCATCAACTCACCAATAATTTACCATTATTAAGGCATAGATAATGATACAATTCAATAATCTAAATTAATTTAGGCATAATCCATCAACATTCAATTATGATCAACAAACCCACTTCATGAGGCACAATTTAGAAATTGAGACAATTCATGGGTTCATAGAGTATTTTCATCATAAATCATCAATTAAACACTAATTCAATCATAATTTATTATTAGAAACCATTTGAAAATGTTTGTTGAATGAACCCATGAGATTGAGTAAAACCCTATATTTTCATGATTTGAAATCACCTTTGAATTGGCTCTTTGAATGAAAAGTTAGACAAGGATCAAGACTATCATACCTTGCTATTGATTCCCACGAAATTACCTTGCAAATCCTTTGAAAACCTTGAAGAATTTGACCTTGAGCGCTTGAAGTCTTTACCTCTAATGGAGGTTTCTAGAGAGAGACTTTTGGATTGAGGGGGGGGGGGGAGTTTTTGATTTGGGGTTTTGAAATAATAAAATGTAAAATAGAGTTTAACACTTTTAATACTCTCAAAATATGTTAATAAACCCAAAATAATCGTCCCTCCAACATATTAGGACTTGGGGTGAATTTAACAATTCTCCCCCAGACTTGGCCATGACTTGACAGCAAAATAAGTTCAATTGACGCCCTAGACCTACGGACCGTGAGTCCATTCATGGACTATCCTATTGGTTTGTGGTCTGGGGCTTGGTTTTGGAGGTGTTGACCTATGGAGTCCATCCATAGGGCGTGGATGGACCTACGGGTCGTGAAACCCATCTGTAGGTTATCAAATTTTTGGTTGCTTTCAAGGTTCTTTGGGGTGTTAGGGGTTAGACTAAGGGTCTTCCTCAAGGATACCTTGTAGTTTAACCCCTCAACTATTGTTTGGGACAACATCAAACCCCATCAAACCTCACACCAAACTCAAACACACACATGCTAAGTTGTAGTTTCACTTATTCATTTTTAGGGTTGTTACACCATGGGTCGTGAGACCCTCGTGGTCATTGTAGGCAGTGGCTAGGCCTAGTACTTTTTGGATGCCTTGGCCCCTTAGCAATGGCCTTTGCCCAAAACCCTTGGTCCTTGCCCTTAACCCTTATGTTTAGGCTCTAGTTCACTTACTAATTTTTCGGGTCGTTACACTTTTCAAGAAACACATGAATATAAAAGACTGATCCTATTTGAAGTAATATGGAATAGTGTAATCTACAAATACCTAATATTATAATCAAAACCCAACTCCATCAACAACTATAGATTAAGGGTTTTAGCTATTTATATGAAAATTAAGTAAAGTTATACTAAAAAGGTTGTTCTCCATTTGAATTGGTTCAACCAAACATCAAATTTCAAAATACCCAAAGAAAAAACCTCCCATATTCAAATACTGAATTGCGAGACACTTAAAATCCTTAGAAGGTTATGTTCTTGTGTCATGTGATTTCAGAGAATAGAAGATAATTTTTCTCTCTCATTAAAGCTATTTGTACATTATCAAAAATTAGAAAAATATTCTTTAGGGCTAAGTTAGTGACGTTAGTCGGGTTCTCCGACTTACTCGACGAGTCACTAACTACCACTTCTTCTCGGTTTTCATTCTTTGGTTTAAATTGTCAGGTGCTGAACAATTAGTTGGCAAATCTGATTGTCAACACCGTTCCCGATCAGCGAGTCGTACATTATAAACTATGCTATTCAAATTATTGTCCATTTTTAGCAGAACATCTAGAAAGTCTTGGACAGCCAGCCATTGTATGTAAAATATATTTGCGAGTTGCTGAATTAATCTTCACTTCGCCGATTAGCTTTGATATTAGCAGAAGATTCCAGCAACTTTGGTGAATTTGAATTACTTCACCAACTGAGTTGCTGTGTCGCCGTTCATGTTATCAACTCAACAACCTGCATTGAGCTTCTTAATAGAAGTCCCTGTCACTTTAGCGAGGATCGGATATTATGGTGAGTCTCCAATTACTTTTGGCGAGCTTCACATTTACATTCTCTTTGTTTTTATATGTGTTTTGGCTTCTTTTTTCATACATTGTCCTTGCTTTGTGCTGAAACCTTCTTAGATCTAAAACAACACTCTATCATTAGAAATGGATATAAATGTGCGTTCAGGGCACCATTTGGTAAACCAAACCCTTGAATGAGTACAAAATCTCTGACTCATCAACACCCCAAAACTTGAACTTTTTCTTGTCCTCATGTAAATATAGAAATCAGTTAGTTCAACAAAGGTTTCAACAAATAGTACTTCTTGAGAGTCAACACACAAGTGCAGTCACAAGGTTAAATACAAGAACAAGCAATTTCAAATTATGCACCAAAATTTTCAAATGACGACAAGTCATTATCAAGCTAAGTACTTGCTAACAAATGCTCACTCAATATTCAAAGAAATACTTCAACAAATTCATTCAAGTGCCCTCACATTAGGAATAATTTCATATTCTCATAAAGGACATCAGTAACAAATTCTTAGGAATCAAAATGAACACCGACACTCTCAAAGAGAAAGACATGCATGTTTCAACCCATAAGTTTACACATATTTTCCAACCATCAAATTACTTTGATTTTGCAAGATCCCAAATGTCTTTTTATGACTTTTTACCAGGTTGAGCATGAAGGTATGATAATTTTGGTTTAGTGACTTCACCTTTTTGAAGCATTTTTGTTTCTGAACTTCACCACTTTTTATTTTCTTTCCTCCTTTTGGACATAAGGAATCATCCTTATTCTTTTAAAAAGTCATTTCTTATTGAGCTCATTGGAAACCCCTTTATTCAAACAAGCCATGTAGATAACCAAAACACAAATTTATGATATAAACATTTTCATAATGTTTTCCTCTCTTTTTTTGTATCGAGTGGTTCAATATTTTGGTCACAAGGATACAAGGATGATTCCCACCATTTTTTTACTCAGTTTCTTTCATCTTACCTTACCACAACCCCATATTATGTTTTTTCCGAAGTCTAATATTCATACAAACCGATACATAAAGAGTTTTCTTGGGTGAGAGGGGAAAATATATTTTAAGGCTAAGGGTTCAAAAGGTAAGAAATGGATAAGGATCAAATGGTGACATCATGGGTGCAATTTCTCACAAAGTAATCACAACGAAGGTATAGAAATTTGGCTCTCTCAGAACAATTACCTAGGGTCATCTCTCATATTTACCAAAGTCAAACAATCGGACTGACAAGGCAAATTCTAGATGTACACACATATTTACCAATTACACCTCACCAGACATGCCACACAAACTCAAATTCTTGGCATAACTCTAAAAATTGAAGCTTGCATTAAACAGTTTTTGCAAGTCTAACAATCAATACTTACTAGCCAAAACAAAAGGTTAAAGGTTCATCAAAGAATATAGCAATTTGAATTAGCTCATTGAACCTACACAAATACATTTCTCATCAAAATCACTATTTAAGTCATCGATGTTGATCATGATAGGCACTCAACTTTTCTAGATAAGCATGAACACTTTTCAATCATCAAACAACGACAAACTTACAGTGAAAATGAGAAAGAGGGATACATATTCCAACCAACATATACAAACAAACAAAAATAAGAAGTTAATACTACATTAACATCAAATTTAATAGAACCCAAATAAAAATCAAAACAATTGTCTCAAAATACAATTGAATAGTAGTACCCACAAAATCAGTGTTGGATTAGTTTCATTCTTTGCCGTCAAGTACCTAAGGGAAGAAAGATCCGTATGCATAATAACCTTAGTACATAGTAAATAGGACCTAAAATTCCCAAATCCATACATAACAACCAACAACTTTTGTTCAATCACGGTGTAGTTATTTTAAGCTCCATTTAATATCTTGTTAGAATAGTAAACCGGGTGGAATAGTGTGTTCTTTCTTTGCCCAAGTACAACACAAAGGGCACTCCACTAGCATCATAGATCAATTCAAATAGAATACTCCAATCCAGGGAAATAATGATGGGGGTTGAAATGAGTTTCTATTCAAGACAACATAATGCATTCAATCAAGCAACATTAGAATAAAAAATACTCTATTTTTCCAATAACTTTCATAATGGAACAACCACCTTAGAGAAGTCTTTACTGAAACACCTATAAAAATTTGCATGCCCCAAGTAAATAAGAACACCTTTTATTGAGATTGGAGGCGATAGTCTAGCAATAACATCAACCTTTGCTTGATCAACTTTGATTCCCTTGCCCGAAATCTTCTTTCTAAGTACAATCCCTTCTTTCACTAGAAAGTCATATTTTTCCCAATTAAGGATGAGGTTTGTTTCAACACATTACTGTAAGAATCTACTCATATGACTCAAACTCTCTTCAAAGGAATCATCTGCTACTTAGAAATCATCAATGAATACCTCCACTGATTCTTTAACTATGTCCAGAAAAGCTGATAATTTGCATAACCATTCTTTTAAAAGCAAATGTGTCATATGGACATATGAGAATCATCTTCTCCTGATCGCCTCGGGAAATGTAAATCTAGTTGTACCCCAAATATCCATTGAAAATCAATATCATCACGTACCTGCAAGGTGATCTAACATTTGGTTCATGAAAGGCATCGAAAAATTGTATTTCTCAGTAAATAAATTAAGTTTTCAATAATCCATGCATACTCTCCAACAAGTAACGGGTTGGGTAACCACCAACTCATTTTTTACATTCAACGCAACCATCATACGACCGTTCTTAGGAACACATTGTACCAGACTGACCCACTTACTATTCACAATGGGGAAGAAAACACTCGCGTCCAGCCACTGAAATATCTCTTTCTTCACCACTTCTTGCATAGGAGGGTTTAACCTTCTTCGATGATATATGCTTGGCTTGGAATCATCGGTCAGTTTATGTGTGCAAATATTGGGTGGAATCCCAAAATTATTAGTTGTAGACCAACCCAAAGCTTTGATAAACTTCTTTCGTACCCAAATAAAGGCCTCCACTTTCCCTTCTGATAAATCATTTGCAACAATCATCGGCAAGGTGTTGTCACACCCACAATACATATCAGAGATGCAAAGGTAAAACTTTTGATTCTTACTTCAGGTGCTCTTCAATGTATGGTTTTGCTAGAGGATTCTCTTGGTTCTTCAAGAATTGATAAAGCTTCTTGAAGTTGGATAGGAATGACCTTCACCCCTCTAGGGTTGTAACTAAGTTATTGAAATCACAGATTTCTTCCGCATTATAGTTTAACAAAACAACCGCCAATGACTCCCCACTATAAGCAACTTCACACACGCTTGCCACCGTTTCATCAATCACATCCACATAAGATACCACATGCATATCACATGAATATTTCATGGACTTGCATACATTAAAATTAACATCTTGGTTGTTAACCTAAAACATCAAATCTCTCCTTTCAACATCAACAAATGACTTCACTGTAGCCAAGAAAGGCCTACAAAGAATAATGGTGATCTCTACATCAATCTCCTAATCTAACATTACAAAGTCAACAGGTAAACTGAATTTATCAACTTTCACCAAGATGTCATATGATCCCTTATCGGTCTTTAGATGCACCGATCCACCATTAAGAGTCTCTTGGTTATTGGTTTTGTTTCTTCTAGACCAAGATTTTTAAAGATAGCTAAGGGAATCAAATTGATACTTATACCATAATCACAAAGGGCTTTGATGAATTGATAGACTCCAATATTACAAGGAATTGTAAAAGCCCTCAGGTCATATCCTTTGATGATCACGTTACTTGACATTATAGCGCTACAAATATGGGAAACCTCTACTGTATCAAATACCATCCATCACTTTTTAGTAACCAATTCCTTCATGAACATAGCATAACCAACATCTCAAGAGAGATATCTACTAGAGAAATGTTCACCGAAAAATTCTTGAACACGATTAGAAATTATTGGAACTTTGCATCACCTACTTTCTTCCTTAAATGTTAAGGAAAAGGATTGCTCACTTTTTGTGGGAGCTTGAACACTTGGTGGAGCAGCCACACTACCCGTCAAATTTGCATCACAATCATTCCCGGTATTGTCATTATTAGTAGTTTTATCAACAACCTATTGTTCATCCACACTAGTTTCCACCGGTGATTCATTATTGACAATCACCTTCTTAGGCCTATGTTCTTCTTTCATAGAATAATTATTCAATGTTTTACCCCTTCGAGGCACAATAGGTAAAACATGAGGATCATTATTTGGATTAAGAACAATCACTAAGAAAATCCCCATTTAGTCTACGATTGAAATAAGATTAGATTTGATTCAGTTGTGCCTCAATTTGTTTTATGTAGAATGAGTGTGAAGTGATGGTTTGGTTTAAAGCAAAGAAAACAATCTTCAATTCTTTCAACACCTTGTCGGAGCCTTCCGCCTTGTTAAGTATCCATGCTAACATATCTTCGATCATAAACTCTATGGATCCGTTTGTTATTTCTTTGGCTTGGGTCGATCATGCAGCAGAACATACTGGTCATTTTCCCATTAATCACCTCTCCATTAGAACCCCTATCACTTGAATCCCTTTCTTTATCTCTCCGAACACCTTCACGCTCTTAATTCCAACCTTCATTCTCGCCCGGCCTTTGATAGCTCAAAAAATAACCCCCCACTTGGTTTCCCAAAACCTTAAACTGTTTTTATGCATTTCTTCAAACTTATCATCTTTCGGGCTCATTGCACTAGTAGCCCTGATTGCATTCACTATATTTAAGCCACCACTCATGACATGCTTTAATAGTAGATAGTGTTGGGTCATCATTATTTTCATGTTCTCGTCTTGCTCTTTGTTCTTCTTTAGTTGATTTAGTCATACCAAAGGAGAGAGGGGAGACTTGATCCTCCCTAGTAAACCAAGCCCAATTGATCATTGCCATCTCATCTAGAAAAGTTGAAGCCACTATGAACGGTTGCCTTATAATACTACCCTGGATAAGTTGATGAACAACCCCCTTATTCACTGTATTGAGACTTTGATAGAACACTTGAAACAAGACTTTATCTCATAACCCATGAGTGGGACATTGAATCGGCTTCTTTTGGTACCTCAACCAAGTCTCATGTATTGGCTTACCATTAATCTGCTTGATGTTTTGAATTCCATAATAGAGTTTCAATATTTTATATAGAGGAAGAAAAACCTCTCAAGAAATACATTAAATAGTTCCTCCCATAAGGTAATTCAATCTCTTAAGTACTCCACGAACCACTTCATAGTCTCACATGTCAATATAAAGGGAAACAATCTTAGTTAGATGGACTCTTGAGTGATGTTTTTCAATGTGAATAGGCCACAAACATCCACAGAGTTCTGAAGGTGGTCATGGGGATCTTCATGAGCAAGACCCATACAACCCCTTCATTTCATCTTGTAGGAGCATTGTTTTGGTTACATGGAGCATTTACTTTCCTACAGTTCGGGGCAGGTGAATAGCTCATGTACTCCCATGAGCTTCTATGTTAACATCATTCAAGTTTCCCACATAATCTATTCATCCATGATTTCTAGCAATATTTCTACCAATGGCGCTCATTTTTTCACCTATTAAAAACACAACAAGGAAAATAATGGTAAGAGTGTTCGGCTACAAACAAATTAGTTCACAAAATTAGTTCACCAAATGAATTATATGCACCACTCTCGGACAATGGTGCCATTTTGATAACGGTCAATTGTACACGTTATAAATAAGTGTTTAAGAATTCGTTGATCATAAGAACTCAAATAAGGTTAGGGTTTTATCTATGTGAAAAGTCAATTAGGATGTCAAATTCGTGAGCTAATGTCTTGTCGGTTTATGAAACAAATGCTTAGCATAAAATAAATTTTAGAGGTTGCAAATTATCCATTTGTGAGAGTTTAGTTAGTAATTAATTCATAATAGTGAGTAAACAAGAATGATTAGCAAATAAGAGAATGAATCTAGGAGTGTGCAAAATTGGGTATCAATTTCGTATATGAGTACGCATATTTTCTCATTAACATTAATTCTCATTGGATAGTATATATCAATCCAAATCACAATATACACTTCTCAGAAAATACTTTTTGTCAGGAGAGCTTTTTAAGTCTTAAATGCAATCTATGCAAAACAATCTATAACTTTGATATCGACCTTCTCTTCCAAGAAAATCTAGCATTTTACAATAAAATCAAAATTCCTTTTTTTTTTTTTTTGAAGGAAAATTGAGAATTTAAAGCAAATATGCAATATTCAATCCAATCATCCACTTCATGCAATCCTTTTTAAGAAAAACATGAAGATATAAGCAAAATTTGGGTTGCAGCCCCAAATCATTAGTTAAAACATGATAAAAAGGATAGCAACCATTTGAATTAATATGAAATAGAGTAATCTACAAACACCCAGTATTATAATTAAAACCCAACTTCATTTCCACACCCTTAGAACAAAAGTTTTAGAAACACATATGGAAATTAATAATTGTTATCAAAAAGGTCGTTCTCCATTTGAATTGGTTGATCTAAGCTTCAAATTCCAAAAATCCCAAAGCAAAAATGTCCCAAATTTAAGTATCAAAATTTCTAAAAACTCAAAATCCTTAGAAGGTTCTTGTGTACTGTGATTTTAGACAATGAAATATTATTTTATTTTATTTAATGTTATTTATGGTTTCCCATAGGATAGAAAAAATCTACTTCAAGGATAAGTTGGCTATATTAGTCGGGCTTACATACTTACTCGGTGATTCGCCGACTACCACTTCTTCTCAGTTTTCATTATTTGGTTCAAACCTTCTAGTGCTGAACAAGTAGCTTATGAACCTGATCGGCATTATATTTTGTGATTAGTGCATCATCAATTATCCCCTCTGCTCACCAAATTACTGTCAATATTTAGTAGAACCTCTATAAAGTTTTGGCAAGCTTGCCAATGTTTGCAGGCCAGGTTGGCGAGTTATCGAATGAATCTTCACTTCACTATTCTACTTTGATATTTTAGCATAAATCTCCACTAACTTTGGTGATTTTCTATAAATTTGTCGATTGAGTTGGCGAGTCATCATTCGTGTTATAATATCGCTGACCTGTTTTGGTCATGCAGTAGAAGTCCCAGTCAATTTTAGAAAGGACCAGCTTTTTTGGTGAGCCACAAATTGATCTTGATGATCTTCAACTTCACATTTTCTTTGTTTTACTATGTTTTTCATCTTCTTTTGCACACCTATGTCTTTACTTATCCCTAAGCCTTTGTAGCTGCAAAACAACACTTTGGCATCATGAATGGATATAAAAGGGCATGGAGGACACTATTTGGTTAAATAAAAGCCTCAAATGAGTCCAAAATCTTTTACTTATCACACGGTCTCAGAATCTTGAGGACTTACCAAAGTAGTTCTAGGAAGAGGGAAGCGATGCTAACCGTAAGCTTGATGTAGCGCGATGAAACCTATATTATAAAACAATATAGACAAAAGAAATGTATGCGGCGAGTACTCGAAATGTATTGAACATTAGGAAAGATGCATGAATCATAGCATAAGGCATGATAAGTCTAAAAATATGATAATGCATGACAAAGTAAAACATAAAATAATCTGATAATCTGAATTCATAAAATATAGTACAAGGTGAATGCAATATTTTAAAAATCATAATATAAGCTAAATCATAATCTTGTGAAAAAATCATAAGTTGTTATGAGAGATATCGTTAACCGATATAAACCATGTGAGCTATAACATAAAGTTTAGTACATTGATCCAACACCAAAAAGAGAGTGTCCTACATTCCAAGTTAAATAACATAATAATAAGCTTAGGTGGATCCACTAGTTAGTGCCATTCAAAAAATCTTTTGAGGCACGTACTTTAGGGACCTAGGCAATCACCATTAGTCTGACTTGGTGCTAAGTAAGCTGCTAAAGCATAAACATATTATATTCATAGTCATAGTCTTTGAAATGGTAAGAATATAGTAATACTAAATCATTCATAAAGACCCAAAATCTGAAAGAATAACTCCTTTAAAGTGTCATGATTGCATAACATAATCCATTTAGAAAAAACACTTAATTAAAAGCATCTAAATCATGATAATATTTTTGTGATGATAATATTTCAATCGGAATTAACCTAATTTCATAAAATCATATTGATACTTTATTCAAAAGTATCCTTGAATCATAATATCTTCAATTCATAATGCATGCATATCATTAAAACTTAATTTCATATAAAAATCAATTGTATAACATGGGTTCAAGTAAATATAATTGAAATGTATAATTATGGTTAAATCATGAATAATATGATAAATCATGATGAAAAATCTTAATATCAATTGAACCCATAAAAAATCAGGAAACCCTGGAATTTGAATAAGAGTCATGAAAGAGAACTTGAGGTTTCTTTAGGACTCAATGGGTGAAATGGATTCCATTAGTTAATTTCCCACATACCTAGGTGGAATCCTAGGTTGAACTTGGAATAGGAGACTGGAATCTTAAAGAACCCTAGAATCATATTGAGAGAAGTTGGAGAAAAAGACTGATGAGGCGAGGATTTCGGCTCGTTTAAGGCTTATTATTCAAGGATTTAGTCTCCTCAATGCCTATTTTATGCTCATAATTGATGTTAAAATGTTTATATTCATCAATGAAGTCTAAAGAGCAAGGCAAGGAAATTATGAGGCAAAAAGGAGTGAAAAAACTTTAAAAAGTGACGGAAAGAAAGGCTGGAACTCGCCAAAGCCAATAGACGAGTCACCAAGTGGACCTTCTAAAGTTCCAGCGTGCTAGCCCATGGACAAAACAAACTTGATGAGAAGACAAGCTCTTCAGCAACTCGTCGAAGTCACTGAAAGATACAAAATTATTTGATGAAAGAGCCAAGCCAGAAACGCGTGCATAGTCGAACTGGTCGGTGAACACGACATACTTTGCTGAGATGACTCTAGTTTGAAATTTTAGGAACATATAAATGCAATTTTTAAAAGTAGTAAAGGGGTTTCCATATTGTTGACTTTTGGGTTTTTAAGTTTTTACTTTCTAGAATATTGTCTTTACATATTTTAGTAATTTAAAATTTTTGAGATTTTTAGCTTAAATTTCAGCATTTGAGAATTGCATATCATTAGCAAATCAGATGGAAAATTATTTTTGTAATGATTTATTTTCACTATGTTAGGATAAAACCCCTTTCCTTGGGTGTGCGATTATTTAGTTGAATGCATTAATTAGCTAATAGTTGTTGTTAGTTACTGATTTTATTGTTATTTTGAAGTGGGTTAAATTAATTGTTCTTGTATAATTGAGGAATTGTAGTTCCAAATGCAATTATAGCTTAGTTCTCTATGCTTTCATGAGAAAGAGATATTAGAGTCGAATTATTTATTGATAGTTTTATTGATTGCATCTTTGAGAACTAGCTTGAGAAAGTTGGTTTGATTGCATCTTTACAAATCCACCTTCAAAGAGTGGATTAATTAAGGAATTGGGTTGTTTGGTTGTGTTTTGCTCGTTGTGGTTCAAAAGAACTCATTTCAAATGCAATAGTTGATTGAGAAATGGAAATTGCACAGAAAACCTAGCCTAGCTACTAAGATCCAACAGCTCTGAGTAACGAGTAATACCCCATTAGTTGATGTTACCATATAACTTATCACACTCCTAAAGTCCAATCTCTACTTAGTTACTTCCCGTTTTAGTTGTCTTAAATTGGTTACCAGACTCCCCCCCCCCCCCCATTTGATATTAGTTGTTAAACTTTGTGATTTACTCTTATGTTGCGAAATTTTTACTTCTACAAATGATTAGGACACAATTTTACTTCTTAATTGAATTCTATACTATATCACTCCTAGTGGGATCGACCCCAACTCTTGATTTGGTTTATGCTTGTTAGCAACCCCCTACACATATAATAGTTGTGTCGTTGAGTGTTATAAAAGACATGAGATCTTTTGGGAGTCATCAAGTGAGTAGGGAGGGTTTTTGGGTGAAAACTGTTACACGCCTTAGAAATGCTCAAAATGACGCAGTATAGCAATTAAAAGAGTAGGAAAAGACACAATTACCCAAGGATAATAACTATAGGAGCACTCCTATGGACCTCAGGTACGGTCCAAACATCAGAAGACAAACCATATTGGTCCCTCAGCGTACACTTCTTGGACACCCAACTTGTTCACCACAAACAATGAACATCTACCACTATAAGTAGTTCCACATATAACTATAACACCCGAAAACCTTCTAGGTTAAACTAGCTCCTTATGTGAGAACTTTTGAGTTTGATGTGGGGTTTAGAAGTGTAAAATGGTTTCCCAACCTTAGTATAAGGGGTTTAGGGGTTAAACATCAAGGTACGACACCCCCCCCCCCCAACCTAGGGTCCTTGAGGAGGACCCTAAAGCCTAACCCCAAAACTACCCAAAGCTGCCAAATTGGTGGCCTACGGATGGGACCTACTAGGCGTAGGTTCATCCATTCTTAGGACCAAAAGTGACGGGTTGCATACCACCACCCACGAATCCATAGGATGGGCGTAGACCCACCCACTGTCTGTGGGTCATGGCATAGGTACTGCCTGCAATATATCCAATTCGGCCAAGGTAAGGTTAGTATGGTAAATTTTGAGGTTTGCTATTATTGAGTAAGGTCATTTTATATTGTTTATTTAGACCTATATAAGGGTTTTTAAGCTATTAATTAACCATTACACTTTATAAATCTCAACTAACCAAATTATAACCCCCATTACCCCCAAAGTCTTCTCCTAAAAACTCTATTAAAGAATAAGAAGAAGAAGATCAAGTTAGGGCTTGAGGTAGGCGGATTTCTCACCTGATTTTGGGTGGATTTCCTCATCTAAGGTATGCTAGTCTTGATTCATAGAAAGCTTTCTTCCATGGTGTCCTCAAACTTTCAATTTCAAAGTTGGAAATTCTCCAAAACCTAGGGTTTTCACTCCAAGTCATGGATTCTTCCTAAAAACATTTTCAATGATTTAATTATCATATATTAAGATTTAATTGTTGTTTTGTGGTGGTTTTATGATATAATCTCCCATGAATCCATGAATTTCCCATAACCCTAATTTATGACTATGTAATTTGGGTGAATTGTAGTATGATGAATACTATTCAATTGTTCTTATAGTAGTTTAATTACTTGAATCATGTCATTATCATGCTAAACAACTTATGTCACCAACCCAAGTGAAACATGCTTTATATCATTTGGTCAACTACGACATACAATATATCATGGAAAACATGCATCATTTCATATAGACATGCGAGACATACATCATATCATGTAAACATACAGATAACTTGCTTCATTTGTTCATTTAGAACACATTCTTTCATTAGGAAGTAGAGATTTTCATTATAGCCCTCTTGAAGCCTACTCGTGCAAATGCATGGATAGCATCCCATACTACTACCCACGCGTCATCGAACTTCTCAAGAAACCATAATGGGTACCTCACATGATGGGAATAAGCATTCAACCGACATAGACAATGAGAGCTAAATCATAGAATCCGGTGTCATGTAACCCCACACCGTAAGAAGGTGATCAACTTGCCTAAGGTCGATTTGTGATTAGCCTAATGGATCAACTAGCTATCCTATGTGGGCACATAGTTAAGGGACAAAGAGCTTGCTACATGACACCCTGCCTCTACTAACGTTTGGGCATCTATCACAATGGATTGCTACTAAATACCCCGCCTCAACTATCATGAGAGCATCCATCCCACTCAATGACCTCTTGGTGTTTAGCCTTCATTCCCATAGAGTAGTTCATGTCATTTGTTCATTAAGGAAGAGATATTGTTACTAGATAACCATGCCTCAACTAACGTTTGGGTATCCATCTCATTCCAACATGCATAAGTCTTTTGGGGATAGAGGTTGTTACTAGATAACCCCGCCTCAACTAACGTATGGGTATCCATCTCCAAGGATTGCTACTAGATACCCCCCCCCCCCCCAACTATCGTGAGGGCATCCATCCTCTCCCAACATGAGGATAGTTCATAGATTCAAACATGAGAATAAACTTTCATATAAGAATCCCTTAACATGATTTAGGGAAGAAGTGAGAATAACCTTTTAAATCAACACATCATAACATTCATAATCATATAACTTCATACATGCTTTCAATAAAAGAAAACCTAAGTCTACCAATTCAAGATACATCATAAAGGAAGAGACCTTCCACATGCTACCATCTTCATTCATAAGTGCATAATTGAGAAAGCCCTTTCAATACTAGCACACTTGCATTCTAGGCATAGACCACACACACATTCTTCATATCATGGTCATACTTACACTTTTCATATCAAATTCGTGCATATATTCTTCACAATTAGGGTAATAAGAAGACTTCTATCAATTCAATTACCATAATGTACATAGGAAGTAACCACCTCCAACATAAGTGGATCACATATCAATAGATCACACTTCTATATCAATATAGGCTAAATCATGAATTTGCCTTACAAGGCCATAATCAATACATCACCACACACCAACAATTAGTCATAGTTGGGCATGCATAATCATATTATTTTAAGAAACTCATTCAATTTAAGCATTTTATAATCACATACTTGAACAATCTATAAACCCATTTCTTAGGGCACCATTGAAGACTTTAGGAAAACATGGGTTCTTTGAGAGGGTTTTTCACAAAACAACCATTTAACATTAATACAACCACATTACTTCATAATAAAGCCATTTAAAACAATAAAAGTTTGAACCCATGTTAAAGAGTGAAAGATCTAGGTTTTGAAATTTTGAAAGCTTTGAAAAACACTTTGATAGGACACTAGGGTGAGAGATAACCCTAGATAAAGAGCCACCATACCTTGATTCGAAGAATCCACAAGAAAATCTGAGAAGAAACACCCTTGAAATCGCCAAACCCTAGCCTCAATAGCTTCCTTCTTCTCCTTCTCTAATGAAGGGTTTCTATAGAGAGAAATAATTGAGAGGAGATGGGTTTTCCTTTAATTCTATTTGGAGGGACTAAAATTAACGGGTTTAGGTCTTAAAAGGTTTTTATACATGTAGGGAAAGGAATAAAATAATAGGGACTCAACTTAGAAAAGAATTAAAGACCCACAAAGATTAAACTTAAAATTTTGCACTAAACCCGTCTAAGATCGCCCTTTGCACCTGTTGGGCATAACTTTTTACTCTGAGATCAGAATTGGGCAAACTCGATGGCGTTGGAAAGAGGATTCAAAGACCTTTAATTAGGTAAGGAATGCCCCACCTAATTCATTTTGAGTTAAGAGATATCATCATTTAAAGTTGACCCTACAAGTTACAACTAAAGATTTTAGCCCTTGCCCGTTTTAGTTCACCTATTGGATGGGCTCGCCAAGTGCACTAGGTGATTCGCCAAATGCACACTTAGTCCACCGTTTGCTCTTGTGGGCTACTCAAAGGGGATGACCAATGGGCGATATGAGGGGGAGAAGGGCGATATGCCAACAAGCTTGGCGATCATGCATCCAGTTCTCCTTATTTTCCAGTAGGTTCACTAAGTGGGCAGTCCACTAGGTTAAGTGGAGGGTCATTGGGCTACGAAACAGTACCATCACCAAAAGGCCCACAAAAGAACAAGAATTCCTTCACCCTAACTTGCTAGCCTATGTCCTTACTTGAACCCTAGACTTCATCCTCACCCCATTAAGGTACTAAAATGTCCCATACATCTACTCAAAGTCATACTAACCCAAACGTCAAGGCTCTAGGTCATCCTATCATTTCTCGAGTCATTACAAGTTGGGACTATCATAAGGGAGAAGAACAAAAGAGATACTATCAAGATTGGGTTGAGCAAAATGATTATGAGGACAACCATACTCACTCAAGTGAAAGCCCAAAATCAAAAGGAAGTGCAAGTAGTCCTCGGGTGAATGAATTGTTGTCACGCATACTTAACAAAGTTGAAGTTTCGGATGATATGTTGAAAGGGATGAAAGATGACTTTTCATCATTGAACAAAAAAGTGAGCTCTTATGCCGATGCCATCAACACACTTGAAGGAAAACTAAATTTATAATCCGTTAAGTTGAAACCAAAGATAACAAGGGAATGTGATGATAGAGAGTTGGATGCAGTTACTCGTAGTGGAAAGGTGGCAATAGGTAATGTGATAGGAAATGAAAATGTGCAAAAGCATGAAGTAAGTGAAGGCATGGAGGAACAAGAGTTGCTTATTCATCAAAACATTGCCAAAGAAAAACAAAAGGGAGTGGACCCTCACGTTCAAATTCCAAAAGTCATGCAACCCGTACCCAAAATACCTTCATCAATTCCCCAATGATTGAAGAAGAAAATGAATATGAGAAGTGATGTGCCGCGAAATAGTGGCGCATTTGATGCTTAATAACTATGAACTAATATTGGAATTAAGTGAAATTTTGGATTATTTGATGGGTTTGCTAAATGTGTAGCTAGAATCTAAGTTGTATAGAAAAGCAGAAAAAGAAGCATAACTGATGTCGACTAAGTGAAGTTCACGGATAATTTCACAGTCGTGAATTTCATTATGGTCCGTAGTGGAGCTCGTGGAAGAAAGGCAGTGTTGGGCCTTGAGAATATGAAGAGCAGGAATAACCAAGTGAAGACCACGGAGGGTTCTACGGGCTGTAGTCCTCACTAGGGACCGTGGTACTTGCCGTAAAACTGAACCAGTGTGACATCAAGTGACAGTTGAAAGAAGGTAGAAACCCAAGTGAAGACCACGAGCGACTTCACGGGTCGTGGTCCTCACTACGGACCATGGTAGCTCCCGTGGTGCATTTTCCAGTGAAGGCATTAAAGACCCAACCTTTGGGAAAGTTAAAGGGAAGATCACGGAGGGCTTGATGGCTCGTGAAGCCCTCTACGAACTGTAGAAGTGGCCATAAAGCCATCCGACATTTCATTCCTAGTTCGACTAGGACTCATTTTAAACATTCTATTTTGAACTACTTTAGGTCGTTTTTGCATTATTATTCATTATCTTACGTTTTATGACTAAGAACACAATATTACTTTTAGCTTCCAATATTTGGATTTTTGATTATTGCTATCAGTGGGAAATTGATTCAAACTGTCAGATTATCAAAGTGGTTGTTGATTTGCTAATTATTTTCGTAAGTCTTTCTCAATTTGTTTTCATCCCTAATTACTTATTATTTATTTGAAAGCATGAGTGGCTTAATACCACAACTAGGGTTGTGAGATCTATGATGATATTCTATTTGTGATTCCGTAAAACGAGTAAAAGGCAATCTGTGTGTCTAATCTGTAGCTTTTATCTTTTAATATCATTTTAGTCTTGTGAGTGCACACAGTAGACGTGCCTGTATCTACTGTTTGTTCAAGAGTAAAAAACTAGTTAGGAAAAAGTTGAATTAAATTAACAAATTGGAGTTAAAGATTGAGTTCGTGAGAAAAGATCTTTAACACCATATCATTTCAACAGAGGTTCAATGTTAGTAACTCTCTAAGGTCGAGAGAACATTAGTGATCATTACCTAATTCGGCTGAGAAGCGTTAGATAAATTTAACTCACAAGGATTCCGTAAACATTGATTTCCCTGACACTCAAATTACGGAAGAACACTAGAACTAATGTTATGGTGAACATATTCCTAGTTTCTCTTAATTAATTGAATTAATCTTACAACGAAATAGTTTGTTAGTCGTGAGCCTAGATTTTGACTGCAAGTTTTGGTAATTATAACAGTTCAACCATACCTTATTTACTTTCATTTGTTATTTGTCTAGGAGATAATAGCAACATTAGAATAAATGGGATAGTGAAACCTTCTCTGTAAAGTAATTCTCTGTGGGATCTACCTTAACTGTAGTTGAGTTCTCTAAATTGACTTCAACCATTTACACTTATTATTTGAAGTGTAAGTTTGGACGTATCAAATTTTGGCACCGCTATCGGGGAATTTCAATTTAGAAGTGATTTACTAGCTTTTAGTCGATTGTAGTTATATTTCCTAATTTTACATTTTGTTTGGTGTTTGTGTCTTTTTCAGGAGAGTCAGATTGTGCATGTCCAACCCTAGAAGTAAAAGAGTCCCATTGCTTCTTTACGACCCTGAATTTCAGAGAACTCTTCGAAAGATGGTTAATGCACAAGAACTAGAGGCTTAGAGACACAAACTGGGACTAGAAGATGAGATTGATGCTGCAAGGAATGTACATCAAACTGTAGGAATCAATCAACCTAGGCCAGGTCTCTAGCAAAATGCTGGAATTAGTCAACCTAGGGTAGTAGAGGATAACAGAGGGGAGGAAGGAGTAGTCTACCCCTAGCGCCAACCAATAGCCCCAAGGGGTAGAGCTCAACATCTAGCTCATATGATGTGAGAAGAAGACAATGTTGTCTTGGACGGAGCTAGAGCCACTGGAGCCATAATGTTACTTGCATTACACCTAGGTGTTAAGTTCACAATCACCAGCACCATTATCCAATTGCTGAACCTGAAAGGTATATTTAGAGGTGCAGCTGTTGATGATGCAAATCAACACTTAATGAATTTTTTGGCAATCTGTAAGTCACAAGAGATTCCTGGGGTCAACCAAACATCAATGAGGTTGAGGCTATTTCCATTGTCTCTTACTGGAGAGGCAACTAACTGGTTGAATGAGATGCCAGATGATTCCATCAGAACTTGGACCGAGCTAAAAGAAGCTTTCCTGGAGAGATTCTTCCCAGAATCAAAAGAGCTGCAAATGAAGGACGAGATTAGCACACACAAGCAATTACTAGGAGAAGCAATACATGATACTTGGTGGAGGTTCAGCCAAAAGCTGAAGAAATACCCCAATCATGATCTTACCGAAAGACATCTTAAACAGGCCTTTTATAGGTCTCTTAATTATGTTACTAAACCTGTTGTTGATACAATTTGTGGAGGCTCATTTATGGGGAAGTCTTTTGCGGAGAGCATGTAACTATTAGATGAGGTCTCAAAGAAAAACAGAGCATGGTACACTAGAGATGTAGAGTTAGGAAAGCTTGGGTATACATTGGAGCTTTCAGCTGAACAGAGGAAGAGAGAAGATGAAAGGGACCAAGACATGGCAAATACGAGGACACAAATAGATCTGCTTACAAAGAACATTGTTGCCAAGTCTGAAAAGGTTGAAGTTGTGTGACAGCAAAGCAGGTATGAGGATCAAGATCTTGAGCTTGATGAGAAAGCTAACTACTTGGGGAACCAAGGGGGTTTCCTAAATTATAACTCTGGAAACCAGGGTTACAATTCTGGAAATGTAGGACAGAACTACGCTAGGGATGGTCAGTATGATAGGCCATCAAATAGAGATCAAGGAAACTGCCAAAACAGAGATGAGTATAAGAATGATCGCAGTGGTGTTTATGTGCCCCCAGGCAATAGAGACCGGGCATGTGGTAGTTCCAGCGGATCTAAGCTAGAAGATATGATGACTAAAGTACTCTAGAAGGTTAAATCAATTGATTCAGGGGTAAAAGAAATGAGAGGTGATTTCTCAAGTATGAGTCAGTTGGTGGACTCTCACACCACCTCCATTAAATAAATTGAGCAGCAGTTGGGGCAATTCTCAGCCTCACTGAATCAGAGGAAGAATGGATCACTACCAAGTGACACCATTCAGAATCCCAAGAAGGACGGGCACTGCATGGCCATCGCCACCAGGAGTGGTAAATTTCTTACTGACCCTATGTCTGCAGGTACCAAACATGAACAGGTCTTGGAGCAAGCTGGCAGAGATGAGGATGAAACCGTACATGTAGATGACTCGGAGGAGGTTCAGCATAAATCACAACACGCAAGAGGAAAAGAGAAAGAGGTCGACGAAAACCTGCATTGACAGCAGATTCCCAAACCACCTCCTCATTTCCCTCAAAGGGTTAGAAAGAAAGCTGAAGATGGGAAGTTTACAAAATTCATTACCATGTTGAAGCAGCTTTCAGTAAACATTCCACTGGTGGAAGCTCTGGAGCAGATGCCAGGATATGCCAAGTTCATGAAGGACTTGGTTACAAAGAAAAGAACTGTAAATCTTGATTTTACTAATGATGTTCACCATTGCAGCGCCATTTCTACAAGATTTCTGGTTCAGAAAAAGAAAGACCCAGGTGCATTCACTATTCCATGCACCATAGAGTCAATCAACTTTACAAAAGCGTTGTGTGATCTAGGAGCCAGTATCAACATGATGCCACTAGCCATCTATAAAAAACTAGGATTAGGAGTTCCATGACCCACAACAATGAGGTTGATGATGGCTTATAGGTCAGTTAAGAGGCCTGTGGGAGTCCTATGTGATGTACTTGTGAAGGTGGACACATTCATTTTTCTAGTCGACTTCGTGATCTTGGATTGCGAGGTGGACTTTGAGGTCCCCATCACTTTGGGAAGACCATTTTTGGCAACAGGGAGAGCCTTGGTTGATGTTGAGAGAGGTGAGCTGAAGTTCAGACTTAACAAGGATAAGGTAAAGTTCAATATTTTCAGGTCAATATAGCAACCAAATGATATGACTGTGGTATCTGCAATAGAGGTAGTTGCTGATAAAGACATGAGGGTACCCATAGAAGAGAGGATGGTTGTTGAAACCTTAGAAGCAGTGTTGATGAACTTTGATGTTGATTTTCGGTCTGACTATGTAGAGACCGTGAATGATTTGCAGGGTGTGGGAGCACACTCATATGCTCCAAATAAATTGGACCTGGACTTAAGAAATAGGCCAAGTCATCTAGCAAAACCATCCATTGAGGAGCCACCAACGCTGGAACTGACATAGTTACCCAGTCACCTCAGGTATATATTTTTAGGCTCTAATAACACTTCACCTGTGATCTTGGCTGCATATTTAAACAAAGAGCAGGTGAAGGAGGTGATCACGGTGTTGAAAAGGTACAAAAGGGCTATTGGGTGGACCATCGTTAATATAATTAGAATACCTCCGGGTATATGAACCCATAAATTTTAGTTTGAGGAGGATTGCAGCCCAATCATTACACACTAGTGGAGGCTAAACCCACCTATGCAAGAGGTGGTTAAGAAAGAGATTATCAAGTGGTTAGATGCTTGGGTGGTTTATCCCATTTCTGATAGTCACTGGGTTAGTCTAGTGCAATATGTGCCTAAAAAGAACGGTATAACTGTTGTGGCAAATGCCAAAAATGTATTAGTCCCACAAAGACCAGACACTGCATAGCGAGTGTGTATAGACTACAGGAAGCTCAATAAGTGGACTTTGAGGGATCATTTTCCCATGTTTTTCATGGACAAATGCTTGATAGGTTGGCAGGTAAAGGGTGCCATTTTTTCTTAGATGGATACTCTAGCTACAACCAGTTATTGATTGCTCCTGAAGACTAGGAAATGGCCACCTTCACATGTCTTTATGGCACCTTTGCATTTAAACGCATGCCATTTGGACTGTGTAGTGCACCATCAACATTCCAAAGGTGTATGATGTCCATTTTCTCAGACATGGTGGAAGACACTTTAGAGGTATTTATGGACGATTTCTCTGTAGTAGGTGATACTTTCGATGATTGTTTGTTGAATCTTAGCAGGGCTTTACAGAGATGTGAGGAGGCCAACCTAGTGTTGAATTGGGAGAAGTGCTATTTCATGGTGAAGGAAGGCATAGTTCTTGGACACAGGGTATCACAGAAATGGATCGAGGTCGACAAGGCCAAGATTGAAGTGATTGAAAAGTTACCTCTGCTGATCTGTGTGAAGGGTGTTCAAAGCTTCCTCGGACATGCCAGATTATATAGGCGTTTCATCAAGTACTTCTCCAAATTTGCACACCCTATATGCAAGCTTTTAGAGAAGGAGGTGAAATTTTTCTTTGATAAGGCATGTCTCAAAAGCTTTTGAGTGCCTAAAAGAAAAGATGATTTTAGCACCAGTGATTATTGGCCAGGACTGGGCAAAACCCTTTAAGGTGATGTGTGATGCTAGCGGGACTGTGTTAGGAGTTGTGTTGGGACAGAAGCGCAACAAGATATTCCATCTGATTTACTATGCTAGTAAGTCGCTAAATGGGGACAGTGAAACTACACAATCACTGAGCAAGAACTATTGGCTGTAGTGTATGTGTTTGAAAAGTTCAGAGCTTACCTGCTTGGCACTAAGGTAATAGTTCATACAGATCATGCTGCCTTAAGATTTCTCATAGCAAAGAAAGATGCCAAACTCAGGCTGATCTGATGGGTGCTGCTTCTCCAAGAGTTCAACTTTGAAGTGAATAACATGAGAGGCTGTGAGAACCAAGTAGTTGATCACCTGTCTAAGTTGGAGGCTGCAAAGAAGGAAGAAATTGAGCATGAGATAGATGATACATTCCCGGATGAACAGGTATTAGCTACTACTGTTGACCTTATTCCTTGGTTTACTGACTATGCTAATTTTTTGGTTAGCGATGTGCTGCCCGAGGGGCTGACATATCAGCAATGGAAAAGGTTTCTGCATGATGTGGGCAAGTACTTTTGGGATGAACCGTATCTGTACAGGGTTTGTGCTGACAACATAATTAGGCGATGTGTTTCGAAAGCTGAAATGTTGCACATTCTGGAGGCCTGTCACTCATCTCGCGTTGGTGGTCATCGTGGAGGGGCAGAACAGCCCATAAGATACTTCAGTGTGGGTACTACCAGCCCATAATTCATCAAGATGCAGTGGACATAGTAAGGAGCTGTGATGAGTGCCAGGGGCAAGGAGCCATCTCTTGGTGCCATGAGTTACCCGTGACACCTATTCTAAAGGTGGAATTGGTTGATGTGTGGGGTATTATTATGGGCCTCTTTGTGAGTTCATAGAGGCAAAAATACATACTGGTTGCGGTTGACTGTGTCCAAATGAGTTGAGGTTGTTGCTTTACCTTAGAACGATGGAAGGAGGGTTGCTGGTTTCTTTAAAATGAACAGCTTCTCAAGGTTTGGAACACCCAGAGCCATTATCAGTGATGGTGGTTCTGACTTCTGCAACAAGGTGTTCAACGCACTTTTGACCAAGTATGGGGTAAAACAACATAAGGTGGCAACACCTTATCACCAATAGACCAGTGGACAAGTGGAGGTTTCCAACAGGAAGATTAAAGCAATCTTAGCCAAGACAGTTAATGCTAACAGGACAGATTGGGCAAGGAAGCTGGATGATGCTCTATGCGCATATCAGACAGCTTTCAAGACACCTATTGGTATCTCTCCATACCAATTGGTGTTCGGATAGGCATGTCAGTTGCCAGTTAAGCTTCAGCATAGAGCACTCTAGGCATTGAATAAGCTAAACCTCAGGTGGAGCGAAACTCCAAACTTGAGGTTGGATCAGATCAATGAGATGGATGAGTTCCGCCTAAGAGCTTTTGAGAGATCAGAACTATATAAGGAGAGGATGAAGCTATATCATGAAAAGCATATTGAGAAAAGAAGGTTCACTCCTTTTGACTCTTGGTGTTACTTTTCAACTCTAGACTTCGTCTGTTCCTAGGAAAGCTCAGATCTAAATGGTCTGGATTGTTTAAGGTCACACGAGTTTTTTAATCTGGTGCTACTAAACTATAAAATGAGAAAGGCGAGAAGTTCAAAGAGAATGGTTAGCGAGTCAAGGCATATTTGGGAGCTCTTGAGGATGTGAAGAATGTAAAGGAATGCAAACTTGATGAAGTCTGAGTAATCAAGTAACCTGCGTCGCACCGCGACGTTAAATTGCACGCTACATGGGAAGCAACCCAAGACGTAATTGTATTAGGTATGTTCCCTTTTTCCTTATTTTTCTTTGTTTTTATAGAGTCACTGTGTGGTGATGTGTATAGGAGAGAATAGGTGGAAAAATACAGGACCTGGTGCAGACTGAACTCCATAGACATTCCCATGGATCGTGGTTCTCTTCATGGGTACTTTCATGGTCCATAAATTTGAGGATAAAACTGCAGAAGCTACTGGAAATTCATAAAAAGGGTTCACAAAAGGGTTCACAGTCCGTTAAAGTTTGTACGGACCGTCTAGCCTCGTGAACCTAAGGTATGAATGCCAAGTTTCAAGTTGCAGCCCCGGACATGTTCACAGACCGTGATGCCCTTCACGGGCAACATCACAATCTGTGGTCTTCCGCAGTCAAGTGTAAGGTCAACCAGTACTTTCAAGAAACTGACCCAACCCGTCAAAGGCAAAATTTAATTAAAACATATATATTGCTTTTCAAATGCCAAATGTTAGGTTTTTCTCCCTATTTTCTCTTCCATAACGGTTCTTAAGAGGTTTAAAATAGTTCCCATCATCCATAATTCCTAAATTCATCAAAAATTCCAAGACCTAATCCTATGTTGTCTAGAACCTCAAGTCATCGTAACTGATTCATCCTTCTGCGCGAAATTTGATTCTGAACTCCGAGTAAGTTCTTTCATCACTTGCCACAAGGTCGACATTGTATAACAGTGAGTTGATCTACTTCAATTTGGATTAGCTTAGTATAAGTATGTGACGAGTTACTTGTGATTTGTACTGAATTATAGTTGGTAAGTCAAATTAGGAAGGTTTAGCTGTTTTTGTGTTTTAGTCTATAACAGAGGGTCGAATTTGTTGGTAGGTTGTGGACTTTAGGTTAAGTAATTTAGTTGAGTAAGAAGTAAGGTAAAGCTTTAGTTATAGGAAGATATTGTATTGGTGTAAAAATGGTGGTTAAGTGCTAAATTTCGATGTTGGGAAGAAGGTGACTGACATATTGCCCCAGGTATAAGACTACAACAGGTTGTACGGACCGTGGAAGATACCACGGGCCGTTAAGCTGGTCGTAGACCACACTTGAAGGCAACCCATCCCTCATTTTAAGTTAATGGGTAGTATCACGAACCGTAGTGCATTCCATGGTCCGTGAACCTGTCCGTGAACATCCCTTGGTAACATTGTCGAATACTCCTTTAGCACACTGATTCTGTTTCAACCCCACGAGGGATTTCACGAATTGTGGTCCATACCACGGCCAGTGAAAATGCCTGTAGAATTCCCTTTGTTTGTAATTTTTATTTTTTTTCCTATACTTATCGTTTGTTCATCTTTTGACTCTGTGGCCTTTCTCGATGATATATTAGGTGGCGCCATTCTTAAGGCAAGGCGTCACGATGATATTACACAGGCGAAGTCTGAGTACCTGATAGTGCATCTTTTGACTTTCTTGATTACTAATGAGCTCTCTATTTCACAGGTACAATGGGTCCTCGAAGAAAGAATGCTAACAAACTTGCCCCCGTCACCACTTCGCAATAAGAGGATCATGACGACTCCGAAGCAACTGGGTCTGAGGTGCAAATAAATGTTACACCTGAAGATTACTTGGCTCGGGCTACTAGATCATTGGCTAGAAGAGCTATTCTCCAAGACTCTGCTCCTCAGGCTGAAGAGGGAGGTAGTAGTTCTGATAACGGGGAAAACTCAGGAAGTCAATATGATGCTGCTACTGCTAGCCAATCTGCAGATGACTCAGGGGGCAGTGCTGAATCTGAAGGCGGTTCTCAGGATGACACAAGTACCTCTCCACTTATGGCTAATACAGTTGTTGAAACTGAAGCCCGAGAGGAAGCAGTTAATTAAGACCACGGCTGATAGCCTATTATCGCTCCATGTGGTCTGTCAACTGGTCTAAACAGTTCTTCAACAATTGCATTGTGAACAAAACTAGAGGTTTCAAGAATCGAGCAATCATGCCTGAGACTAGGGTGGTGGTAGCTGACATCAAAGCATTCTCGGACATCTATCAAATATTTTAGCTCCATCAGTTTGACTGGATGGACAATGTACTTGGCAAATACTCTCGCCACCTGACTAGAGAATTTTATTTCTCTTATGTAGCTACATTGATAAATTTTGTTGCGGATACAGAGACCACGAAATGTGGACAGAAAGACATGGCTATTTCCTAGGGTCCACTTAACTCAATCATAGTTAGGGGCAAATCAATAGATATTTATGAGGCTTTGATTAACAGAATGTTGTACGGCCCAAAATACTCTGCACCAGCTTCAGTTGGCCTTTTTGAGGGCAAACATCATGAGGTCACCAGTGATGCTACGATGGAAGATCAGACTTCTCGAGAAAGGGTTTTATGTTGGATTGCGAAGCAAATTGCCATAGATGGGGAAAATGCAATTTGGTTCACCACAACTCCAACACTCATCAGTAAAGCTTCGTTATCTTTTCCAGCCAAGATTTGGTGGGCTGTCGTCCGAGCACACTTACGACTGACAGTTAATGATAACCATTTATCACCTTTGCTGGACTCGTTGGTAGCCTGTCTTATGGTTGGTTACACTGTCAATGCGGGACGGATAATAGCAATTGAGTGAGAGACATGGCGCTAAATGAGAGAGTTGTACTTCCTTTTCCCTGTCTGATAGGAAAATTATGTCGAGGAGCGAACATTCCTCTGAACAGCCAAGTTGACAGATGGGTTGAGGCGTTCAGACTAATCCAAGTTTCTCACATCAAGAATGTAGCAAACTATCTCTTTGGCACGAAGTCTGCCGCTGTGAGTACTGTAGTTGTTGTTCCACATGTCCAAATTGATATCCCACATACAGATAGAGGTCTAGTACAGGGAGAGTCGTCACAGTCTTCCACAGAGGCACCACCACCAACATTATCGTCCTCTAAGGCTCCAGGTACCATTGACACTATCCCTAAGCTTTTTCTTGAGAAATTGGTTGCAGATCAGCGTCAGACAAGGACATTGGTAGACAAGATTGTGCTGTGGATACCTCAGCTAATACAGACGAAGGTGTTAGCTATGACAAAGGAGATCAAAGATCAGATGAGGACTGAGTTATCGGTCTTAAAGGACAGAATTGATGGTTTGGAGAACCTTGTTCAAGATCAATTCTAGGCTATGGGTTTAGTAGATACTGAAGAGTTTAGAGCCCAGTTGGCTGAGATGCGCACTCATATTGCTAAGCTGGCTGAAAAGCCAATACATGTGCCCAATCTGGTCATGCTAGAGTCGTTGATGCAAATGTTAAATCAGGTACCTTCAACTCAATCAATTAATGATCTTTGAGAAGAACCCCCTAGGAGTAAATCCGGCAAGAGAAAACACAAAGCTGGAGAACTTGATGAGGAGACCCCTACTTACCCAGCCAGAGAGGAAAGAAAGCAAGAAAAGAGAGCTCATAGTGCATCAAAGAGGGAAGCTCGGGAAAAGGAAGCCCTTGAATAGTAACAATGAGATGCAGCCTTAGTTGGAGTTTCTGGTAGTGGAGCACCTGCTCTGACTAATGAGGACCAAACTGATCATCTCCCGAGTTCTAAAAGTTCACCCATTGATAAGGGTGCCAATGCTGATCTGACGACCGGTGCCTAGAGCGCCGTAGGCATGACCCCTCCTCATAGCCTATGTGTTTTATTGTTCTGTATTGACTTTGAGGGCAAAGTCCTTTTTATTTGGGGAGGGGGTGGTGAGCAACCTGCCATAACTATTAGAAAAATGGAGGTTGTCTCTATGTATTACTGTTTTGGGTATTTTGTGTGTTGAGCTGTGCAACAACTAATCTGTGAAAATTGAGAACCTGAATCTGAGTTTGACTGTTAGGATCTTAGATGACATCTTAGATATTGATATGTTGAACATGGCTAATCTGACAAATTAATTGGTGAACCAAGAAAATAAAAAAATGCAATCCCGTGTAGTGTGTGTGTAAGTTTCGATTGAAGTCTAACACTAGGAGCAGAAACTAGAACATACCTAAGTAGTCTTGCTTGAATCTGAGAATAACCGGATAGGAAAGGATCAGTAGGCCATTTTTGTTAAACCAGTCAAAAGCCAAAAATAAAAGAACCAAATAAAAAACTTATCCCTTGAACCAAATTTGAGCCTTAAATCAGTCTTTGTTCTTACCCAACATATATCATATCCTTGGTTCTCCAAAGGTACGATATCACAACTAAGGCCAAAAGCCTATGTTGAGGGTGATTACAATCCGAACTGAAAGAAGTAGGGAAAAAGAAGGTTCGACCAGTGAGCTAAGTGCATATCAAATTTGCATATAAAAAAAAGAACAGAAAAAGAAGAAAAGAAAAGGAAAAAGAAAAAGAAAATAATAGCTACTGGATTGGGTTGAAATAAGAAAAAGAGGGAATCACTCAGAAAAGAGTATGTGAAAATGACATTTTGGAAAACCAAGGGATTAGTCACTTACGAAACCAAATATCCATTTATTCCCTAGCCCCGAGCCTATGTTACAATCTAACAAACTCCTACAGTGATCCTATTCCGGGTGTTTGAAAGGTTAAGCATAGAAAGCAAGGGCAAGCCTATAGTAGTTTGTTGTTAGTGTTAGATATTCATTGAGAGCGTGAGCATAGTACTCATTCCCTACCATTATGAGCGAGGGACTTCTTTAGTGTAAGGACACAGTGGTTGCCTTTGAAAGTAGATTGTGTGAGCAGATAATTCGCAGGTATAAACATGATTCACTATGAGTAATGAGATGCCATGTATTGATGCTTACATGTTAGATTCAATGGTTTAGGATACAAATTGTACCTGAAATAGTTATTGCGTACTGTCATAAATCTGGAATTGAATTGAGGGCTGATTGTATTTGTTTTTCTCATCACTTGAGGACAAGTAATGGTTCTAAGTTGAGGGTGCTTATGTGCCGCGAAATAGTGGCACATTTGATGCTTAATAACTATGAACTAATACTGGAATTAAGTGAAATTTTGGATTATTTGATGGGTTTGTTAAATGTGTAGGTAGAATCTGGGTTGTATAGAAAAGCAGAAAAAGAAGCATAACTGATGTCGACCAAGTGAAGTTCATGGCCAATTTCACGGACCGTGAACTTCATTATGGTCGGTAGTGGAGCTCGTGGAGCTCGTGGAAGTAAGGCAGTGTTAGGCCTTAAGAAAATGAAGAGCAGGAATAACCAAGTGAAGACCACGAAGGGTTCTACAGGTCGTACTCCTCACCATGGACCGTGGTACCTGCTGTGATACTCAACCAGTGTGACATCAAGGGAGAGTTGAAAGAAGGTTGAAACCAAGTGAAGACCACGGGCTACTTTATGAGTCGTGGTCCTCACTACGCACCGTGGTAGCTCCCATGGTGTATTTTCCAGTGAAGGCATTGAAGACCCAACCTTTGGGAAAGTTAAAGGGAAGATCACGAAGGGCTTCACGGCCCGTGAAGCCCTCTACGAACCGTAGAAGTTGCCGTAGAGCCATCCGATATTTTAGTCCTACTTCTACTATGACTCATTTAAAACATTTTATTCTGAACTACTTTAGGTTGTTTTTGAATTATTATTCATTATCTTACCTTTTACGACTAAGAACACAGTATTACTGTTAGCTTTCGATATTTGGATTTTTGATTATTGTTATTAGTTGGAAATTCAGATTCAGACTGTTAGATTATCAAAGTGGTTGTTGATTTGCTAATTATTTTCGTAAGTCTTTCTCAATATGTTATCATCCATAATTACTTATTGTTTATGTGGAAGCATGAATGGCTAAATACCACGACTGGGGTTGTGGGATCTATGGCGATATTCTAGTTGCGATTCCATAAAACGAGTAAAAAGTTGTATGTGTGTAAAACCTGTATCATTTTAGTCTAGTGAGTGCCCATATTTGACGGGCCTGTATCTGGTATTTGTTCGAGAGAAAAATACCAGTTAGGAAAATGCTGAATTAAATTAACAATCTTCAGTTAAAACTTGAGTTCGAGAGAAAAGATCTTTAACACCATATCATTTCAAGCGAGGTTCAATGTCAGTAACACTCTAAGGTCGAGAGAACATGAGTGATCATTATCTGATTAGGATGAGAAGCGTTAGATAAATTTAACTCGCAAGGATTTTGTAAACATTGATTTGCGTGACACTCAAATTATGGGAGAATACTAGAACTAATGTTATGGTGAACACAATCTAGGTTTCTCTTAATAAATTGAATCAATATTATAACGAATTAGTTCGTTAGTCTTGAGCATGGATTTTGATTGCAAGTTTTGGTAATTATAACAATTCAACCATGCCCAATTTACTTTCATTTGTTATTTGTCCAAGAGATAATAACAACATTCGAATAAATGCGATAGTGAAACCTTATCTGTAAAGAAATTCTCTGTGGGATCGACCTCAACTCTAGTTTAGTTCTGTAAATTAACTTCGACCGTTTACACTTCTTATTTGAAGTGTAAGATTGGACGTATCAAGAAGTTCAAGAAGTTCTTGTTAGCGTTCAAGACACTATCAATCAACCTCCCCCTTGTAGAAGTATTATTGGAAGAGCCGGGATATGCCTAGTTCATGAAAGAGTTGGTCACAAAGAAGAGGAGTTTGTATTTTGAGACAATTGAAGTTTCCCATAGTTGTAGTGCATTTATGACTAAGAGATGATTTAAAACAGAGAAGATCATTGGGCATTCACTATTCCTTGCACCATTGGCATCCTCCAATTCACTAAAGCATTATGCGATTTGGGAGAAAGATTCAACTTAATGCCCTATGCGATATACAAACAACTTGGATTGGATGAACCAAAAGCAACCACAATGAGGCTCCTGATGGCAGACCGTTCAATCAAATATCATGTGGGGATACTTCATGACATCTTGGTAAAGGTCAATCGGTTCATTTTTCTGGTTGATTTTGTGATTTAGATGGTGAAATATATATCAAAATACCCATTACCTTGGGAAGGCCATTCTTGGCAACCGGGAGAACATTAGTACATGTTGAAAGTGTAAAATTGATGTTTCGGGTGAACGAAGATGAAGTAACCTTCAATATTTGTAAATCCATGAAACACCCAAGTGATATTCATGTGCTATCTACTGATGATGTTATTTTATGAGGTGGTAGCTAGTGTAAGCCCTTTGATGTGCATAAATGAACCCCTTGAAGTTGTACTTGCTAAATATGATGAGTCCGAAGTTTAGGGCTATGAGGAAGTAGTAGCTGCCTTGTCGAGATTAGGAGGGTATTCAAAGACTCCAATGAAGTTGGATATTGACCTAAAAAATAGAGAGAGTCCTCCCACAAAGCCATCAAAAGAAGAGCCACCTAATCTGGAATTGAAAGCTCTCTCCTCTCATCTCCGATATGCTTTCTTGGGGGCAAATAACACTTTACCGGTGATCATTGCAGCTGACTTGCTTGAATGGCAGGTGAAATTGCTCCTTGAAGTGTTGTTAAAGCATATAAAAGTTGTAGGATGGACCATAATTGATATAGTGGGCATTCCTCTCGGTATTTGTACTCACAAAATTCAGCTTGATAATGTTTGTTAACCTAGTGTTCAGTATCAGCGGAGATTGAACCCCCAATGTAAGACGTGGTAAAAAAGGATCACTTGATCGGCTATCAGAAAGGGGCTGGTACTACATCTAGATGGGTACTCCTGTTACAACCAAATCTTTATTGAGCGGAAGACCAAGAACAAACCACCTTCACCTACCCTTATGGAACGTTTGCATGTAAAAGAATGCCATTTGGGCTATGTAATGCCCTGATAACATTTCAGCATTGAATGTTATACATTTTTGTGGACGTGGTAGAAGACTCTATGGAGGTATTCATGGACGACTTTTCAGTCGTAGGGGATACATTTGAAGAATGCTTGGCACAATTGGGGCAAGTACTCCAAAGAAGCGTGGAAGCAAACATGGTTCTGAATTGGGAGAAATGCCACTTCATGGTAAAGGAAGGTTTAGTTCTTGGGCACAAGGTGTCACAGAAGGGATTGGAAGTCGATAAGGCAAAAATTGATGATTGAGAAACTACCTCCACCGATTTCACTGAAGGGTGTTCGCAGCTTCTTGGGACATACCGGTTTCTACCAGAGGTTCATCAAGGACTTCTCAAAGATTGCACACCCCCTATGCAAACTCTTGGAGAAGGAAGTGAAGTTTATTTTTATGACGCTTGTATGGCGGTGTTTCGATGTTTGAAAGAAAAATTGGTATCCACTGCGGTCATTATTAGCCCTAATTGGTCTGAATATTTTGGCGTAATGTGTAATGCTAGTGGAATGGCATTGGGGGTGGTATAGGGGCAAAAATGCAACAAACTGTTTCACCCAATTTATTATGCAAGCAAGACTCTAAATAGTGCTCAACATAAATATATCGTCTCTGAAGAAGAGTTTCTTGCAGTAGTCTATCCATTTGAGAAATTCGGGGCATTCTTGTTAGGCACTAAAGTGATTGTTGACACTGATCATGTTGCACTCCGTTACTTGATGGCAAAGAAGGATGCAAAACCAAGATTGATAAGGTGGGTGCTATAACTACAAGAATTTGACTTTGAGGTCCAATATAGAAGAGGTTGCAAAAATTAGGTGGCTGACCACTTATCAAGGTTGGAGGGCAAGGAGAATGACGAGCCTGACGTTGACATAGACGATTTCTTCCTCGATGAACAAGTGTTTGTAATATCTCTCAAACAAACTCCCTAGTATGCAGATTTTGCAAATTACATTGTGTGCAGACTAATTTCGGATGAGCTGAACTCCTACCAACAAAAGAGGTTCATATTCGACGTTAAAAATTACTTTTGGGGTAAACCATACTTGTTTCAAGAGTGTGTAGATCATATCATTAGAAGGTGTGTTCCGGAAGAAGAAGTTGTAGGAATTCTCCATGCTTGTCATGCGTCTCTAGTTGGAGGCCAACATAGTGGTGTGCGCACAGCTGCTAAAGTTCTCCAAAGTGGATATTACTGGCAATCCCTCTACAAGGATGCACATGAATTTTGTAAAGAAATGCGCTCAATGTCAGAAGCAAGGTGGAGTGTCTAAAACGCACGAGTTACCCCTTACTCCTATTTTAGAATTGGAACTATTTAATGTTTGGGGAATCAATTTCATGGGCCCAGTTGTGAGCTCATTTGGAAATAAATATCTCTTGGTGGCTGTAGATTATGTTTCCAAATGGGTGAAGGATGTTGCACTTCCAAACAATGAAGGAAAAATCTTTGTCCAATTTCTGAAACTCTACATCTTTGCGAGATTTGGCACTCCTAGGGCGATTATTAGTGATGGGGGATCCCACTTTTGCAACAAGTGGTTCTCCGCTACATTAAGCAAGTATGGGGTAAAACACAAAGTAGACACTCCATATCATCCCCAAAGAAGTACCCAGTTTGAAGTGTCAAACCGGGAGATCAAAAGTATCTTGGGCGAGATAATGAATGCCAACATAACTGATTGGTCTTGCAAGCTCAATGACGCACTATGGGAATATCAAACCACTTACAAAACACCTATTGGGATGTCTCCATATCAACTAGTTTTTGGTAAATCTTGCCATCTACCCGTTGAGTTGGAACACAAATCGTTGTGGGCATTGAAAGCTTTAAATCTAGAATAGACAAAGACCTCAAGGGGGAGAGTGGAGCTGTTAAAAGAATAGGATGAATTCAAATTTAGAGCTTATGAAAGTTAAGCCTTTTAAAAGGAAAAGATGAAGAAATGGCATGATGCTAAAATCCTTAAGAGTGAGTTTAAAGTGGGAGACTGGGTGTTACTATACAATTCCCGACATAGACTCTTTCCAGGAAAGCTCAAGTCCAAATGGTCAGGACTATTTAGAGTATTCACCAATGGTGCCACAAAAGTTGAGGTTCAAGAGGACCTACATTTAAGGTGAATGTGCAACTCTTAAAATTATACTTTGGAGAATGTCAGGAGATTTCTTTGATTGAGGTGGTGTACCTAGAAGATGCTTGAGAGTATTTCCACATCGTGCCACAACGTTAAATAAGGCACTTCTTGGGAGGCAACCCAAGTGTTAGTGTTTTAAATAATGTGTATGTTGATTTTGCAGAATTAGGGATCATGAGTGAGACAAAAGTCTTCTTGGCGAGTCACCGAACTATTTTAGCAAGCACAACTTGGTTCGCCTTATGGATCTAAAAAATGATACTGAGACTCTACAACATTCAGAGGGATACCTTCATCAGTCGGCGTATTGCCGAAGTGTTTAGGCGACCCGATTTTCCTCGCCCTTTCTAATCAAAGTGGGCAACATTCCTCAAGGATCGACTAGCGATGCTTTAAGTTTATTATACGGATCACCGAGGTGTTCGGTGATCCACTTCATCTTTTCTGATCTGCCTTCTTTGGGAGTGTAGTCTACTGGAACTAAGAGAGATCTGAAGAACATTAGGCGTATCACTAAAGCACTCAGCGACCATTGCACTCCATCGCCACCTGGGCAATTTAGTGAAGATTCCTCGTAACCTTGCTCTACTTGTTTACACACTAGATTGTTTTCAATTCTTTTTAGTTTTTATTTATTGTTCATATTTAGTTTATTTACGATAAATACACTCTCTCTACCCATATTGGGGACAATGTTGACTATTTTTTGTAGGGATGTGGAGATTTCTCTGTGTCCTCAGTGAACTTAACCTCCTCCTCGTTTTGATAACACCCTTTGTTTGTGTGTAATGTGGTTGTTCTTGTACAAATTTGAGTATCAGTTTGATCAATACTGATGAATTGAATAGTGCTCTACTTGAACATAAATGAATGTGCGGCTACGACGAGACCAATTGAAGTTGCATAGACAATATATTAAATCTTTACATCTTATTGTGACTAACCAATTATCGAATCGAGTCTCTGGTGATGAACATTGCACACTAGAGAAAGTGTAGAGTCTTGTTTGACTTTGGTGTCAATACCTTGTGTCATGAGCTTATTGTGAACCATGCATGATGACACCTAGAATTTGCCCCATTGGTCCGGTTGACTAAGCGATGCAATTTCTTGAGATGATCTTAGGCAACTTTAAAGAGTGTGAACCAATGTAAAATTATACCTCTTTTGTGGCTTACCTTGTGAGTGTGTGAACCTCTTTTGAGCCCCCTTTGAACCTTAACCATTTCTTGGAAGAAACTTGATAACTTTGCTACCTTTTATTGACCCATTACCCATAATCCTCATGATCTGTGATCTGTTTGAATAGCCAACTTAGGCCAAAAGCCTAAGTTGGGGGTGTGGTGAAAAGAGAAGGCAAATCAAGTAAATGCAAAGAAGTCCCTTCTGCCCATGTTTTGAGAAAAATGGAACCCCTTCATAGATAAAAATAAAAAATTGAAAAAGGAAAAAGAAAAAAAATTGTGAAATAAAGTTGTGGAAATACAAAGAAAATGGGGTTCCTAATGACTCATGGAAGATGAATAAGAGGTGAATTTTGAGCTTGAATGTTTAATATGGAAAAGGAAAGAAGGTGTTGTTCACATCACATTTCATAAGGATTTTCAGCCTATAAGCCTAAATGACCATACCATTACACTCAGCCCCGTTACAATCTTAAAAAACCTTTTTGATCTTGAATGAGCTGAAGCAAAAGTCGATTGGAAAATAAGGGAAAACCTATGGGTGAAATCATGCATTGTGTTTATTTTTGTGAGTGTGAGTGTTGATCTTGATTCCAGAACTTTAATTGGTTGAACCATTGAGTGAATATGGAATCATTCGTTTTGTGAGGGAATTTGAACACCTTTGTTGAGCTTGAACATTCATTTGAAGCAAGTATAGTGAGCTTGAGATTCTTTGTTAATGGTGAGTCACAAGTTGAAACTTTGAGTGCACAATTGATCCTTGCATGAGTAAGTTGAAATTTTTCGTGTGCATTCACGATTGAGTCTTGTGTAGCACTGTTCGAGACATCCTTTTTGAACTTCTGAACTTGAGCTTTACTTGAGGACAAGCAAAAGTTTAAGTTGGGGGTGTTGATGAGTCCACGATTTGGACTCTTTTAGGGCTTTATTTTGATAGATTTAGTGTCCTCAAATGCATATTTTGTCTCAATAACTGATGAAAGCCCTTGAGTTTTAGGTATTTGGAGTTAGAGATAAAGCATGGGCACTATTGGGCAAAAAGTAACAAAGAAAGCTAGAGGAATGAAGAAATAAAGACATGATGATCGATGATGTCATTCAGCGAATCACCAATATCATTCGGCGCATCACCAAATTGCCAAGATACGACCTAAACTTGCAAAATGCTGGAGCTAAATTGGGGGCGAATTTGGCGAGCAGGAACTATATTCGGCGTATCACCGATCTAATTGGCAAAGGACAACCAGGTCGCTAAAAGTAGGAAAGGAGATTCAAGCAAGTGATGATAGGCGAGATGGAAGGATAAAGGGTGAATCGCGGAGTCATTCGGTGATCCCAATCTAGATCTCCTATAGTTGCAGTAGCCAGACCAAGAAAAAGCAAAAAATAAAGGTGAGATGAAGAGCAATTAGTGATTTGCCGATCCGTCAGTGATACCCGACTTACTTCGCCGAATAGTCTTGAGCAGTGCCACTTCAGACTTGTCTAAATTAGTTTTGGCTAGAGGGAGAAAGATATTTAGAAAGTGAGGAAAGAATTACTTAGAGAGAAAACACTACCAAAGGGTTTAGTTAGTGATTTTTAGCAAGATTTTGAGAGAGATTTTGTAAGAGAGGAGATTATCATTGATTTTCATCTATAATTCTCATTTTGTACCTAACTATGGGAGTGATAATTGATTTTGATCTTTTTATTTTTGAAATGTGTGGCTAAAACCCTTTTACTTTGGGTTTTGATCGTGAAGCCAATTGTTGAATTTACTTAGTAATTGTTTGTTAGCTGCAAAGAATGGTGTTAATTTGAAGTGGATCAAAGTTGTTGGTGTGTTTCGAGGTTGAATTATGCAACTTTGTGTATTAATTTCAGTGTTGTGCACTTGCTCGAGAGAGAGGTGTTGAACCAAGGTGGCAATCTTAGTGTCCTTAGTAGTGGGTTTCTTTAGTTTTAGCTCGAGAGAGTGAAACAAGTAACCATTCCTTTGTATCAAGCTCAAGATTGTGGATTTGATGAGGGTAAAGAGCTCGGCCTCTTTCGATTGGTGTTGAAGTTCAAGAGAATTCAACATAGATAACGTAAATGTTTGAGAGAAAGTGACTTTATATATGGTTTGACCTACCCACAACAAATTATCCCATTATGAGCAGCAATGTTTATCCATTTCGTTGAGATTCAATAATTGGCTAATCAATTCCCCAAGCTTTACTCAAATATTTGATTGCTTGTGTTGAAGTGTAAATTTGGATTGGTAGTTAAAAACCAAAATTTGAGATTTGAACATTAATTGTGCAAGAATTGTTTAATTTAAGAGATTGTCATTGTACTTTTATTATTGTATTTGAAGGAAGTACTACTCCCTGTGGGATCGACCCCAACTCATGTAGTAGGTTTATTATACTGATGAACGATCGTTGGCATTTAGTATTGGATGAAATGCCATGATATGTTAATCACCTAGCTATTGCCTCAACTTCACAGAAGGGACTACGACTCGTGGTTTTGCCATGACTCGTGGAGTCCTTCATAAAGATGACTTAGGCATGGTGGCTTGTGGCACATAGTAGCCTACCTACTACCTCACCCTTCACGAGTAGGACTATAGAGCGTGGTCCTCACCACAGCTCGTGAAGGGGGCTTGTGGAAATACCTCGGGCGTGTGAGCTTTGTGGAAATACCTAGCTACTGTCCAACCTTCACGAAGGGGACCACAAATTGTGGTTCTCACCACGACTCGTAAAGGTCACTTGTAGTGCCTGGGCGTGATCACTTAGCGAGGGTTAATTAAGTAATTTCCTTTTTAGTCCAATTAAAGTGGGGTCGTTTTATGAATTTTTAGGGGTACTATATAAGTTATTTTTAAGTCGAAATCCCGTTGTCTAAGTCATTACTAACAAACACCCAAATCAAAACTAAAACTTCATCTTCGTCACAATAATTCTCTGTGTAAAATTCAAAGAAAAAGAAGAGTAGATTTGAGCCAGGGTTTGGACGAATTCAAGGTTCTTCCTCAAATTTCCTTGAGATTCTTAAGCAAGTTATAGTGGCTTTTCATCAATAGGTAGTTTCCACCCATAGAGTCCCTTCAAAACCTAATTTCAAGATTTCAATTTCCCCAAAAACCTAGGGTTTCAATCTATGTCATGGTTCCTCTTTCAAAACGCTTTCAATTGTTTATTTATGGTTGATTATAGTGGTTATGATCAATTATGATTGGATTAATGGAGTATTGTTAAATTATGATGAAATTTCCCCATGGACTCATGATTTCCCCATATTGCTAAACTATGAACTGATGATGTGGGTTGAATGATATTAGAAGTATGGGAATTGATTATGTTTATGTTGGCGAGTTATTGAATCATGAAATTCCCCTATTATTATAATGAAATTGTAGATGTTTGGGTTGATTGTGATTCATGGCCCTTGAAGGGCAAAGTATGAGGGTTTGTACATCTTTATGAGAATTGTGTATGAGCTTATGATTCACATAGAAATTGAAGATCCTATGATTATCGTGTAATTATGTTATTGTTGTAAGATCATTCTCCCTCTACCCTTACACATGACTATGTATGAAATGTCTATGACTATGAGAGCATTGTTGTGTTGAATGAAAGGCTATCTTCATGAACACACAATGAATATGACGTGAAAGGTTTATTCACATGTTGTTGATTTTAAGGTTGAAAGGGCATTCTCACCTAATGAATCTATGAGTTATTAAGGAGAATGTTACTAAGGGGTTCCTCCCCAAGGTCCACACGGTCCTCAAGAGCCTCAAGTTTCTCATGCTCCTAATGATTGGGGACTATGGTTAATGTGGAAATAAGGTCGGCTCTCCAAGTATTGACTCAAGCTGTGACGGCCCAAGTCAATAGGGATGTTAGGACTCATATAAACCCCAATGCAAGTACAACCACTTCAAGGTTAAGAGACTTCACAAGGATGAGCCCTCCTATATTTTTTACTTCTAAAGTGGGTGAAGATCCACAAGATTTTGTGGAAGAGGTGTACAAGATAGTTGATGCTATGGGGTGACTTCTATTGAGAAAGTAGAGCTAGCCGCTTATCAATTGAAGGGTGTGGCCCAAGTATGGTATACTCAATGGAAGAGGAATAGGCTGAGGGGAGTGGGTCCCATAGGTTGGGAAGTGTTCAAGAAATCATTCATTGATAGGTTCTTTCCCTGAGAGAAGAGGAAAGCCAAGGTGGAAGAATTTATCAACCTTCGCCAAGGAGGTATGGGTGTTAAGGAATATTCTCTAATGTTTACCAAATTGTCTAAGTATGCTCCATCTATAGTGGCGGATCCTATGGATGAGATGAATAGGATTGTGACGGGGGTGTCTAGTTTGGTGAGAAAAGAATGTCGTTTGGCTATGCTACATGAAAATATGGATATATCTCACCTTATGGTGTATTGTTAACAAATGGAGGATGAGAAACTCCAAGACAATAATAGGGAAGTGAATTGACCTAGGATTGATGATGGGAATTCTTCCAAGGGTAAATTTGAGAATCAAGGTATACCAAGGCTCAAGAAGAGGTTCTCCAACCATAACGTAGAAATACTATGTTTGAAAATAAGCCTATATTAGATAGGTGTTCCTAGCTCACAAAACAAATCAAAAAATGAAAGTAAGTTGGAAAAGAATATGAAAGACATATGGTGGAAAGGCCCATTGATCATGGGTACTCACCAAAGTTGGGTTACGCTGAAGGAATCCAGGCTAACCCCAAGCTGGTTGTGGTGCATTGGAAACAATTTTATAAAATAATATAGGTATAAAATATATGTGGTTAGCACTCGAAATATACTGAGCATAAGGAAAAGAGAATGAGTTCATAAAACATAGTACAAGGTCAGTGGACTATTCTTAAAAATCATAACATACGATAAATTATAATCTTTTTGAGGAAATCATAAATTTTTTTTGGAGATATTGCTAGTAGACAAAAACCATGTGAGTTATAATATTGAATTAAGTGTACTGCTCCAACACCGAAAAGAGAGTTTCTAACTTTCCATGGTAAGCAACATAATCATAAGCTTAGGTGAATCCACTACCTAATGTTTCATGACCCAGGGGTACCCCATAGATGTAACATGGTGTATACGACCCTGAGAGACACCATAAGAGCCACTTAGAATTCATAACATAGGAAATAGAACAAAGGAAGTTAAACAACATTTCAAGTCCAATAATATTTTAAAAGAAAAGTGAAAGTCTAAAACACTTGTCTCAATAGTCATCTAATACAATAGAATGAAATTGGGCCTATCCTATACATCCTGTAACACCCCAAAGCTTAGTAGGCCAAATATGGCTAAGATTGAGGGCTACAAGTCAAGGCTATAAGGCATGAGCCAAGGCAAAGGCACAAGGGTCAACACAAAAGCCAAAACTGCCCCAAGCTACCAAGGCACTACCCTAGACCACGAGAGCCTTCACGGCTCGTGGTGTCAAGTACGACTCATGGTGCCACCCGTGGTGGTGAGGAAGTAGCTCAACAAGGCTGCCCCAAGGTTGGCTCACCTTCATGAGCCACTTCACGACCAGTGGTGAAGACCGCGGCTCGTGAGAAGGCTCATGGGGTTGCCTTCACTTTGTGGGGTTTTCTTCAAGGTAGCATAGCTACTAATCAAGCGATCATGGGTACCTTCAAAGGCCGTGTCCCCTTGACGGCTCGTGATGTTGGTCGTGAGGCCTAGGCACCCCACTTAAAGTGGGGGTTATTTTAGGTAATTCCATTTATAGTTTGTATTAAGTGGGGTCATTTTGCCTTAGTTTTATACACATATGTAAGTCTTTTTAAGTCAAAATACACCCATTCACCCCATTATTTCCAAAGACACAAATTATATTCTAAAAGTTCGTCTCCTCTCCAAAAATTCTCTCTCTAGAACTTGAAGAAAAAAGAAGAAAGAAGTTGGAGCTAGGGTTCAAGGAACAAGGTTTTATTCTCAAACTCATTGGTTTCATTGCTAAGGTATGGGAGTTCTTCATCCATGGATAGCTTTCAACCATGGAGTCCTTTCAAACCCCCAATTTCAGAGATAGAAATCTCCAAAAGTTAGGGTTTGATTCCTGTCACGACCCTTGGGTACCCCCTAGATGTAACAGAGCATACTTGACCCCGAAGGGGTCTCATAAAAGCCATTAGCATAATCATGAACATAAGTACATAGAAATAATGCGGAATTTAAAACTTTTACAATAGAAGTCTTTTTCATGAAAAGAATATAAAAGTCTAGACCTTGTCTCAAAGAAACCATCTAATACAATCGAATACAATCTTAGAGACATAGCCCTTTAAATCATAGTCTTGAAAATGGAAAGTACAAAGCAAACTAGAAAATAATAACATCCTATTCTCGAACCATGAGGACTTACTAAGCTTAGGGAATAGTCAACCCAAGCTTCACTTAAAAAGAGAAGTATGCCTTAACGATCAGAACCTACAATTATAAGAAAATGTAGAGAAAATGGATTAGCACAAATAATATACTAAATATAGAAGCCATGTACAAAAATCCTTAAAACATGCATAAAAGGGACATTTAGTTAAAATCATACCTTTATCAAGTTTAAAAGCCATCATGTACATTTAGAGTAATTACATAGTCAAACCATACCATAAGCAGCCCTAGGTTGCCATAGTCATGCATAACTTACCTTGACCTCATACATACCCAACACTCATAGACAAGGAGACATTCATGTTCGTAGATCATAATAAGGAAAGTCACTCTTAACATCAATTCATATCATGCACACATAGATTAATACATCTTCATGTCATAAGGAAACGACACTATAACTCTTCTATAAGTCAACTTGTGCAATGTACAAGTGAATTCCTATACCCCCACTCACACTAAGAAAAGCTCATTAAGAAGCCATAGGTTAGCTAATATTCATGTTTCATAGTCATGGTCCATATTCATGGTACATATTTATGTAAAGAATGAATTAACTCATAAAGCATCATGTCATCAACGCACATACTACACTCACTCTCAAAGCTTACATGTGCAATGCATAAGGGAAGTCCCATACCCCCACTCACATTAAGGAAAACCCATTAAGTAATCATAATAAATAATTCATGTTCATGTTCATAGTTCATATTGTTGTTCTTGTCATGTCATGGATCATGTTCTTGTCATATAGGGAAATATAGCCTAAACCGACATAGACCATGTGAGCTACATGGAATCTGGTGTAATGCCCCACACCAAAAAGAGGTGTCCTACTTGCCTAAGGTAGAACTAACATGTTTAGCATTTAGGTGGATCCACTAGCTATAGACCTATGTGGGCACATAGTTATGAGATAAGGAGATCGCTATTAGAAACCTGGACTAACTGAGGTAAAAGGTTTCCATCTCATGAGATAACTTGACTTGAGAAGCCGAACATTCTAACGTAAAAGCTTCCATCTCATTTTCATATCCAATCTGTGCTAAGCATAATTTTCTTTAATATTTGTGTTAAGTCTTTACATTATGTTCATGTTCTAAGAAGAATGCCTTCCACTCAAACAAACATGGCATCATGGTAGCTCATGGATTCATTAGGTGAGAATGTCCTTTCAACCTTAGAATCATTAATAAGTGAGTAAACGTTTCACATCATGTTCATAGTGTTTCATGAGAATGGCCTTTCAATCAACATAACAATAATATCATATTCATAGACTTTTCATGCATAGTCATGTGTAAGGGTATAGGGGAGAAGGATCTTTCATCATTACTACAATTATGCAATAGTCATAGGATCAGCACTATCTAAGTGAATCATAAGCTCATATACAATCCTCATCAACATAAACAAACCTTAACAAGTTGTAGCCTTCAAGGCGATGAATCCATATCAACCCTAACTTTTAGAATTACAACATTATATAGAGGGATATCATGATTCAACAACTTAATAAAGGTAAACATAGTCAATTATCAAGCTTCCATGATCAATCAAGCCACACCTTAGTTCACAATTAAGAAAGACAGGGAATCATTGGTCTAAGGGAGATTTTCATCAAATTCCAACAATAATCCATTATTTAAATCAAAAATCATCATAATCAATCATAATAAACCATAATTAAACAATTGAAAACGTTTTGGAGAAAGGCCCTTGACATAGATTGAAACATTAGGTTTTTGGGGGATTTACAAGTCTTAAAACATAGTTTGAAGGGGCTCATTGGGTGATAGCTACCCAAATATCAAAAGCATCCATACCTTAGGTTTATTTCCACACGAAATTGGAGAAGAAAGGCTGTTTCTTGAACCCCTAGCTTGACCTTGTTATTGCACTTCAATGGAGTCTTAGAGAATTTTTGGAGAGGGGAGGTAGTTTCTTATTTTTGGTCTTGTTAGTTATGAAGTGTTAAGTGGAGTTTAATGACTTAGAAGTACTTATATAGGTCTATAATAATGAATTAAAATGACCCCACACCTAAGCCTTGGCCGAGTCTTTAACAACTTTTGCAGGAGGGGACCTATGCCCACCACCAATGGCCCGTAGGTGGGATCAAGCCCTGTCCTGAAGGTCTATGGTTTATATTTGTATCTCCTTCTCTTTTCCAACTCAAGCCACCCACTCAAGAGACCCCACCCACAGGGCATGAGTAGGTCTACGGGCCGTGCTGCTAAGTCGTAGAATGTTACTGGAACTGGGAGATTTGGGGGAGGTCTAGCCTCAACTCATGACCTGCACCTATGGGGTGTGAGTCAACCCACAGATTGTGGGTGCCCATTTCGTGGGTCATGCTATTTTTTTACTGCTTTTGGGCAATCCCTTGGTCCTCTTCAAGGACCCTTGGGGGGTCCTTAGGGGGGCCATGCCTTGACATTTAGGGACTAAAATATTAGTACTAACTTTGGGAGGTCATTTTAGGACTCTAATCTTTACGTTCAACCACCTTTAGGCTACTAGTTTACATGTTAGGCTCTAGCTTAGTTCACTAGATTTTCGGGGTGTTACAATTCTAAATTCATGGGTTCCTTTCAAAAATTGTTCTAATGCTTGAATTACTTTATATTATGATTGAATTGATGATTTATTATGGTTTTTATGTTGAATTCTCCATATTTCCCGATTATGATCTTGTGATGTGGATTTGTGGATGAAAGAAGGATATTATGAGATAATGCTTGTAGTAATTGGGCTACTTTAATTATGTAATTGTCCATGTCTAATGTAGTGAATTCTAGATGTGTTGACTCAATGTGAGATTTTATCCTTGAAAGGGAAAATTTATGAAGTTTAGTATATGCTTTATGAACACTTTGAGGGTAAAGTGAATATGATTATCATCTAGTTGTTGTGTTGTTGAAACGTTATTCTCATATACACAATTATGCATGCATATGATATGATGTGAAAGGTTTTCTCACAATATGTAGGTCCTAGGGTTGAAAGGCTTTTCTCACCTAATTGAAAGTAAGGGTAAAAGTGATCATAGATGGTGATAGTTGCTCACGCGTGGTCTAAAGATCTAATCTAATGAAATAACATGGATTGAATGTCAAGGACATCTCTCCATGAGACATGAGTTAAAGTAATACTGAATGACTATCTTGTTGGATCTATTCCTCAAACCGAGTTTATATTGTAACACCTAGTTGAGTCTAGGCATCCAAAATGGGAACTCTCACATAGTAGAGTCCGGTTTTCACAAAGTATGTCTCATTATATGGAAGCCTTCACCAAGAAAAGTCCGGGTTTCTAGTAGCGATCTCCACATCCCATAACTACATGCCCCGTAAGAAAGTTAGCTAGTGGATCCAAGTAAGCTAACAAACCGGTTCTACCTTGGGCAAGTAGACCAACCCTTGACGTTGTGGGTAACATCGGAGGGGATCATGTGATAGTTCACATGGTATCATGTTGGTTAAGGCTATATCCCAACTATAACAAGGTGAATGAGGAACTAAGGAATGATTGAAGAAGTATCTCTAAGGTTTCAATATAATAAATGAACTAAGACATTTTTAAGGAAGTATTTCATAGTGTTCAAATGCAATGGTGAACTAAGACATGTTTATGGAAGAATCTCATCGTGTTCTTGGACATCAAGGGCTTGACTAATGAACTGAAGTTAATACATGAAGTTTGGTATATGAGTTCAAGAGTTTTGACAGATAATGAATATGAATGATGGCCTAAAGGGGTTTACTTAGCGTGGATGAGATTTATGGGGTCTTATTCATGCATTGTACAAGTATGCCTCGAGGGTAATTATGAAATGTTTCTCTTATGATATGATGATCTATATATTGATTATGCTTATGACTTATGCTTGTCCACTATCTTCATGGTGATGTTCAAACTTAGTAAATTGCATGCTTTCAAATAAAATGTCCCTTTTTAGCATGTTTTCAATGTTTTTATGCATGGCTATCATACTTTGTGCATTTTTGTACTAACACCTACTTTCCTAAATTTTCACCAAGTGTAGGGTCTGGTTCTCAAGGTGATCATCGTTGCGGCTAAAGCATGGAATTGCTTATTATCGTAGCTTGTTGGTGAGTCCTCATGGTTCGAGGACAAATGTTATCTCATTGTAGTTCCTTTATTGTATTTCCTTTTTGGACATTTTGTATTGGCTAGGCCCTATATCATTCCACTATTATAATAGATGGCTATATTGAGAGAAGTCTAGACTACCATTTTTTTTATATTAAAATATAAAGACTTGAAATGTGTTTTTACTATTTATTGTTCTACGCTTATGTTATGATATGCTCAGTTGCTTATACGGAGCCTTTCGGGGTTCTATGTGCCATGTTACATCTAGGGGGTACCCCTGGGTCATGACATCATGTCCAAAATTTAAATATAAGAAAGAACTAAGAATAATGAAAATCCATCCTCAAAGCATGAGGACTCACCTAACTGTCAGACCCTACATTTGGGGAAATGTTGGCAAGAGTATGTGTTAGTACAAAACAGTGTATCATGTATGATAGTTATTCATAAAACATTCAAATCATGCTAAAAGAGGACATTTCATGACATGCAATTAACCAAGCTAAAACATGATATAAAAGGGTTGAAAACATAAGTTATAAAACATGGTCAACATAAGATAACATCATTTAGAACCTTTGAACACATATGAGATACTTCTTCAAGTAACCTTAGTTCATTATTAATATAGGAAGTAGCCTTAACTGGCAAAGAGGCCATGTGAGCTGTAACATGATCCCCGGTGTCTCCCATACCGAAAAGGGTTGTCCTACTTGTCAAGGTAAGGACCATGAACTTCCAGCTTAAGTGGATCCACTAGCTAATTCTTATCTCGACAATCATCCAATTGGGGCACATAGGTAAGGGATAGAGAGATTACTTCTAGAAACCCGGCCTCTACAAGCAGGAGAGCTTTAATCCTAATATTCTCTCGGTGCTAAGCATAAATCTCACTAAATAGTCAATTCTTACTTGTTCATATTATCAATGGAAGGGCACGTCATCTTGCCAATCCAAGCTAAGTCATCATCCATGGAGAGGTATCATACAATAACCAATCCAAGTTAGGTTTCATTAGGATATTTCTTAATATTTAATTCAGTTATGTGAGAAGACCTTTCAATCTTAGAACCTTTATTATGTGAGAAACTCATTCACATCATGTTTTCATGTGTTTCATGAGAAATCCTTTCAATAACACATCAACAACATCATCATTGATACCTCACTTTCAAAGCATCCTTAAAATATTTGCATAGATTTCAAAAAGACATGCATAATTCCACAATTTACCTTTCAAGGTTCAAAACCCACATTCAATTATCAACATTTAGAATACATCAGTTAGATATGGATTTCATCATAAATTCATGTAACTCTATCAATACATGCTTGATTTCATAAAACACTTCCTTCAAAATGAAAATCCCACATCATATGATCATAACTTGGAAAACATGGGGACTACATGGGTTCGTAGGTATATCATCATAAAATCATAGTATTTCATCAATTCATGCATAAGAGATCATAATCCAATCATTTAAATAAATAAGCAAGAGAACCCATGACATTTGAATAAAATTCTAACTCAATCGAGGATTTCTAACTTTGAAAATAAAGGAATTTGGGAAGTCCATGAATGGAAGGAATTCATGGATGAAAACTATCATACCTTAAAATCAAAAGCCCACAATTGCTTGAAGAATGGAGACAAGACATTCACTACTAAAAAACTACCAAAAATCGATGGAAAAAGGCGGCGGAAAATCAACGCAGTCAATCTTGTCGCTTTTTGGATTGTCGCTTTTCCAAAAGAGACCATGTTGGTTAATGTTTTTTTTAATAATGTGACGTCGTCGATCTCTTTATAATTTTTTTTTAAAATTTACAAAAGAGACGAAGTCTGTCACTTTTCTTAATTTTTATTTTTTTAGAATCTTGAAAAGCAACGGGCAATGAGACGACGTCCGTCGTTTTTCTGGAAATGAAACTTTGAATAATTAGAAAAGCAACGGACTAAAGGATCTTGTCCATCACTTTTCTGGATTTTTTCAAAAAATAGAACCCAAGAAAGCGACAGACTAAAAGACCCTTTCCGTCGCTTTTTCTACACTTTTTTGACAGCAAAAACTACTGTTTCTACTGCCCACCTGCATATTAAATTAAATTCAATATCAAATTAATTCAGTCCATTCAAGCAAAAAGACATAATTAACATGCTATACAAAATATAAACTAACAAGCTTAATTGAACCTTCAAAAATACATAAATCCCAATTTAAAGATTTATAAAGTCTTTCAAAATTCAAAAATTAGTTCATAAATACTACATTTCAGTATCTACAAAGTTGAAGCTTAACCAATTCATAAACAACAATTAAGTATAAGATTTCAAGTAATTAATTATTTTCGTAATTAAGTTCAAGATACTATAAATTAAGTTGAAAGTTCTAATTAATTTCAAATATATTAAGGTCAATAGGATTTTATGAACTTTGATGATCAAATTAAGTTCAAAGTTCTAATTAAGTTCAATTATTAAGTTTCATTTAAGCTATACAAGATTTTAAGTTCATATTCTTAATTAAGTTCAAGTTATTATAAATTAAGTTCAAAGTTCTAATTAAATTCAATATTTATCAATGTCAATAAGATTTCAAGTAATTGAAACTTCAAATTAAGTTCAAAGTTTTAATTAAGTTAAAATTAAGTTCAAGCTTAATTAAATAGTTCATAAAGACTACATATTATAAAGATTTCTAAATTTCAACCTAATAATTAGTTCATAAATTCTAAAAATCAAGATTTCTAAAGTTCAAAACCTAATATCCTACAACAATTCAACATTTCTAAAGTTTGCAACTTAAAATTCTAAAATCCTACAATACTTCAAGATTTTTTCAGTTCACAAACTAAAGTTCTGAATTCCTACAATAATTCAACATTTCTAAAGTTCACAACCTAAAGTTCTAAAATCCTACAAAAATTAAAATTCTCTAAAGTTCACAACTTAAAGTTCTAAAATTCTACAATAATTCAAATTTTCAACGTTCACAACCTAAAGTTCTAAAATCCTACAAAAATACAAGTTCGATAAAGTTCACAACATAAATTTCTAAAATTCTACAATAATTCAAGATTTCTAACGTTTACAACCTAAAGTTCTAAAATCCTACAAAATTCAAGTTCTCTAAAGTTCACAACTTAAAGTTCTAAAATTCTACAATAATTCAACATTTCTAAAGTTCAAAACTTAAAGTTCTAAAATCCTACAAATATTCAATTTCTCTATAGTTCACAACTTAAGCTCTAAACTCCTTTAATAATTCAAAATTTCTAAGGTTCACAACATAAAGTTCTAAAATCATATGGATATTCAAGTTCGCTAAAGTTCACAACGTTAAATTCTAAAATCCCACTAAAATTCAACTTCTCTAAAGTTCACAACTTAAAGTTCTAAAATTCTACACTAATTCAAGATTTCTAACGTTCACAACCTAAAGTTCTAAAATCCTACAAAAATCAAGTTCTCTAAAGTTCACAACTTAAAGTTCTAAAATCCTACACTCATTTAAGATTTGTAATGTTCACAACCCAATGTTCTAAAATCCTACAATAATTTATGATTTCTAATGTTCACAACCTAAAGTTCTAAAATCCTGCATTAATTTAAGATTTCTAAAGTTCACAACCTAAAGATATATAATTCTACAATAATTAAGGATTTCTAAAGATCACAACCTAGAGTTCTAAAATCCTACAATAATTCAAGATTTCTAAAGTTCACAACTTCAAGTTCTGAAATTCTTCAATAATTCAAGATTTCTATTGTTCTAAAATCCTATAATAATTTAAGTTCTCTAACATTCACAACTTAAAGTTCTAAAATCCTACAATAATTCAAGGTTTCTAAAGTTCACAACCTATAATTCTAAAATCCTTCAATAATTCAAAATTTCTAAAGTTCACAACCTAAAGTTCTAAAATGGTACAAAAATTTAAGTTCTAAAAAGTTCACAACTTAAAGTTCTAAAATCCTACAATAATTCAGGATTTCTAAAGTTTACAACCAAAGTTCTAAAATCCTACAATAATTCAAGATTTCTAATTTTCACAAACTAAAGTTCTAAAATCCTACAAAAATCCAAGTTTATGTATAATTTCTAAAATTAGTTCTATATAAACATCAAATTCAAGAATTTCTAAATTCAAGAATTCAAGCAACCTAATTTTACCATTTATATACTATCTTATATTTTTCTAACTTTAAAGTAATCTATCTTTCATGTACAATCTAATATTTTTCTAACTTCAACTTTCAAACATACTAATTTCAAGAATTTCTAAGTTGGAAAATTCAACTAATATAATTTTAACTTTCATATAATATCCGATATTTTTCTAACTCAAAGTAATCTAACTTTGATATACAATTCAATGTTTTCTAACTTCAACTGTCAAATGTACTATATTCAAGAATTTAAAAGTTGGAAAATGCAACTAATCTAACTTCTAACTTTATAACTTCTAACTTCTAATTGTTTATTAGTTCTAACTTCTAATACTCAATTCACAATCATATTTACAAAAAAAACCCCAATTTAGAAGAAAACCCTAAAATAAAAAATCCTCAATTTTGTCACTAGCTAACAATAATCAAATGTACAAATTAACAATTGAATAACGTAATTCATCAAACTAAAATAATATACTAATTTATAACAAATTAAATATTACTAGAATTGAAAACAAACAACTAAAATTAAACCCTAACCTTAACAAGCTTAAAGAAAGAGGCAGTGGGGACGACGGGTGGTGGGTCCGGCGGGGCAATACGATGACGCGACTAGTGCTAAGGGAGAGAAGGGCGACGGCAATGTGGGGTGATGTGGCAGTGGCAGCACCAAGATTTAGTTTTTGAGAGAAGGGAGAGAAGAGAGCAGAGAGAGAAAGAGAGATGGGAAAATGGGTGAAACCCCATTTTTGGTTCAACATAATTTAAAAAATGTGACGGACAAAGAGACGTTGTCTGTCACTTTTTTAAAAATATTTGACCAAATTTTTGATTTAAAAGCAAGGTAATAAGAGACGATGTCCATCAATTTAAAAAAAAAAAAACTAAAGAATAAAATAAAATAAATTTAAAACGACGGACAACGTGGATATTGTTTGATAAATAAATAATTATTTTAATTAAATGTGACAAACAAAGTCTCTATATATATTAAATAAAGGGAAAAATGGCAAATATACCCCCGAACTATCATAAATGGTATGTCAATACCCTCTGTTATACTTTAAGGTTGTATATGCCCTTACCGTCATTCTTTTGGGTTTTATGTATCCTTGAAACTAACGGATGGACACATGACATCATCTAAATGATTTACCCGATTTTATTTATTTTTTTATCCAAAAATTAAAAATCCACCCGATCAACAACCAAAATGGGTGGTGCCTAAATCCACTAATTACATAAAAAACCATCCCTTTATTCTTCTCAACCCACCATAACCATGGAAGCAAGAACTCATCTTTCATGAAAGAAGATGACTTGTTCACTAAAACTACTGTTTTCTTCACGTTCACTTCAAACATTACATTGTATTTTTCCACATTCCATCCAGCTTTCATCATGTAACATCCCCTGCAAGTTATGTCAATCTTGTGTCTTTCAAATTCTTTAAATATGTAGCTTTATGTTTGGTAACCAAAAAAAAATATTCATCTTCATTTAGCACAATATGAATCTAGATTATTGGGTATTTTGTACATCATCTATTTCAAAAATATTTTCAACACCTTTAAATAATAACAAAATTGAGCTTGAATTTTTTGATTTGATTGTAGACCTACTTTAAAGCTTGAGTCATTGTCCATCAATTGTCGTAGTATTTTCGCAAACCCTTTTAACAATAACAAATCGATTTGACCTTGTAATTTTCTATTTGAATGTAGACCCACTTTAAAGCTTGAAACTTTGTCCATCAATGGTGGTAGTATTTTCTCAACCCCTTTTAACAAATAATAAATTGATTTGAACAAAACAATGAAATTGGTTTCTTTATTTTGATTGAAATTATATGCTTTTGGGTTTTTGTTTGTGAGATTTGGAAACTGAATTGAAGAACGTTCTTCCTTTTATTTGATCTTTAATGAATATGAAAATCTAATTTATTTATTTTTAGTTTTAAATGTCATGGTATTTTTATTTGGGCAATGGGTGGGTTTTCAATTTGTTGGATAAAAAATCAGGTAAGTTATTTAGATGATGCCATGTGTCAATCTGTTAGTCTTAAGGGTATAGATAATCCAAAATATTGAAAGTAAGGGTATATACAACCTTAATGTATAACGGAGGGCATTGACATACCATTTATGATAATTCGAGGGTATATTTATCATTTTTACCTTAAATAAATAATTATATATATATATATTTAGCGGAAATATACGCAAAAAAAGCGACGGACTAAGCGACGTCGACAGTCACTTTTTGTAAGATAATTTTTAAAATAATCTTTTTAATAATTACAAAAATACCCAACTTCCCCTCGAAATAATTGCCAGCACATCATCACCGGCCACGACTGACGGACCGTGGACAGGACGAGGGGATGTCCTGCACGACCGTCATTCGTGGTAAGAAACAATGATCTTGGCCTTTTGAACCACGGGCGCCCAACAACGTACCGTGGTGAGACCAACGATCCATTGGTCAGGGCGTGGTCCTGACCTTCGGGGTATTTGGGGAGTGCAATCCACGGTCCACACCTATTGTGCATGATCCCATCCACGGACCACACCTATGGTGCATGATCCCATGCATGAAATACACATATCCTAGGAGGAAACATCAACTCCAAGCTAACATCTAAGGAGGAAACATCAACTCCCAACTAAAAACATACTGAAATGCGTATATCCGAGGAGGAAATATCAACTCCGAGCTACAGACATGCTCACAATATCATATCAAATAGTCTACATGCAATTAATATTCATGTGCACATGAAAATGTAGGAGTCAATAAAATAAACTTATTTTCTTAAAACTAGAGCTTTTCATAAATCATGCATAGTAAGGAAATCATGGAAACATATCAGACACATGACTCCAAAAAAAATAACAAACCATAAGGGACTCATTTCCTCAAGCTAGAGTTGTAGTAAAACGAAAGAGATGAGGATATCGGGACATCATAACGGCCTTGGCCTCCCAAGTAGAACCCTCAACTAACTGATTCATCCACAACACTTTAATGGAAGCTACTTCTTTATTTCTCAACTTCTTGACTTGTTGGTAAAAAATCTCAACTGGACATTACAACACCCCGATAATCTAATGACCTAAGATAGAGCCTAACGTGCAGTCTAGTAGCCTAACGAAGTTAAAATGTAAGCTTAAAGTCCTAAAATAGTTTTCCTAACTTAGTACTAGGGTTTTAGTTCCTAAACATCAAGGCACGACCCCTAGGACCCCCCCAAGTGTCCATGAGGAGGACCCAAGGAAAGCTCCAAAAGGCTGTCCAAAATAGCTTCATCCACAAAATAGGAACCACGACACGTGGACTGACTCATGCCCCGTAGATGGGAGTCGTGAGTCAAGACTTAGCTCCCTGAAATGTCCCCAAAATTTCCTAGCCTTAGTACCATTTCACGAGGGTGCAGTACGGTCCGTGGACCAACTCATGTCTTGTGGAAGGGTCTCGTGAGTTTAGACTTAGTCTTTTCACCCATACCTTGATCTTCCCTTCTCTAATCCAAACGATGACTGCACAGCACGAGGAGTAGTCCAACGTATGGTCCGTAGGTAGGGGAGTAGTGAACGTGATCTGGAATTCTGTCAAGGATTTCGGCCAAGGGGTAATTAAATTAGGTAAGTTCTATTTTAATTATTAAAAGGTAGGGACGGTTTATATTGGTTATTTAGACATATATAAGTATATATTAACTATTAGACTCTCTTTTTTAACTCTCATAACACAAAAGAACTAAACTCAAACCCACTTCCCCCTAAAAATATTCTCTCTCTAAACTCTATCGAAGAACAACGAAGAAGCTCAAGATTAGGGTTCAAGCTCCAAGCTCTTCACTCCAATTTTATGGGAAAACATCAATTAAGGTATGGGGACCTTGATTCATGGATCACTTTTCTCCATGAAGCCCTTCAACTCTTGATTTCGAAATTGGTAACTTGTTCAAAAACTAGGGTTTTCATTCTAGCCATTGGTTCTTCCTAAAACAGATTTTACTATGTTAATTGCATTATATTATGGATGATTTGATGTTTAATGGTGATTTTCATGGTAAAATTCTCCTTGAATCCATGAACCCCCATGACCCCAATTTTATGAATTGTGATGGGTGTATTGATGCGAGATGATTACTATTAATTGTATCTGTGTTAATCTAGTTATTTAATCTTGCTTTATTCATGCCTATTGTAGTATCTTTAGGTGTAATTGTGAGACATGATTCATGACCTTGAAAAGGGGGAAATTGCTAGGGTTTGTACATATGGATGCAAGATGTGGATAAACTATTGATTCATTTAGAAAGTAAATCTCCTATGACTAATGTGTAAAGTGTGGTATTGTTAAAAGTTTGTTCTCCCCTTACCCTCTACACATGTTCATGTATAACTTGTTTGGGATGATGATGATGTTATTGTGTTGATTGAAAGGCTAATTCTCATGAAAACACTATGAATGATAATGTGAAAGGTTTACTCACTTGTTGATGGTTCTAAAGTGAAAGGACATTCTCATTTAATGAATCATTGAGCTATTATGATAAATGATGGCTTGAGTGCCTAGTGCATTCTCTATTGAACATGAACCTAAGTAAAGGCTTAATGACTTTTAAAGGGAAATAAGTTTAGCACATAGTGGATATGAATAATGAGATGGGAAGCTTTTACGTTTAGCAAGTCAGGCTTCCCAATATAGGTTGTCTCATGAGATGGAAACCTTTTACGCTAGAAGTTTAGGTTTCTAGTAGCAATCTCCTTATCCCATAACTATTTGTCCATATAGGTCTTTAGATAGTGGATCCACCTAAAAGCTATCACGATAGTTCTACCTTACGCAAGTAGGACACCCTATTTTCGGTGTGGGGGTAGAACACCGGATTCCATGTAGCTCACATGGTCTATGTCAATTAATGCTATTTTCCCTATATAATGAAGGTAATGAGTGAGACATGAACTACACTATGACTGCTTTGTGAGTTTACTTAGTAGGAGTGGAGGTATGGGACTTCACTTCTACATAGCACAAGTAGACTTAGTAGGAGGTCATGGGATGGTTCCTTTGTGTTATGATGAGGTATATAAGGTATGCATGTATATTGAATGGATAGCTGTTAGGAATGACTTTTCCTTTTGTTCAAGTATTGTACATGACTATTCCTTATTTGTAACTAATGATTATAATGAGGTTTAAAGATGATATTCATGACCAAGGTAGCTTCAAGGGAATACATGGTAGGGTTGGTATTATGGGATGCCAACCACACATTGCACAACTGTTACTTAGGGGTTACTAAGGTTATGAATTTACTATGAATTGAGTATAAAGGTGATTTTTGGCTTGCATTTGGCATTGATGATGCATGTTGGTTTCTAAAGCTCATAAATGCATGTTTTTCAAATAAAATGTCCTTTTTATCATATTTCAAGGTTTTTATGCATGTTTCCATCCTTAGTACATGTTTGTGCTAACCTCTTCTTCCTTTACATTTTAATAAGTGTAGGTTCCGGCTATGTGACTTACATTTTCCTTTCTTGAAAAAGACTTGGATTGCTTATCTCCAAGTGGTGGTGAGTCCTCATGTTCGAGAATGGATTTCCCATTTTATAGTACATATTGTACTTCTCCTATATTGAGACTTCGTTGATGTGAAGGGCTAAGTCCCAAACTTTGTATTCGTATGTTTTAGATGGTGAATGAGACAAAGTCTAAATTCTTGTGATTTTCATATATGAAAAGAGAAGTTGATCTTTGATTGTTAAGGTTTAAAATTTTTTTGCATTATTTATATGCCTTATGTTATGATGATGCTAGAGGTTGGTATGAGACCCCTTTGGGGTCAAGTATGCCATGTTACATCTAAGGGGTAGCACTGGGTCATGAAAAACTTGGTATCAGAGCATAATGTTTTGGGATAATAATTGGGTTGATGTCTCATAAACCACATCTAGTAGAGTCTTGTTCATGAGTGTGAAGCGAGCCACACTTATGAATGAGAGGCTATAAGATGATTAGGAACTTTTTACTTCTTCCACTCCTCTTTAGTCATGCTTTAGAGTTGTAACTCTATGGGTGTCCTTTTCCTAACCCTTTTCTTGTGCATATAGGAATATGAATACAAGAAGAGCTTCCGCAAGAAGAGTGGAAGAGGAGATTGCTAATGATGAGGGACTTCATCCCCAAGGTCATCAACGGTCTCAAGTTCCTTTAGGTGAGCAAGCTCTGGTTGATCCGACAAATTTGATTCAAGCTGAATTTAGGGCCTTTATGCAAATTATAACCCAAGCCATGATGGCCCAAACTTAAGCTATGGTGACCCAAGCCGAAGCTGTGACGGCTCAAGTCACTAGGGATGCTAGAGCTCATATGAACCCCATTGCAAGTACTCTCACTTCAAGAATTAGGGATTTCACAAGGACTAATCCCCCTACCTTCTATGGCTCTAAAGCGAATGAGGATCCACAAGACTTTATAGATGAAGTGTCTAAGGTAGTCGATGCCATGGGGGTATCTTCTCAAGAAAAGGCGGAACTAGCCGCCTACCAACTGAAAGTCGTAGCTCAATTATTGTTTGAGCAATGGGGAGAAGAGAGACCCGTAAGAGTGGGCCCGATTGATTGGGGATCATTCAAGATGGCCTTCCTAGATTGGTTTTTCCCCCTAGAATATATGGAACAAAAGTTGGTGGAATTCATAAACCTTTATCAAGGGGGGATGAGTGTGAAGGAGTACTCTCTCAGGTTCACCCAACAATCCTAGCGTGTTCCAACATTGGTGACCAATCCAAGGGCTAGGATAAATAAGTTTGTGATGGGGATGTCCGATTTGGTTGAAGAAGAATTCCATATGGCAATGCTCATTCATGACATGACCATATCAAAGCTCATGGTATACACTCAACAAATTGAGGAGGCAACACTCAAGAAAATGATTATCGATGTGAAGAGGCCTAGGGCCGAGGATGGTAATTCATCTAAGGGTAGATTTGAGGTTCAAGGCAAACAAAAGTTTAAGAAGAGGTTTTCTAATCAAGGCACTTCTAGCACTCCTTAGGTCAACAAAGAGAGGGTGCCTACTCCAAAGCCACAAGATGGTAGTGGAGGTGGTTCTTATATTGATAGATCTACTTATGCGAAGTGTGGAAAAAAGCATGATGTCAAGTTCCTTGTGGGCAAGGATGGATGTTTTAGTGGTGGAAAGAGTGGGCACATGAATAGGGATTGTCCTATGCTAAAGGTTCAAGGGAGAGAGAGCAAGCAAGTCCCTCCTTGTGGCTCAAATTCTGATGCTCTGAAGAAGAATCGCTTCTATGCTCTCCAATCTAGAAGTGATCAAGAGGGTTCTCCAGACATTGTCATCGGTATGTTGCAAGTATTTTCTATCAATGTTTATGATTGTTAGACCTTGGTGCCACTTTGTCGTTTGTTTCTCCATTTGTTGCTATGAAATTTGATATACTCCCCGATGTCTTAGAAGAAGCCTTTTCGGTTTCTACCCCAGTGGGTGACTCCATTGTAGCTTAAAGAGTTTATAGGGGTTGTCCCATTTCATTGTCTCATTAAGTCATATTGGTTGATTTGGTAGAATTAGATATGTGGGAGTTTGATGTCATATGGGAGATGGATTGATTACATGCTTGTTTTGCTTCAATTGATTGTAGAACTTGGGTAGTCAAGTTTCAATTTCCTTATCAGCCCATTTTAGAATGGAACGGGGGATACTTTATTCCTAGAGGTTGTTTTATTTCATATCTAAAAGTTAGAAAAAAGATTTCTAAGGGGTGTATCTATCATATTGTGAGGGATAAGGAACTTGAGTCCGAGACTCCTCATTTAGAGTCGGTCCCCATAGTAAGGGAATTTCTGGAAGTCTTTCCTGATAACTTACCCAGAATCCCTCCCGAACGGGAAATAGACTTTGGCATTGATCTTTTTCCAGACACACAACCCATATCAATTCCCCCTTACCAGATGGCTCCGACGGAGTTGAAGGAATCGATGGAACAACTCAAGGATTTGCTAGATAATAGTTTTATTCAACCAAGCATATCTCCATGGGGTGCCCCAGTATTGTTTGTGAAGAAGAAAGATGGTTCACTTCGGATGTGTATAGACTACCGCCAATTAAATAAGGTCACTATAAAGAATAAGTACCCTCTCCGTAGAATTGAAGATTTGTTTGACCAACACCAAGGGGCGAGCTACGTTTCAAAGATTGACTTAAGGTCGGGTTATCAACAACTTAAGGTGAGAGGGGTTGACATTCCTAAAAACATTTTCCGAACATGATATGGTCACTATAAATTCCTACTTATGTCTTTTGGTCTAATAAATTCCCCGGCAGTGTTCATGGATCTTATGAATAGGGTATTTAGGCAATATCTTGATTTGTTTGTGATCATCTTTATTGACGATATTTTGATCTATTCAAGGAGTAAGGGCGATCATAGGAAGTATTTGAGGTTAGTATTGCAAGTCCTCAAGGACCACAAACTTTATGCTAAATTTAGCAAGTGCGAGTTTTGGCTAAGGTCTGTTGCTTTCCTTGGTCACATTGTGTCAAGCGTGGGTATAGAGGTTGATCCGAAGGAAATAAATGCGGTAAAGAGTTGGCCTAGACCCCTAAGTCTCACTGATAATCAAAGTTTTTTGGGTTTGGCTGGGCATTATAAGAGATTTGTTAAGGGCTTCTCATCTATTGCCTCTCCATTAACGGCCTTGACCCAAAAGAAGTCCACATTTGAGTGGTTGGAGGCTTGTGAGAAGAGCATCCAAGAGTTGAAAGATAGACTCACCTCCGCTTCGGTATTGACCTTACTGGAGGGTATTGACGGACTCATAGTATATTGTGATGCTTCGAGAATAGGGTTGGGGTGTGTTCTCATGTAACATGATAAGGTAGTCGCCTATGCTTCAACGAAACACAAGACTCATGAAAAGAATTACCCGACCCATGATCTCGAACTAGCGGCGGTGGTTTTTGCCTTGAAAATATGGAGGCACTATCTCTATGGGGTGCATGTTGATGTATTCACCGACCACAAGAGTCTTCAATATGTGTTTAGTAAAAAACATTTGATTCTCCGACAAAGAAGGTGGTTAAAGCTTTTAAAGGATTACGACATAAGTGTCCTTTACCACCTCGGCAAAGCTAATATAGTTGCGGATGACTTGAATAGATTGTCCATGGATAGTGTGGCTCATGTAGAAGATGAGTAGAAGGAATTGGTTCTTGAAGTGAATAGGTTGGCCCAGTTAGGTTTCCAACTAATGGATTCCATGGTCCATCATAGCCCCGAACAGTCCTTTGTAGTAGATGTGAAGTCTAAGCAACACCTTGATCTTATTTTGATGGAGTTGAAAGAGTCAGTCCTCAACAAGTCCATTGAGTCTTTCTCCCAAGGGGGAAATGGGGTGCTTAGGTACCAAGGTAGATTATGTGTTCTGGATGTTGATGGCTTAAGGGAGAAAATTTTAGAAGAGGCTCATGGTTTGCTATATTCTATTCATCCGGGAGCCACCAAGATATACCGTGACCTACTGGAAGTCTATTGGTGGAATGGCTTGAAAAAGGATATAGCAGGTTTTGTAGCCAAATGTCCAAACTATCAACAAGTCAAGGCCGAACACCAAAATCCAGGAGGTTTGTCCCAATATATAGAAATTCCAACTTGGAAGTGGGAGGATGTAAATATGGACTTTGTGGTGGGTTTGCCTCGCACTCGAAGGCAACATGATTCGATATATGCTATTGTTGATAGGATGAAAAAATCAGCCCACTTTATTCTGGTTAAGACTTCATTTTCAGTGGAATACTATGCCAAGTTGTACATTAATGAAATTGTGAAGTTGCATGGGGTTCCCTTAGCTATCATATCGGATAGGGTACTCAATTTACTTCATATTTTTGGAAAGCATTCCAAAAGGAGCTTGGTAACAATGTTAAACTTAGTACCACATTCCACCCTCAAATGGATGGTCAAGCAAAACATACCATTCAAACCCTAGAGGACATGTTGACGACAAGTGCGATATATTTCAAGGGTAGTTGGGATGATCATCTTTCTTTGATAGAATTTGCCTACAACAATAGCTACCACTCAAGCATAGCCATGGCTCCGTTTGAAGCATTATATGGTAGAAGGTGTAGATCACCGGTGGGTTAGTTTGAAGTAAGTGAGTTTTCTCTAATTGGTCCCGAACTAGTTTACGATGCCATTGAGAAGTTTGACTCATTAGAGAAAGGTTGAAGACAGCCCAAATTTGGTAAAAGTCCTATGCCGACATTAGAAGAATCGATCTTGAATTTGAGGTTTGTTATTGGGTCTACATAAAAATCTCAGCTATGAAAGGTGTGATAAGGTTTCTCAAGAAGGAGAAACTTAGTCCCTGATATGTAGGCCCATACCATATCTTGAAGTGTATTGTGAAAGTTGCATAGGAAGTGGACTTGCCAAATGAGTTAGCTCCGATTCACCCGGTGTGTCATATTTCCATGCTCAAAAAGTGCATTGGTGATCCGGTTTCCATCCTTCCTTTAGAGCGTTTAGGAGTTGATGAGAACCTTTCTTATGAAGAGGTCCCAGATGAGATTTTGGACCGGCAAGTAAAGAGGTTGAGAAATAAGGAAGTAGCTTCCGTTAAGGTTCTATGGAGGAATCACTTAGTTGACGGTGCTATGTGGGAGGCCGAGGCCGATATGAAGTCCCTTTATCCTTATATTTTTCCTTCTACACCTATTCAAACTTGAGGTGAGTAATTCCTCTTGAGTTTTAAGAGTTTTGGGAGTCATGTGTATTGTACGAATTTTTCCATGATTTCCTTAAAATAGTGCATGTTCTTGTGAGAATTCATGTTTAGCATATATTGAGTTTTCATGATGTAAATGTTCCTCATGTTGATTTTGCATTTTTGTATGATGATTGCATTATTGACTCCATGAGATGAAATGACGAAAATGCTTAATGATGTGTTGATGAGATGACATATTCGCTCTATATTGTTGTGTTGATCTTACTTGAGTTGGAGAAGTTAGTTCCTCCCATGTTTATGTGAATTGATGAGTTTCATGCATATTGGATTAGTGGATGGAGGTCCTACTCTCTAGTATTGCATTGGCCATGTTGTAAAAAGGAATTGAAATTTCCTCGTTTGAAATTGTGCATGATGTGATTAGTGCATTTTAGTTTTTGCACATTTTTGATGTTTCATACATGATGGGCTGCTAGTCTAGTGTTTCTAACTTAGTTTGGTGTTTTTGTCATCAGTTGGGGACGAAAGTTCCCAAGGGGGAAATAATGTAACACTTCAAAAATCTAATGACCTAAGCTAGAGCCTAACGTGTAGTCTAGTAGCCTAACGAAGTTCAAACGTAAGGTTAAAGTCCTAAAATAATTTCCTAACTTAGAACTAGGGTTCTAGTGCCTATACGTCAAGGCACGACCCTAGGACTCCCCCAAGGGTCCACGAGGAGGACCCAAGGAAAGGTCCAAAAGTGGTCCAAAATAGCTTCATCCACGAAATAGGAACCACGAGTCGTGGACTGACTCACGCCCAGTATATGGGAGTCGTGAGTCAAGACTTAGCTCTCTCAAATGTCCCCAAAATTTCCTAGCATTAGTACCATTCCACGAGGGTGCAGTACGGTCCGTGGACCGACTCACACTCCATGGAAGAGTCTCACAAGTTGAGACTTAGTATCGTCACCCTTACCTTGATCTTCGCATCTCTGATCCAAATGACGACTGCACAGCATGAGTCGTAGTCCCACCTCCGGTCCGCAGGTGGGAGAGTCATGAACGTGGTCTGCAAATCTGCCAAGGATCTCGACCAAGGGGTAATTAAATTAGGTAAGCTCTATTATAATTATTAAAAGGTAGGGACGGTTTAAATTAGTTATTTAGACATATATAAGCATATATTAGTTATTAAACTCTCTTTTTAATTTTCATAACTCACAAGACCTAAACTCAAACCCACTTCCCCCACAAAATATTCTCCCTCTAAACTCCATTAAAGAACAAATAAGAAGCTCAAGATTAGGGTTCAAGCTCAAAGATTTCCACTCCAATTTCATGGGAAAATATCAATTAAGGTATGCTGACCTTGATTCATGGAACACTTTTCTCCATTAAGCCCTTCAACTCTTGATTGCGAAATTGGTAACTTGTTCAAAAACTAGGCTTTTCATTCTAGCCATGGGTTCTTCCTAAAAACGATTTTATTAGGTTAATTGCATTATATTTTGGATTGTTTTATGTTTAATGGTGATTTTCATGGTAAAATTCCCCTTGAACCTATGAACACCCCCATAACCCCAATTTCATGAATTGTGATGGTGTATTGATGCAAGATGATTACTATGAATTGTATCTATGTTATTAGAGTGATTGAATCTTGCTTTATTCATGCTTATTGTAGTATCTTTAGGTGCAATTGTTAGACATGATTCATGACCTTGAAAAGAGGTAAATTGCAAGAGTTTGTACACATGGATGCAAGATGTGTATAAACTATTGATTCATTTAATTTAGAAAGTAAATCTCCTATGACTAATGTGTAAAGTGCGGTATTGTTGAAGGGTTGTTCTCCCCATACCCTCTAAACATGTTCATGTATAACTTGTATAGGATGATGATGATGTTATTGTGTTGATTGAAAGGCTAATTCTCATGAAAACACTATGAATGATAATGTGAAAGGTTTACTCACTTGTTGATGGTTCTAAAGTGAAAGGACATTCTCACTTAATGAATCGTTGAGCTATTATGATAAATATTGGTTTGAGTGTCTAGTGCATTCTCTATTGAACATGAACCTAAGTAAAGGCTTTAATGACTTTTAAAGGGAAATAGGCTTAGCACCGAGTTGATATGAACAATGAGATAGGAAGCATTTACGTTTAGCAAGTCCGGCTTCCGAACATAGGTTGTCTCATGAGATGGCAACCTTTTACGCTAGGAGTCCGGATTTCTAGTAACAATCTCCTTATCCCATAACTATGTGCATACGTAGGTCTTTAGCTAGTGGATCCACCTGAAAGCTATGACAGTAGTTCTACCTTAGGAAAGTAGGACACCCTCTTTTCGGTGTGGGGGCAGAACGCCGGATTCGATGTAGCTCACATGGTCTATGTTGGTTAATGTTATTTTCCCTATATAATAAAGGTAATGAGTGAGACATGAACTACACTATGACTTCTTGGTGAGTTTACTTGGTAAGATTGGGGGTATGGGACTTCATTTCTACATTGCACAAGTAGAGTTAGTAGGAGGCTATGGGATGGTTCCTTTGTGTTATGATGAGGTATAAAATGTATGCATGTATATTGAATGGATAGTTGTTAGGAATGATTTCCTTGTGTTCAATTATTATGCATGACTATTCCTTATTTGTAACTAATGATTATAATGAGGTCTAAAGATGATATTCATGACCAAGGTAGCTTTAAGGGAATACTTAGTAGGGTTGGTATTATGGGATGCCAACCACACATTGCACAATTGTTTCTTAAGGGTTACTAAGGTTATGGCTTTACTATGAATTGAGTATAAAGGTGATTTTTGGCTTGTATTTGGTATTGATGATGCATGTTGGTTTCTATACTTCATAAATGCATACTTTTCCAAATAAAATGCCCTTTTATTTTATCATATTTCAAGGTTTTAACGCATGTTTCCATACTTAGTACATGTTTGTGCTAACCACTTCTTCCTCTACATTTTAATAAGTGTAGATTCCTACAAGATGGATTACATTCTCCTTTCTTGAAGAAGACTTGGATCTCTTATCTCCAAGTGGTGGTGAGTCCTCAAGTTCAAGGACAAATTTCCCATTTATAGTTCATATTGTACTTCTCTTATATTGAGACTTCGTTGATGTAAAGGGCTAAGTCCCAAACTTTGTATTCGTATGTTTTAGATGGTGTATAAGATAAAGTCTAGATTCTCATAGTTTTCATATATGAAAAGTGAAGTTGAACTTCGATTGTAAAATTTAAAATTTTCTGCATTATTTCTATGTCTTATGTTATGATGATGGTAGAGGCTGGTATGAGACCCCTTCGGGGTCAAGTACGCCATGTTACATCTAGGAGGTAGCCCTAGGTCATGAGAGTCTTCCTCATCAGAAAGATTCTTTTTAACTTCCAACCCTTCTATGGGAACTATGGATGTTGGATCACTAACAAATTTCTTCAACATAGAGACATGGAAAAATGGATGCACCGATGCCAACTCATTTGGAAAATCTAGCTCATAAGCAACCTTACTAACATATCTCAAAATCTTATATTGGCCTACATAACGAGGACTAAGCTTACCTTTCTTACCCAACCTCATTATACCCTTTATGGGTGAAGTTTTCAAGTAAACCCAATCATGAACATCAAAATCAAGATCTTTTATTCTTACATCGACACATGACTTTTGCTGACTTTGAGCCTCTTTCAACCTTTCTCTAATAAATTGAACCTTCACTATGGACATATGTACAAACTCAGGACCTTTTAGGCTGACTTCACCCACCTCAAACAAAAATACAGGAGATCTACACCTCCTAGCATATAATGCTGCAAATGGAGCCATATCAATACTCGAGTGATAGCAATTGTTATAAGAAAACTCAATCAATAGCAAATGGTCATCCTAATTACCCTTACAATCAATCACACAAGCTCTCAACATGTTTTCCAATGTTTTGATAGTACGCTTCGCTTGCCCATAGGGTTTTTTTGTGTTTTTTGGGGTTTAGCATATACGATTTAGGGCTTTATAGGGTTTAGAGCTGAGAGTTTTTTAGGTTAAGGGGTTTTGGTTTTTTTTTTTTTTAGTTTTTTTAAGGGTTATGTGTTTCTTAGGGTTTTTTTCTTGTGTTTTTTAGGTGGTTTACGGATTATTAGGATTTAGGGTTTAGGGATTAATGGTTTGTAGGGTTTATAGGATTTAGGGTTTCTTATGTTTTATGGTTTCTTAGGGTTTTAGGTTTAGGATTTTTTGTTTCTGGTCAGGGTTTAGGGTTAAGGGTTTTCAGGTTTAAGGTTTCTAGGTATGGGTTTGATCTAGGTTTTTTGAGTTTAGAGCTTTGGGTTTTTAGGTTATGTTTTTTTAGTGTTTTATATGTTTAGGGCTTAGGGTTTTTTTTGTATGTTTTTAGGGTTTTGCATAAACAAATTAGGGCTTTATAGGGTTTATATCTTAGAGTTTTCTAGGTTTAGGGGTTTTGAATTTTTTAGGGTTTTTAAGGGTGAAGTATTTCTTAGTGTTTTCCAGAGTTTAGGGCTTAAGTTTTTTTTTTTGTGTGTGTGTTTTTAGGTTTAGGGTTTATGGATTTTCTTGATTAAGGGTTTAGAGCTTAGGGTTCGTAGGGGTTTTAAATGGTTTTTAGGGTTTAGGTTTTGGGGCTTAGATTGTTTTTTAATGTTTTTTAGGTTTAGGGTTTACGAATTTTTAGGATTTAGGGTTTCGAGCTAAGGGTGTTGTAGGGGTTTTAAATGATTTTTTGGGTTTATTTTAGGGTTTATCGGATTTAGGGTTTCGTAAGGTATAGGGTTTAGGGTTTCTTAGGGTTTTAGGTTTAGGATTTAGGGTTTTGGGTTAGGGTTTAGGGTTTTATCTAGGTTTTTAGGGTAGGGTTTACGGCTTTGGGTTTTTTTGGTTAATGTATTTTAGAGTTTTATAGGTATAATGCTTAGTGTTTATTTTGTTTTTTTAGTGCTTAGCAAATACGGTTTAGGGCTTTGTAGGGTTTAAAGCTTAGGAGTTTTTTTAGGTTAAGTTGTTTTTAGGATTTTTAGGGCTTTTAAGGGTTAAGCTTTTCTTAGGGTATTTTTAGGGTTAGGGTTTAGGGTTATAGGTTAAGTGTTTTATCTAAGTTATTAGGGTTTAGGGCTTTGGGTTTTTTTTTTTTTTGTGCTTTTAGGATTTAGTATATATGATTTTGGCCTTTATAGTATTTACAGTTTAAAGTTTTTTAGGTTTAGGGGTTTTTAGGCTTTTAAGGGTTAAGTGTTTCTTAGGGTATTTTATGGTTTACGGTTTAGGATTTAGGGCTTAGTTTTTTTTTTTTTTTTTTGTGTGTTTTTTAGGGTTTTAGGTTAGGGTTAACGGATTAGGGATTTTATAGTTTTAGGGTTTTGGGTTAAGGAATTTATCTATGTTTTAGGGTTTAGGGCTTTGGATTTTTTGGGTTAAAGTTTTTTTGGGTTTTATGGGTTAAGGGTATAGGGCTTAGGGTTTTTTTTTAGTTATTTTTTGGGGTTTAGCATATATGATTTAGGGCTTTACTAGGTTTAGGTCTTAGAGTTTTTAAGTTAAGGGCTTTTTGGGTTCTTTTACTATTTTTAAGGGTTAAGTGTTTCTAATGGCTTTTTTAGGGTTTAGGGCTTACGTTTTTTTTTTTTTTTTTTTAGGTTTAGGGTTTACAGATTTTTAGAATTTAGGGTTTAGGGATAAGGGGTTTGTAGGGTTTTGAATCTGTTTTATGGTTTATTTTAGGGTATATAGGATTTAGGGTTTCTTAAGGTTTGGAACTTCTTAGGGTTTTAGGTGTAGGATTTAGGGTTTAGGTTAGGGTTTAGGGTTAAGGGCTTAGGGGGTTTTTAGGTCTAGGGTTTCACGTTAAGGGTTTTATCTTGGTTTTCAGGGTTTAGGGCATTGGGTTTTTACGTTAAGTATTTTAGGGTTTTATTGGTTTAGGGCTTAGGGTTTTTTGTGTGTTTGTAGGGTTTAGCATATACGATTTAGGGCTTTATAGGGTTTAGAGCTTAGAGTTATTTAGGTTTATGGGTTTTTGAATTTTTCTAGGGCTTTTAACGGTTAAGTATTTCTTAGTGTTATTTAGAGTTTAGGTTTTCTTAGGATTTTAGGGTTTAGGGTTTGTTAGTGTTTTAAGTTTAGGATTTAAGGTTTTAGGTTAGGGTTTAGGGTTTAGGGCTTAGGGTTTTTTAAGGTCGGGTTTTATCTAGGTTATAAGGGTTAGGTGTTTCTTATGATTTTTTAGGGTTTTATAGGTTTAGGGTTTAGGACTTAAGTTTTTTTGTGTGTTTTTAGGGTTTAGCATATACGATTTAGGGCTTAATAGGGTTTAAAGCTTAGTGTTTTTTTAGGTTAAAGGTTTTTTTTTATAATTCTTCAGGTCTTTTTGGGTTTTATATGTCAAAGGTTTAGGGCTTAGGGGTTTTACTGTTTTTGGAGTTTAGCATATACTACTTATGACTTTGTAGGGATTAGAGTTTTTTAGGTTAAGGGCTTTTATGGGTTTTTTAGTGTTTTTAATGGTTAAGTGTTTCTTAGGGTTTTTTTAGGGTTTAGGGTTTAGGATTTTTATTGTGTTTTTTAGGTTTAGGGTTTATGGATTTTTTGAATTTAGGGCTTAGGGGTTTTTAGGGGTTTTACATGCGGTTTATGGTTTATTTTAGGTTTTATAGGATTTAGGGTTTCTTAAGGTTTAGGGTCTCTTAGGGTTTTAGGTTAGGGTTTTGGGTTGAGGGCTTATGGGTTTTTTAGGTTTAGGGTTTCATGTTAAGGGTTTTATCTAGGATTTTACAATTTAGGTCTTTGGGTTTTGTGTTATGTTTTTTAAGGGTTTTATTGGTTTAGGGCTTAGGATTTTTTTGTGTGTTTTTAGTGTTTAGCATATACAATTTAGGGCTTTATAGGGTTTACAACTTAGACTTTTATAGGTTTAGGGGTTTTTGAATTTATTAGGGCTTTTAAGGGTTAAGTATTTCTTAGTGTTTTTTAGGGTTTAGGGTTTAGGGTTTAGAGAATAGGGGTTTTTTTTGTGTGTTTAAAGGTTTAGGGTTTACAGATCTTTAGGATTTAGGGTTTAGAGCTTATGGTTCGTAGGGGTTTTAAATGTTTTTTATGGTTTTTAGGATTTATGGTTTAGGGCTTAGGTTTTTTTTTGGGTTTTCAGGTTTAGGGTTTACAGATATTTAAGATTTAGGGTTTTGATCTTAGGGTGTTGTAGGGGTTTAAAATAGTTTTTACGGTTTATTTTAGTGTTTATAGGATTTAGGGTTTCTTAATGCTTAGGGTTTAGAATTTAGGGTTTATGGTTTTAGGTTAAGGATTTTATCTATGTTTTTAGGGTTTAGGGCTTTGGGTTATTAGGTTAAGGTTTTTTAGGGTTTTATAGGTTAGGGCTTAGAGTTTTTTAGGTTTAGGGTTTTTTGGGTTTTTTAGGGTTTTAAAAGGTTAAGTGTTTGTTAGGGTTTTTTAGGGTTAAGGGTTTAGGATTTATAGGATTTACGGTTTCTTTGGATTTTAGGGTTTAGGGTTTCTAAGGGTTTTAAGTTTAGGATTTAGGGTTTTAGGTTAGGGTTTAGGGTTTTAGGTTAGGGTTTAGGGTTTAGGGCTTAGGGTTTTTTAAGTTCTAGTGTTTTAAGTTAAGGGTTTTATACATGTTTATAGGTTTTAGGGCTTTAGGTTTTTTAGGTTTAGGTTTTTTAGGGTTTAGGGCTTAGGTTTTTGTTTTTATATTTCTAGGGTTTAGCATTTACGATTTAGTGCTTAATAGGGTTTAGAGCTTAGTGTTTTTTTAGGTTAAGGGTTTTTTTTGTGTTTTTTATGGTTTTAAGTGTTAAGTGTATCATAGGATTTTTTAGCGTTAAGGGTTTAAGGCTTAGGGTTTTTGTTGTGTTTTTTAGGTTTAGGGTTTACGGATTTTTATGATATAGGGTTTGGAGCTTAGGGTTTGTAGGGGTATTAAATGGTATTTAGGGTTTAGGGATTAGTATTTTTTTAGGTTTAGGGATTTAGGTTAATGGTTTTATCTAGGTTTTTAGGTTTAAGGGCTTTGGGTTTTTTAGGTTAAGGTTTTTCAGGTTTTGGGCTTAGAGTTTTTTTATTTTTTTTAGGGTTTAGCATATACAAATTAGGGCTTTATAGGGTTTAGAGCTTAGAATTTTTTAGGCTTCATGGTTTTTGGGGTTTATAGGGCTTTTAAGGGTTAAGAGTTTCTTAGGGTATTTTTAGGGTTAGGGTTTAGGGTTTTAAGTTAAGGGTTTTATCTAGTTTATTAGGGTTTAGGGCTTAGTTTTTTTTTTTGTTTGTTTTTTTAAGATTTAACATATACGATTTAGGGCTTTATAGTATTTAGAGCTTTAGAGTTTTTTCGGTTTAGGGGTTTTTGGGGTTTTTAGGGTTTTTAAGGGTTAAGTGTTTCTTAGGGTATTTTAAGGTTTAGTGTTTGGGGCTTAGGGTTTTTTTTTTATTTAGGGTTTACTAATTTTTCTAGGATTTAGGGTTAAGAGCTTAGGGTTTTGTAGGAGTGTAAATGATTTTTATGTTTTATTTTAGGGTTCATAGGATTTAAGGTTTCTTAAGGTTCAGGGTTTCTTATGGATTTAGGTTAAGGATTTAGGGGTTTTGGTTAGGGTTTGGGGCTTAGGGTATTTTTAGGTTTAAGGTTTTTGTAGGTTTAGGGTTTTAGGTTAAGGGTTTTATCTAGGTTTGGGTCTAAGGCTTTGGTTTTTTTGGGTTATGGTTTTTTAGTGTTTTATAGGTTTAAGGTTTAGGGCTTAGGGATTTTTTTTTGTTATTAGGGTATAGCATATATGATTTAGTGTTTAGGTTTTTTTTTCGTGTGTTTCTAGGATTTAGCATATACGATTTAGGGCTTAATAGGGTTTAGAGCTTAGTGTTTTTTTAGGTTAAGGGTTTTTTTTTGTGTTTTTTAAGGTTTTTAAGTGTTAAGTGTATCTTAGGGTTTTTTAGGGTTTAGGGTTTAAGGCTTAGGGTTTTTGTTGTGATTTTTAGGTTTAGGGTTTACGGATTTTTAGGATATAGTGTTTGGAGCTTAGGGTTTGTAGGGGTATTAAATGGTTTTTAGGGTTTAGGGCTTAGTGTTTTTTTAGGTTTAGGGATTTAGGTTAATGGTTTTATCTAGGTTTTTAGGTTTAAGGGATTTGGATTTTTTGGGTTAAGGTTTTTTAGGTTTTGGTCTTAGAGTTTTTTTGTATTTTTTAGGGTTTAGCATATACAGTTTAGGGCCTTATAGGGTTTAGAGCTTAGAGATTTTAGGTTTCGTGGTTTTTTGGGGTTTATAGGGCTTTTAAGGGTTAAGTGTTTCTTAGGGCATTTTTACAGTTAGGGTTTAGGGTTTTAAGTTAAGGGTTTTATCTAGTTTATTAGGGTTTAGGGCTTAGTTTTTTTTTTTTTCATTTTTTTAGGATTTAACATATACGATTTAGGGCTTTATAGTATTTAGACCTTAGAGTTTTTTAGGTTTAGGGGTTTTTGGGGTTTATAGGGATTTTAAGGGTTAAGTGTTTCTTAGGGTATTTTAAGGTTTAGGGTTTGGGGCTTAGGGTTTCTTTTTGTTTAGGGTTTACAGACTTTTTTAGGATTTAGGGTTAAGAGCTTAGGGTTTTGTAGGAGTGTAATTGGTTTTTATGTTTTATTTTAGGGTTCATAGGATTTAAGGTTTCTTAAGGTTTAGGGTTTCTTATGGATTTAGGTTAAGGATTTAGGGGTTTTGGTTAGAGTTTAGGGCTTAGGGTATTTTTAGGTTTAGTGTTTTTGTAGGTTTAGGGTTTTAGGTTAAGTGTTTTATCTAGGTTTTTAGGGTCTAAGGGTTTGGTTTTTTTGGGTTAAGGTTTTTTAGTGTTTTATATGTTTAAGGTTTAGGGCTTAGGGTTTTTTTTTGTGTTATTCAGGTATAGCATATATGATTTAGGGCTTTATAGGTTTAGGGCTTAGGTTTTTTTTTGTGTGTTTCTAGGATTTAGCATATACGATTTAGGGCTTAATAGGGTTTAGAGCTTAGTGTTTTTTTAGGTTAAGGGTTTTTTTGTGTTTTTTAGGGTTTTTAATTGTTATATGTATCCTAGGGTTTTTTAGGGTTTAGGGTTTAAGGCTTAGGGTTTTTGTTTGTGTTTTTTAGATTTAGGGTTTACGTATTTTTAGGATATAGTGTTTGGAACTTAGGGTTTGTAGGGGTATTAAATGGTTTTTAGGGTTTAGGGCTTAGTTTTTTTTTAGGTTTAGGGATTTAGGTTAATGGTTTTATCTAGGTTTTTAGGTTTAAGGGCTTTGGGTTTTTTAGGTTAAGGTTTTTTAGGTTTTGGGCTTAGAGTTTTTTTGTATTTTTTAGGGTTTAGCATATACAGTTTAGGGCCTTATAGGGTTTAGAGCTTAGAGATTTTAGGTTTCGTGGTTTTTGGGGTTTATAGAGCTTTTAAGGGTTAAGTGTTTCTTAAGGTATTTTTAGGGTTAGCGTTTAGGGTTTTTAGTTAAGGGTTTTATGTAGTTTATTAGGGTTTAGGGCTTAGTATTTTTTTTGTTTTTGTTTTTTTAGGATTTAACATATACGATTTAGGGCTTTATAGTATTTAGAGCTTAGAGTTTTTTAGGTTTAGGGGTTTTGGGGGTTTTTAGGGTTTTTAAGGGTTAAGTGTTTCTTAGGGTATTTTAAGGTTTAGGGTTTGGGGCTTAGGCTTTTTTTTTTTTAGGGTTTACTGATTGTTTTAGGATTTAGGGTTAAGAGCTTAGGGTTTTGTAGGAGTGTAAATGGATTTTATGTTTTATTTTAGGCTTCATAGGATTTAAGGTTTCTTAAGGTTTAGGGTTTCTTATGGATTTAGGTTAAGGATTTAGGGGTTTTGGTTAGGGTTTAGGGCTTAGGATTTTTTTGTGTGTTTTAAGGTTTAGGTTTTATGGATTTTTAGCATTTAGGGTTTAGAGCTTAAGGTTCTTAGGGGTTTCAAATGGTTTTTAGGGTTTATAGGATTTAGGGTTTCTTAAGGTTTAGGGTTTTAGGTTTAGGATTTAGGGTTTTAGGTTAGGGTTAAGGGATTAGGATTTTTTTAGGTTTAGGGTTTTAGGTTAACGGTTTTATCAAGGTTTTTAGGGTTTAAGGCTTTGGGATTATTGGGTTAAGGTTTTTTAGTGTTTTATAGTTTAAGGTTTTAGGGTTAGTTTATTTTTTTTTTGTGTTTTTTGGGGTATAGCATATACGATTTAGGGCTTTATAGGGTTCAGAGCTTAGAGTTTTTATTAGATTTAATGGTTTTTGGGGTTTTGAAGGGTTAAGTGTTTCTTAGGGTTTTTTTGTGTTTTTTAGGTTTAGGATTTATGGATTTTTCGGATTTAGGGTTACAACCTTAGGATTTTGTAGGGGTTTTAAATGTGTTTTAGGGTTTATTTTAGGGTTTATTGGATTTAGGGTTTCTTAAAGTTTAGGGTTTTAGGTTTAGGATTTTGGGATTTAGATTAGGGTTAGGGTTTTTTAAGGGTTAAGGTTTTAGATTAAGCTTTTATCTAGGTTTTTTGGGTTTAGGGCTTTGGGTTTTATAGGTTTAGGGCTTAAGGTTTCTTTTTGTGTTTTTTAGGGTTTAACATATATGATTTAGGACTTTATATGGTTTAGAGCTTAGAGTTTTTTAAGTTTAGGGGGTTTTGGGTTTTTTAGGGTTTTTAAGGGTTAAGCATTTCTAAGGGTTCAGGGTTCTTCCTATGTTTTTTAGGTTTAGGGTTTATGGATTTTTAGGATTTAGGGTTTAGAGCTTCGAGTTTTGTAGAGGGTTTCAATGGTTGTTAGGGTTTATTTTAGTGTTTATAGGATTTAGGTTTTCTTATAGTTTAGGGTTTTGGGTTTTAGGTTTAGGATTTAGGGTTATAGGTTAAGGTTTATGGTTTACGCCATAGGGTTTTGGGGATTTTAGGGTTTAAGGCTTAGTGTTTTTTCTATTTGTTTTTAGGGTTTAACATATACGATTTAGGGATTTATAGGGTTTGGTACTTACAGTTTTTTGGGTTTTGGTATTTTTGGTGTTTTTAATGGTTAACTGTCTCTTAGGGTTTTTTAGGGTTTAGGGCTTAGGGTTTTTTGTGTTTGTTAAGTTTAGGGTTTACGGATTTATGATTTACGGTTTAGAGATTAGGTTTTATAGGGCTTTTAAATGGTTTTAGGTTTTATTTTTTGGTTTATAGGATTAAGGGTTTCTTAAGGTTTAGGGTTTAGGGTTTCTTAGGGTTTTGGGTTTAGGATTTAGGGTTTTAGGTTAGGACTTAGGGTTTAGGGTTTAGGGTTTAGGGTTTTTTAGGTTTAGGGTTTTAGGTTAAGGGTTTTATCTAGGCTTTTAAGGTTTATGGGTTTGAGTTTATTAGGTTTCGGGTTTTTAGGGTTTTATAGATTTAACGTTTAGGGCTTTGGGTTTTTTTTTGGTTTTTTTATATTTTTCAGCATTTAGCATATACGTTTTTGTTCTTAATAGGGTTTAGAGCTTAGAGTTTTTTAGGTTTAGGCGTTTTTGGATTTTTTAGAGTTTTTAAGGGTTAAGTATTTCTTAGGGTTTTTTAGGGTTGAGGGCTTAGTTTTATTTATTTATTTTTTTTTGTGTTTTTTAGGTTTAGTGTTTACGAATTTTTAGGGTATCTTAGGGTTAGGGGTTCATAGCTTAGGATTATTTTTTTTGTGTTTTTTAGGTTTAGTGTTTATGAGTTTTTATGATTTAACGTTTAGAGCTAAGGGTTTTGTAGGGATTTTAAATGGTTTTTATAGTTTATTTTAGGGTTTGTAGAATTTAGAGTTTCTTAAGTTTTAGGGTTTAGGGTTTCTTAAGGTTTTATGTTTAGGATTTAGGGTTTTAGGTTAGGGTTTAGGGTTTTTTCAGTTTAGGGCTTTAGGTTAAGGGTTTTATCTAAGTTTTTAGGATTTAGGGCTTGGGTTTTTTAGGTTAATGTTTTTTAAGGTTTTATAGGTTTAGGGCTTAGGGCTTAGGGTTTTTTTTTTTTTGTGTTTTTTGGGGTTTAGCATATACGAGTAAGGGTTTTATTGGGTTTAGAGCTTACAGCTTTTTAGGTATAGGGTTTTTTGGGTTTGTTTTAGGGTTTTTAATGGTGAAGGCTTCTTAGCATTTTTTAGGTTCTAGGGCTTAGGGTTTTTTTTTTTTGTGTTTTCTACGTTTAGGGTTTATGAATTTTTTCAAATTTAGGGTTAAGAGCTTAGGGTTTTTTAGGGGTTATAAATGATTTTTAGGGTTTATTTTAGGGCTTATAGGAATTAGCGTCTCTTTAGGTTTAGAATTTTGGGTTTCTTAGGGTTTTAGGTTTAGGATATAGGGTTTTAGGTTAGGGTTTCGGGATTTTTAGGAATAAAGGATTGGAGATTAGGGTTTTGTAGGTGTTTTAAATGGTTTTTAGGGTTTATTTTAGGCTTTATAGGATTTAGTGTTTCTTAAGGTTTAGGGTTTTTTAGTGTTTTAGATTTAGGATTTCTAAGGGTTTTACATTTAGGATTTAGGGTATTAGGTTATGGTTTAGGGTTTTAGGTAAAAGGTTTTATCTTGGCTTTTAGGATTTAGGGTTTGGTGATTTTAGGTTAAGGTTCTTTAAGATTTTTTAGGTTTAAGGATTAAGGCTTAGGGGTTTTTTTCGTGTTTTTTAGGGTTTCGCATGTACAATTTAGGGCTTTATAGGGTTAAGAGTTTTTTGGGTTTAGGGGTTTTTGTGTTTTTTAGAGATTTTAAGGGTTAAGTGTTTCTTAGGGTATTTTAGGGTGTAGGGTTTAGGGCTTAGTCTTTTTTATATTATTTTTAGTTCAAGGTTTTATAGATATTTAGGACTTAGGGATTAGAGCATAGGGTTTTGTTGGGGTTTTAAGGGTTAAGTGTTTTTAGGGTTTTTTAGCGTTTAGGGTTAACAGCATAGGCTTTTTTTTGTGTTATTTCAATTTAGGGTTTACGGATTTTTAGGGCTTGGGGATTAGATCTTAGGGTTTTATAGGTGTTTTAAATAAGTTTTAGGGTTTATTTGAGGGTTTATCGGATTTAGGGTGTGTTAAGGTTTAAGGTTTAGGGTCTCTTAGGTTTTTGGTTTAGGATTTAAGGTTTTAGGTTAGGGTTTATGGTTTAGGGATTAGGGTTTTTTTAGGTTTAGGGATTTAGGCTAAGGGTTTTATCTAGGTTTTACGGTTTATGGTTTAGGGCTTAGGGTTTTCTAGGTTGAGATTTTTATGGTTTTATAGGTTTAAGGCATAGTGCTTAGGGTTTTTTGTGTGTTTTTTAGGTTTAGGGTTTATGGGTTTCAAGGATTTAGGATTTAATGCGTAGGGTTTCGTAGGGGTATTAAATAGTTTTTAGGGTTTAATTTAGGGTTTATAGGATATACGATTTCTTAAGGTTTAGGATTTACAATTTCTTAGGGATTTAGGTTAAGGGTTTTATCTAAGTTTTTAGGGTGTAGGGTTTTGGGTTATTAGATTAAGGTTTTTTAGGGTTTTATAGGTTTTGGGCTTAGAGTTTTTTAGGTTTAGGGCTTTTTGGGTTTTTAGGGTTATAAAGGGTTAAGTGTTTCTTAGGGTTTTTTAGGGTTAAGCATTTACGATTTATAGGATTTAGGGTTTCTTTGGATTTTAGGGTTTAGAGTTTCTTAGGGTTTTAAGTTTATCATTTAGGGTTTTATGTTAGGGTTTCGGGTTTTTTAAGGTGTAGTGTTTTAAGTGAAGGGTTTTATCTACTTTTATAGAGTTTAGGGCTTTAGCTTTTTTAGGTTTAGGTTTTTTAGGGTTTTGTAGGTTTAGGGTTTAGGGCTTAGGTTTTTGTTTTTATATTTCTAGGGTTTAGCATATACGATTTAGGGCTTAATAGGGTTTAGAGCTTAGTATTTTTTTAGGTTAAGGGTTTTTTGCCTTTTTTAGGGTTTTTAAGTGTTAAGTGTTTCTTAGGGTTTTTAAGGGTTTAGGGTTTAAGGCTTAGGGTTTTTTTTTTGTGTGTTTTAGGTTTAGGGTTTACGGACTTTTAGGATATAGGTTTTGGAGCTTAGGGTTCGTAGGGTTATTAAATGGTTTTTAGGATTTTTTATAGGGATTGTAGGATTTAGGGTTTCTTAGGTTTTAGTGATTATTAGGGTTTTAGGTTTAGGATTTAGATTATGGATTTAGATTATGGATTTAGAGTTTACGGTTTATGGTTTAGGGCTTAGTGTTTTTTTAGGTTTAGGGATTTCGGTTCAGAGTTTTATCTAGGTTTTTAGGATTTAGGGTTTGGATTTTAGGTTAAGGTATTTTAAGGTTTAATAGGTTTAGGGTTTAAGGCTGAGGTTTTTTTTTTTTGTGTTTTTTAGGGTTTAGCATATACAATTTACGGCTTTATAGGATTTAGAGTTTTTTGGGTTTAGGGGTTTTTGTGTTTTTTATGGATTTTAAGGTTTAAGTGTTTCTTACGATTTTTTAGGGTGTAAGGTTTAGGCTTTTTTGTGTTATTTCAGTTCAGGGTTTACAGATTTTTAGGTCTTAGGGACTAGAGCTTAGGGTTTTGTTAGGGTTTAAATAGGTTTTAGAGTTTATTTTAGGGTTTATAGGATTTAGGGTTTGTTAAGGTTTGGGTTTAGGGTCGCTGAGGGTTTTCAGTTTTGGATTTAATGTTTTAGGTTAGGGTTTATGGTTTAGGGATTAGGATTTTTTTAGGTTTAGGGATTTAGGGTAAGGGTTTTATCTAGGATTTTAGTGTTTAGGGCTTAGGGTTTTATAAGTTTTTTCAGTTTGGGGTTTATGGATTTTTATAATTAGGATTTAGAGATTAGGGTTTTGTAGGGGTTTATTTTAGGGTTTATGGGATTTAGGGTTTGTTAAGGTTTATGATTTAGGGTTTAGGGTTTCTTAGGGTTTTAGGTTAGTGCAGAGGGTTTAGGGCTTAGTGTTTTATTAGGTTTAGGGATTTAGGTTAAGGGTTTTATCTATTTTTTAGGTTTTAGGGCTTTGCGTGTTTTAGGTTAAGATTTTTATGGTTTTATAGGTTTAGGGCTTAGTTCTTAGGTTTTTTTTTTTTTTTTTTATGTTTTTGAGGTTTAGGGTTTATGGGTTTTAAGGATTTAGGGTTTAGAGCGTAGGGTTTTGTAAGGGTATTAAATACTTCTTAGGGTTTATTTTAGGATTTATAGGATGTACAGTTTCTTAAGGTTTATGATTTAGGATTTCATAGGGTTTTAGGATTTAGGATTTAGGATTTAGGATTTTAGGTTAAGGGTTAGGGTTTTTTTTTTTTTTTTTTAGGTTTAGGGTTTTACGTTAAGGGTTTTATCTAGGTTTTAGGGTTTAGGGCTTTGGGTTTTTTATGTTAAGGTTTTTTACTGTTTTATGCTTTTTGGGTTTAGGTATTTTTGGTGTTTTTAATGGTTAAATGTCTCTTAGGGTTTTTTATGGTGTAGGGCTTAAGGCTTAGGGTTTTTGCTGTTTGTTAAGTTTAGGGTTTACGGACTTTTATGATTTACGATTTAGAGCTTTGGTTTTATAGGGGTTTTAAATGGTTTTAGGTTTTATCTTTGGGTTTATAGGATTAAGGGTTTCTTAAGGTTTAGTGTTTAGGGTTTCTTAGGGATTTGGGTTTAGGATTTAGGGTTTTAGGTTAGGACTTAGGGTTTAGGGTTTAGGTCTTAGGGTTTTTTAGGTTTAGGATTTTAGGTTAAGGGTTTTATCTAGGTTTTTAAGGTTTATGGGTTTGGGTTTATTAGGTTTAGGGTTTTTAGGGTTTTATAGGTTTAACATTTAGGGCTTTGGGTTTTTTTTAATTATTTTTTTGGGTTTAGTATATACGTTTTAGGGCTTAATAGGGTTTAGAGCTTAGACTTTTTTAGGTTTAGTGGTTTTTTGGTTTTTAAGGGTTTTTAAGGGTTAAGTGTTTCTTTGGGTTTTGGGCTTAGGGTTTTTTTTTTTTTTGTGTTTTTTAGATTTCGGGTTTACGGATTTTTAGGATTTTGGATTTAGAGCTTAGGGTTTTGTAGGGGTTTCTTAAGGTTTAGGGTTTAGGGTTTCTTAGGTCGTAGGTTTAGGATTTAGAGTTGTGGGTTAGGGCTTAGGGTTATTTTAGGTTTAGGGTTTTAGGTTAAGGGTTTTATCTAGATTTTAGGGTTTGAGGCTTTGGGTTTTTTAGGTTTAGGGTTTAGGGCATAGGGTTTTTTTTTATATTTTTCAGGGTTTAGCATATATGATTTAGGGCTTTATAGGGTTTAGAGTTTAGAGTTTTACAGATTTAGGGCTTTTTGGGTTTTTTGGGGTTTTAAGGGTTAAGTGTTTCTTAGGGTTTTTTAGGGTTTAGGGCTTAGGTTTTTTTTTTTGTGTGTGTGTGTGTTTTTTAGGTTTAGGCTTTACAGATTTCTAGGATTAAGGGTTTAGATCTTAGGGTTTTGTAGGGGTTTTAAATGGGATTTAGGTTTTGTTTTAGGGTTTATAGGATTTAGGGTTTATTTTAAGGTTTAGAGGATTTAGGGTTTCTTAAGGTTTAGGGTTTAGGGTTTCTTAATGTTTTAGGATTTAGGGTTTTAGGTTGGGGTTTAGGGTTATTTTAGGTTTAGGGTTTTAGGGTAAGGGTTATATCTAGGTTTTTCGGGTTTAGGGCTTTGGGTTTTTTAGGGTTTTATAGGTTTAGGATTTAGGTTTTAGGGTTTTTTTTTTTTTGTGTGTGTTGTTAGGGTTTAGCATATAAAATTTAGGGCTTTAAAAGTTTTAGAGTTTTTAGGTTTAGTGGTTTTTGTGTGTTTTTAAGGGTTAAGTGTTTCTTAGGTTTAAGGGCATAGGCCTTTTTTGTGTTATTTCCTTTTATGGTTTACAGAGTTTTAGGACTTAGGGATTAGAGCTTAGGATTTTATAGAGGTTTCAAATAAGTTTTACGGTTTATTTGAGGGGTTATCAGATTTAGGGTTTGTTAAGGTTTAGTGTTTGGTGTTTCATAGGGTTTTAGGTTTAGGATTTGGGGTTTTAGCTTTGGGTTTAGGGTTTAGGGCTAAGGGTTTTTTTAGGTTTAGGGATTTAGGTTAATTATTTTATCTAGGTATTTAGGGATTAGGTCTTTGGGTTTTTTATTTTAAGATTTTTTATGGTTTTATAGGTATAGGGTTTAGGATTTAGAGTTTTTTTGGGTTTTTTAGGGTTAAGTGATTCTTAGGGATTTTTGGAGTTCAGTGTTTAGGTCTAGGGTTTTTTTTGTGTTTTTTTAGGCTTACGATTTACGGATTTTTAGGTTTTAGAGCTTAGGGTTTTGTAGGGGTTTTAAATGGGTTTTAGGGTTTATTTTAGGGTTTATAGGATTTAGGGTTTCTTAAGGTTTAGGGTTTAGGGTTTTAGGTGTAGGATTTAAGGATTTTGGTTAGGGTTTAGGGTTTAGGGCTTATGGTTTTTTTAGGTTTAAGGTTTTAGGTTGAGGGTTTTATCTAAGCTTTTAGTGTTTAGGGCTTTGGGTTTTTTAAGTTAAGGGTTCTATAGGTTTAGGGCTTAGGGCTTGGGTTTTTTTTTTTTTTTTTGTATTTTAGGGTTAAGCATATACGATTTAGGGCTTTATAGGGTTTAGAGCTTAGAGTTTTTTAGGTTTAGGGTTTTTAAGGGTTACGTGTTTCTTAGGGTTTCTTAGGGTTTGGGGTTCATGGCTTAGGATTTTTTTTTTGTGTGTTTTTTAGGTTTAAGGTTTATGAATTTTTAGGATTTAAGGTTTAGAGCTTAAGGTTTTGTAGGGGTTTTAAATGATTTTTAGAATTTATTTTGGGATTTATAGGGTTTAGAGTTTTTTAGGTTTAGGGTTTTATGGGTTTTTAGGGGTTTTAAGGATTAAGTGTTTCTTAGGGTTTCGGGTTTAGGGCTTAGTTTGTTTTTTTTTTTTTGTCTTTTTCAGTTTGGGGTTTATGGATTTTTAGGATTTAGGGTTTAGATCTTAGGGTTTTGTATGGTTTTTAATGGTTTTTATGGTTTATTTTAGGGTTTATAGGATTTAGAGTTTGTTAAGGTTTAGAGTTTAGGGTTTCTTAGAGTTTAGATTTAGGATTTAGGGTTTAGGGTTTAGGGTTTAGGGCTTAGGGTTTATTTAGGTTTAGGGATTTAGGTTAACAGTTTTATCTAGGTTTCTAGGGTTTAGGGCTTTGGGTTTTTTAGGTTAAGATTTTTTATGGTTTCATAGGTTTATTGTTTAGGGCTTAGGGATTTTTTATGCTTTTTGGGCTTTAGTATATACAATTTAGGTCTTTATAGGGTTTAGAGCTTACAGTTTTTTAGGTTTAGGTATTTTTGGGTTTTTATTGGTTATGTGTTTCTTAAGGCTTAGGGTTAGGGCTTTGGTTTTTTTTTTTTTTTTTGTGTGTTTTTGAGGTTTAGGGTTTACGGATTTTTAGGATTTGGGGTTTTAAGCTTATAGTTTTGTCGGGGTTTTAAATTGATTTTATGCTTTATTTTAGGGTTCATAGGATTTAGGGTTTCTGAAGATGTACGGTTTAGGGTTTGTTAGGGTTTTAGGTTTAGGATTTTGGGTTTTAAGTTAGGGCTTAGGGTTTTTTTTTTGGTTTAGGGTCTTAGGTGAAGAGCTTTATCTAGGTATTTAGGTTTAAGGGCTTTTGGTTTTTTAATTTATGGTTTTCTAGGGTTTTATAGGTTTAGGTGTAGGGCTTAGGGTTTTGCTTATACGATTTAGAGCTTTATAGGGTTTAGAGCTTAGAGTTTTTTTGGTTTAGGGGTTTTTTGGATTTTTAGATTTTTTAAAGGTGAAGTGTTTCTTACGGTTTTTTGGGGTTTAGGGTTTAGGGCTTAGGGTTTTTTTGTGTTTTTAGGGTTTAAGGTTAGGATTTAGGGTTAAGTGCTTAGGAATTCTTTAGGTTTAGGGTTTTAGGTTATCGAATTTATCTAGGTTTTTTAGAGTTTTATAGGTTTAGGGTGATAGGTTAGGGTTTTTAGCATCTACGATTTAGGGCTTAATAGGGTTTAAAGCTTAGAGTTTTTTTTTAAGTTTAGGGGTTTTGGGGTTTAAATAGCGTTTTTAAGGACTAACCGTTTCTTAGGGTTTAAGGTTTAGGGCTTAGGATTTTTTTTGTGTTTTTAAGGTTTATGGTTTATGGATTTTTAGGATTTAGGGTTTATAGCTTAGGGTTTTATAGGGTATGAAATAGTTTTTAGGGTTTATAGGATTTAGGGTTTCTTAAGGTTTATGGTTTAGGATTTCTTAGGGTTTTTGGTTTAGGATTCAGGGTTTTAGGTTGGGGTTTAGGGTTTCATTAGGTTTAGGGTTTTAGGCTATGGGTTTTATCTAGGTTTTTAGGGTTAAGGTTTTTTGGGTTTAGGATTTAGGTCTTAGGGTTTTTTTTGTGGGTTTTAGGGTGTATCATATACAATTTAGGCCTTTATAGGGGTTAGTGTTTTTTTAGCTTTAGGATTTTTGTGTTTGTAGGGGTTTTAAGGGTTAAGTGTTTCTTAGGGATATTTAGGGTCTAGGGTTTGAGCTTAGGATTTTTTTTTTTTGTTTGGGGTTTACGGATTTTTAGGATTTAGAGTTTAGTGCTTAGGGTTTTGTAGGAATTATTTTAGGTTTTATAGGATTTAGGGTTTGTTAAGGTTTAGGGTTTCCTAGGGTTTTAGGTTTAGGATTTAGGGTTTAGGGCTTAGGATTTTTTTAGGTTAAAGGTTTTATGTAGGTTTTTAGGGTTTAGGGCTTCGGTTTTTTAGGTTAAGATTTTTTTGGTTTTATAGGGTTAGGGTTTAGGGCTTAGGGCTTTTTTATGCTTTTTGGGCTTTAGCATATACGACTTAGGGCTTTATAGGGTTTACAACTTAGAGTTTTTTTAGGTTTAGGGTTTTTTTGGTTTGTTTAGGGTTTTTAATGGTTAAGTGTTTCTTAGGGTTTAGAGCTTTGGTTTTTTTTTTTTTTTTTTTTTTGTATTTTTTAGGTTTGGGGTTTATGGATTTTTAGATTTAGGGTTTTTTCTGGCTTTTAAATGGATTTTAGGGTTAATTTTAAGGTTTATAGGATTAAGGGTTTCTTAAGAATTAGGTTTTAGGTTTGGGATTTAGGGTTTTAGGTTAGGGTTTAGGGTGTTTTTTTTAATTGGGGTTTTAGGCTAAGAGTTTTATCTAGGTTTTAAGGGTTTAGGACTTTGGATTTTTTAACTTAAGGTTTTTTAGGATATAAAGGTTTAGGTGGAGGGCTTAGGGTTTAGGGTATACGATTTAGTGCTTTATAAGATTTAAAGCTTAGAGTTTTTTTAGGTTTGGGGGGTTTTTGGGCTTTTTAGGGTTTTTAAGGGTTAAGTGTTTCTTAGTGTTTTTTAGGGTTTAGGGTTTAGGGCTTAGGATTTTTTTTTGTGTGTGTTTTTAGGATTTTAGGTTAGGGTTTAGGGTTAAGGGTTTAAGGATTTTTTAGATTTAGGGTTTTAGGTTAAGGAATTAATCTATGTTTTTAAGGTTTAGGGCTTTGGGTTTTTTAGGTTAAGTTTTTTTTTGGGTTTTATGGGTTAAGGGTTTTCGGCTTAATGTTTTTTTGTGTTTTTTGGGGTTTAGCATATACCATTTAGGGCTTTATAGGGTTTAGAGCTTAGAGTTTTTTAGGTTAAGGGGTTTTGCGTTTTTTAGTGTTTTTAAGGGTTAAGTGATTCTTAGGGTTTTTTTCTTGTGTTTTTTAGGTTTAGGGTTTACGGATTATTAGGATTTAGGGTTTAGGGATTAGGGGTTTGTAGGGGTTTTAAATGTGTTTTATGGTTTGTTTTAGGGTTTATAGGATTTATGGTTTCTTATGTTTTACGGTTTCTTAGGATTTTTTGTTTTTGGTCAGCGTTTAGGGTTAAGGTCTAAGGGGTTTTTAGGTTTAGGGTTTTAGGTTATGGGTTTTATCTAGTGTTTAGTGCTTTGGGTTTTTATGTTATGTTTTTTTAGGGTTTTATATGTTTAGGACTTAGGGTTTTTTTGTGTATTTTTAGGGTTTTGCATATACAAATTAGGGTTTTATAGGGTTTATATCTTAGAGTTTTCTAGGTTTAGGGGTTTTGAATTTTTTAGGGTTTTTAAGGGTGAAGTGTGTCTTAGTGTTTTCAAGAGTTTACAGTTTATGGCTTAGGTTTTTTTTTTGTGTGTTTTTAGGTTTAGGGTTTATGGATTTTTTGGATTTAGGGTTTAAAGCTTAAGGTCCGTAGGGGTTTTAAATGGTTTTTACGTTTTTTAGGATATAGGGTTTAGGGCTTAGGATTTTTTTTTTTTTATGTTTTTTAGGTTTAGGGTTTATGGATTTTTAGGATTTAGGTTTTTGAGCTTAGGGTGTTGTAGGGGTTTTAAATGGTTTTTAGGGTTTATTTTAGGGTTTATCGGATTTAGGGTTTCATAAGGTTTAGGGTTTAGGGTTTCTTAGGGTTTTAGGTTTAGAATTTAAGGTTTTGGGTTAGGGTTTAGGGTTTTATCTAGGTTTTTAGGGTTTACGGCTTTGGGTTTTTAGGTTAAGGTATTTTAGAGTTTTATAGGTTTAACGCTTACTTTTTTTGTGTTTTTTTTGCGCTTAGCATGTACGGTTTAGGTCTTTGTAGGGTTTAGAGCTTAGAATTTTTTTAGGTTAAGTGGTTTTTAGGGTTTTTAGGGCTTTTAAGGGTTAAGCTTTTCTTAGGGTATTTTTAGTGTTAGGGTTTAGGGTTTTAGGTTAAGTGTTTTATCTAGGTTCTGAAGGTTTAGGGCTTTGGTTTGTTTTTGTGTATTTAGGATTTAGCATATACGATTTAGGGCTTTATAGTATCTAGAGTTTAAAGTTTTTTAGGTTCAGGGGTTTTGGGGGTTTTTAGGCTTTTGAGGGTTCAGTGTTTCTTAGGGTATTTTAGGGTTTAGGGTTTAGGGTTTTGGGCTTATGTTTTTTTTTTTTTGGTGTGTGTTTTTTAGGGTTTTAGGTTAGGGTTAAGGGATTAGGGATATTATAGTTTTTGGGTTTTGGGTTATGCAATTTATCTATGTTTTTAGGGTCTAGGGCTTTGGGTTTTTTGGGTTAAAGTTTTTTTGGGTTTTATGGGTTAATGGTTTAGGGCTTAGGGCTTTTTTTTTAGGTTTTTTTGGGGTTTAGCATATATGATTTAGCGTTTTATAAGGTTTAGGGCTTAGAGTTTTTTAGGTTAAGGGCTTTTTGGGGGGTTTTTAGTGTTTTTAAGGGTTAAGTGTTTCTTATGGTTTTTTTAGGGTTTAGGGCTTAGGGGCTTTTTTTTTTTTTTCTCTTTTTTAGGTTTAGGGTTTACAGATATTTAGGATTTAGGGTTTAGGGATAAGGTGTTTGTAGGGTATTAAATGTGTTTTATGGTTTATTTTAGGGTGTATAGGATTTAGGATTTCTTAAGGTTTAATGTTTCTTAGGGTTTTTTTTTTGTGTTTTGTAGGGTTTCGCATGTACAATTTAGGGCTTTATAGGGTTAAGACTTTTTTGGGTTTAGGGTTTTTTTTGTTTTTTAGAGATTTTAAGGGTTAAGTATTTCTTAGGGTTTTTTAGAGTGTAGGGTTTAGGGCTTAGTCCTTTTTATGTTATTTTCAGTTCAAGGTTTTATAGATTTTTAGGACTTAGGGATTAGAGCTTAGGGTTTTGTTGGGGTTTTAAGGGTTAAGTGTTTTTTAGGATTTAGGGTTAACGGCATAGGCTATTTTTGTGTTATTTCAATTTAGGGTTTACAGATTTTTAGGACTTGGGGATTAGATCTTAGGGTTTTATAAGTGTTTTAAATAAGTTTTAGGGTTTATTTGAGGGTTTATCGGATTTAGGGTGTGTTAAGGTTTAAGGTTTAGGGTCTCTTAGGTTTTTTGGTTTAGGATTTAAGGTTTTAGGTTAGGGTTTATGGTTTAGGGATTAGGGTTTTTTTAGGTTTAGGGATTTAGGCTAAGGGTTTCATCTAGGTTTCACGGTTTATGGTTTAGGGCTTAGGGTTTTCTAGGTTGAGATTTTTATGGTTTTATAGGTTTAGGGCTTAGTGCTTAGGATTTTTTTTTTTGTGTTTTTTTGGTTTAGGGTTTATGGGTTTTAAGGATTTAGGATTTAATGCGTAGGGTTTCGTAGGGGTATTAAATAGTTTTTAGGGTTTAATTTAGGGTTTATAGGATATACGATTTCTTAAGGTTTAGGATTTACAATTTCTTAGGGATTTAGGTTAAGGGTTTTATCTAAGTTTCTAGGGTGTAGGGTTTTGGGTTATTAGGTTAAGGTTTTTTAGCGTTTTATAGGTTTAGGGCTTAGAGTTTTTTAGGTTTAGGGCTTTTTAGGGTTTTAAACGGTTAAGTGTTTCTTAGGGTTTTTTAGGGTTAAGCATTTAGGGTTTATAGGATTTAGGGTTTATAGGATTTAGGGTTTCTTTGGATTTTAGGGTTTAGGGTTTCTTAGGGTTTTAAGTTTATGATTTAGGGTTTTAGGTTAGTGTTTAGGGTTTAGAGCTTAGGGTTTTTTAAGGTCTAGTGTTTTAAGTTAAGGGTTTTATCCACTTTTATAGGGTTTAGGGCTTTAGGTTTTTTAGGTTTAGGTTTTTTAGGGTTTTATAGATTTAGGGTTTAGGGCTTAGATTTTTGTTTTTATATTTCTAGGGTTTAGCATATTCGATTTAGGGCTTAATAGGGTTTAGAGCTTAGTGTTTTTTTTGCATTTTTTAGGGTTTTTAAGTGTTAAGTGTTTCTTAGTATTTTTAAGGGTTTATGGTTTAAGGGTTAGGGTTTTTGTTGTGTTTTTTAGGTTTAGGGTTTACGGATTTTTAGGATATAGGGTTTGGAGCTTAGGGTTTGTAGGGATATTAAATGGTTTTTAGGATTTTTTATAGGGTTTGTAGGATTTAGGGTTTCTTAGGTTTAGTGATTATTAGGGTTTTAGGTTTAGGATTTAGATTATGGATTTAGAGTTTAGGGTTTAGGGTTTAGGGTTTAGTGTTTTTTTAGGTTTAGGGATTTAGGTTAAGGATTTTATCTAGGTTTTTAGGATTTAGGGTTTGGATTTTAGGTTAAAGGTTTTTAAGGTTTAAAAGATTTAGGGTTTAAGGCTTAGGGTTTTTTTGTCTGTTTTTTAGGGTTTATCATATACAATTTACGGCTTTAATAGGGTTTAGAATTTTTTGGGTTTAGGGGTTTTTGTGTTTTTTAGGGATTTTTAAGGGTTAAGTGTTTCCTAGGATTTTTTAGGGTGTAGTTTTTATGCTTTTTGGGTTTAGGTATTTTTGGTGTTTTTAATGGTTAACTGTCTCTTAGGGTTTCTTAGGGTTTAGGGCTTCAGACTTAGGGCTTTAAAGTTTGTTAAGTTTAGGGTTTACGGATTTTTATGATTTACGGATTAGAGCTTAGGTTTTATAGGAGTTTTAAATGGTTTTAGGTTTTATTTTTGGGTTTATAGGATTAAGGGTTTCTTAAGATTTAGGGTTTAGGGTTTCTTAGGGTTTTGGGTTTAGGATTTAGGGTTTTAGGTTAGGACTTAGGGTTTAGGGTTTAGGTCATAGGGTTTTTTAGGTTTAGAATTTTAGGTTGAGGGTTTTATCTAGGTTTTTAAGGTTTATGGGTTTGGGTTTATTAGGTTTAGGGTTTTTAGGGTTTTATTGGCTTAACGTTTAGGGCTTTGGGTTTTTATTTATTTTTTCGGGTTTAGCATATACATTTTAGAGCTTAGAGTTTTTTAGGTTTAGTGGTTTTTGGGGTTTTTAGGGTTTTTAAGGGTTAATTGTTTCTTAGGGTTTTTTAGGGTTTTGGGCTTAGGTTTTTTTTTTTTTTTTGTGTTTTTTAGGTTTAGGATTTACGAATTTTAAGGATTTCGGAGTTAGAGCTTAGGGTTTTGTAGGGATTTCTTAAGTTTAGGGTTTAGGGTTTCTTAGGTCGTAGGTTTAGGATTTAGAGTTGTGGGTTAGGGCTTAGGGCTATTTTAGGTTTAGGGTTTTTATCTAGATTTTAGGGTTTAAGGCTTTGGGATTTTTAGGTTTAGGGTTTAGGGCATAGTGTTTTTTTTGTATTTTTCAGGGTTTAGCATATATGATTTAGGGCTTTATAGGGTTTAGAGTTTAGAGTTTTACAGATTTAGGGCTTTTTGGGTTTTTGGGGGTTTTATTAAGTGTTTCTTATGGTTTTTTAGGGTTTAGGGTTGAGGGCTTAGGTTTTTTTTTTTTGTGTTTTTTAGATTTAGGCTTTACAAATTTCTAGGATTAAGGGTTTAGATCTTAGGGTTGTGTAGGGGTTTTAAATGGGATTTAGGGTTTATAGGATTTAAGGTTTATTTTAAGGTTTAGAGGATTTAGGGTTTCTTAAGGCTTAGGGTTTAGGGTTTCTTAATGTTTTAGGATTTAGGGTTTTAGGTTAGGGTTTAGGGTTATTTTAGGTTTAGGGTTTTAGGGTAAGGGTTATATCTAGGTTTTTTGGGTTTAGGGCTTTGGGTTTTTTAGGGTTTTATAGGTTTAGGATTTAGATTTTAGGGTTTTTTTTTTTTTTTGTGTTTTTAGGGTTTCGCATATAAAATTTAGGGCTTTAAAAGGTTTAGAATTTTTTAGGTTTAGTGATTATTGTGTGTTTTTAAGGGTTAAGTGTTTCTTAGGTTTAAGGGCATAGCCCTCTTTTTGTGTTATTTCCTTTTAGGGTTTACGGAGTTTTAAGACTTAGGGATTAGAGCTTAGAGTTTTAAAGGGGTTTTAAATAAGTTTTAGGGTTTATTTGAGGGTATATCGTATTTAGGGTTTGTTAAGGTTTAGTGTTTAGTGTTTTTTAGGGTTTTAGGTTTAGGATTTGGGGTTTTAGCTTTGGGTTTAGGGTTTTTTTAGGTTTAGGGATTTACGTTAATTATTTTATCTAGGTATTTAGGGTTTAGGTCTTTGGGTTTTTTATTTTAAGATTTTTTATGGTTTTGTAGGTTTAGGGTTTAGGATTTATAGTTTTTTATGGTTTTTTAGGGGTAAGTGTTTCTTATGGTTTTTGGGGGTTCAGTGTTTAGGTCTAGGGTTTTTTTTGTGCTTTTTTTAGGTTTATAGTTTATGGATTTTTAGGTTTTAGAGCTTAGGGTTTTGTAGGGATTTTCAATGGGTTTTTTAGGCTTTATTTTAGGGTTTATAAGATTTAGGGTTTCTTAAGGTTTAGGGTTTAGGGTTTTAGGTGTAGGATTTAGGGTTTTAGGTTAGGGTTTAGGGTTTAGGGCTTAGGGTTTTTTTAGGTTTAGGGTTTTAGGTTGAGGGTTTTATCTAGGTTTTTAGGGTTTAGGGCTTTGGGTTTTTTAGGTTAAGGGTTCTATTGGTTTAGGGTTTAGGGCTTGGTTTTTTTTTTTTTGTATTTTAGGGCTAAGCATATACGATTTAGGGCTTCACATGATTTAGAGCTTAGAGTTTTTAGGTTTAGGTTTTTTTGGGGTTTTCAGGGTTTTTAAGGGTTAAGTGTTTGCTAGGGTTTCTTAGGGTTTGGGGTTCAAGGCTTAGGATTTGTGTTTTTGTGTTTTTTAGGTTTAGGGTTTATGAATTTTTAGGATTTAAGGTTTAGAGCTTAAGGTTTGTAGGGGTTTTAAATGATTTTTAGGATTTATTTTAGGGTTTATAGGATTTATGATTTCTTCAGATTTAGGGTTTAGGGTTTCTTGGGGTTTTAGGTTTAGGATTTAGGGTTTTAGGTTAGGGCTTAGGGATTTTTAGGAATAAAGGATTAGATATTAGGGTTTTGTAGGTGTTTTAAATGTGTTTTTAGGGTTTATAGGATTTAGGGTTTCTTAAGGTTTTGGGTTTAGGGGTTTTTAGTGTTTTAAATTTAGGATTTCTAAGGGTTTTATGTTTAGGATTTAGGGTATTAGGTTAGGGTTTAGGGTTTTTTTAGGTTTAGGGTTTTAGGTTAAGGGTTTTATCTACGTTTTTAGGATTTAGGGTTTGGGTTTTTTAGGTTAAGGTTCTTTACAGTTTTATAGGTTTAGGGCTTAAGGCTTAGGGTTTTTTTTTTCTTCTGTTTTTTAGGGTTTAGCATATACATTTTTGGGCTTCATAGGGTTTAGAGTTTTTTGGGTTTAGGGGTTTTTGTATTTTTTAGGGATTTTAAGGGTTAAGTGTTTCTTATGGTTTTTAGCGTGTAGGGTTTAGGGCTTAGGCTTTTTTGTATTATTTCAGTTCAAGGTTTGCAGATTTTTAGGACTTAGGGATTAGAGCTTAGGGTTTTGTGGGGGTTTAAATGGGTTTTAGGGTTTATTGGATTTAGGGTTTGTTAAGGTTTAGGGTTTAGTGTCTCTTAGGGTTTTCAGTTTAGGATTTAAAGTTTTAGGTTAAGGTTTATGGTTTAGGGATTAGGGTTTATTTAGGTTTAGGGATTTAGGTTAAGGGTTTAATCTAGGTTTTTTTAGTTTAGGGTTTAGAGCTTAGGATTTTATAAGTTTTTTCAATTTGGGGTTTACAGATTTTTACGATTATGATTTAGAGATTAGGGTTTTGTAGGGGTTTTAAATGGTTTTTATAATTTATTTTAGGTTTTATGGGATTTAGTGTTTGTTAAGGTTTAGGATTTAGGGTTTAGGGTTTCTTAGGGTTTTAGGTTTAGGACTTAGGGTTTTAGGTTAGTGTTGTGGGTTTACAGCTTAGTGTTTTTATTAGGTTTAGGTATTTAGGTTAAGGGTTTTATTTTTTTTTAGGTTTTAGGGCTTTGGGTTATTTAGGTTAAGATTTTTATGGTTTTATAGGTTTAGGGCTTAGTGCTTAGTTTTTTTTTAGCGTTTTTAAGGTTTAGGGTTTATGGGTTTTAAGGATTTAGGGTTTAAAGCGTAGGGTTTTATAGGGGTATTAAATAGTTTTTAGGGTTTATTGGATATACGGTTTCTTAAGGTTTAGGAATTAGGATTTCTTAGGGTTTTAGGTTTAGGATTTAGGGTTTTAGGTACGGGGTTTTTTTTTAGGTATACGGTTTTACGTTAAGGGTTTTATCTAGGTTTTAGGGTTTAGGGCTTTGGGTTTTTTAGGTTAAGGTTTTTTATTGTTTTATAAGTTTAGGATTTAGGTCTTAGGTTTTTTTTTTGTGTGTTTTTTAGGGTATATCATATAAAATTTAGGGATTTATAGGGTTTAGAGTTTTTTAGGTTTAGGGTTTTATGTGTTTTTAGGGGTTTTAAGGGTTAAGTGTTTCTTAGGGTTTCGGGTTTAGGGCTTAGTTTTTTTTTTTTTCTTTTTCAGTTAGGGGTTTATGGATTTTTAGGATTTAGGGTTTAGAGCTTAGGGTATTGTATGGATTTTTAATGGTTTTTAGGGTTTATTTTAGGGTTTATAGGATTTAGGGTTTGTTAAGGTTTAGAGTTTAGGGTTTCTTAGAGTTTAGATTTATGATTTAGGGTTTAGGGTTTAGGGCTTAGGGTTTATTTAGGTTTAGGGATTTAGATTAAGGATTTTATCTAGGTTTTTAGGGTTTAGGGCTTTGGGTTTTCTAGGTTGAGATTTTTTTATGGTTTCATAGGTTTAGGGTTTAAGGCTTAGGGATTATTTGTGCTTTTTGGGCTTTAGCATATACGATTTTGGTCTTTATAGGGTTTAGAGCTTACAGTTTTTTAGGTTTAGGTGTTTTTGGGTTTTTTAGGGTTTTTAATGGTTATGTGTTTCTTAAGGCTTAGGGTTTAGGTCTTTGGTTAGGGTTTAGGGTTAATGGTTTAAGGATTTTTTAGATTTAGGGTTTTAGGTTAAGGAATTAATCTAGATTTTTAAGGTTTGGGGCTTTGGGTTTTTGAGGTTAAGGGTTTTTTTTGGGTTTTATGGTTTAAGGTTTTCCGGCTTAGTGTTTTTTTGTGTTTTTTGGGGTTTAGCATATACCATTTAGGGCTTAATAGGGTTTAGAGCTTACAGTCTTTTAGGTTAAGGGGTTTTCCTTTTTTTAGTGTTTTTAAGGGTTAAGTGATTCTTAGGGTTTTTTTCTTGTGTTTTTTAGGTTTAGGGTTTACGAATTATTAGGATTTAGGGTTTAGGGATTAGGGGTTTGTAGGGGTTTTAAATGCGTTTTATGGTTTGTTTTAGGGTTTATAGGATTTATGGTTTCTTAAGTTTTACGATTTCTTAGGGTTTTAGGTTTAGGATTTTTTGTTTCTGGTCAGAGTTTAGGGTTAAGGTCTTAGGGATTTTCAGGTTTAGCGTTTCAGGTTATGGATTTTATCTAGTGTTTAGAGCTTTGGGTTTTTAGGTTATGTTATTTTAGGATTTATATGTTTAGGACTTAGGGGTTTTTTGTGTGTTTTTAGGGTTTTGCATATACGAATTAGGGCTTTATAGGGTTTATATCGTAGAGTTTTCTAGGTTTAGGGGTCTTGAATATTTTAGGGTTTTTAAGGGTGAAGTGTGTCATAGTGTTTTCCAGAGTTTAGGGTTTATAGCTTAGGTTTTTTTTTTTTGTGTGTGTTTTTAGGTTTAGGGTTTATCAATTTTTTGGATTAAGGGAATAGAGCTTAGGGTCCGTAGGGGTTTTAAATGATTTTAGGGTTTTTAGGATTTAGGGTTTAGGGCTTAGGTTTTTTTTTTTTTTTTTATGTTTTTTAGGTTTAGGGTTTAAGAATTTTTAGGATTTAGGGTTTTGAGGTTAGAGTGTTGTAGGGGTTTTAAATGGTTTTTAGGGTTTATTTTAGGGTTTATCGGATTTATGGTTTCGTAAGGTTTAGGATTTAGGGTTTCTTAGGGTTTTAGGTTTAGAATTTAAGGTTTTGGGTTTGGGTTTAGGGTTTTATCTAGGTTTTTTGGGTTTACGGCTTTGGGCTTTTAGGTTAAGGTATTTTAGAGTTTTATAGGTTTAACGCTTAGTGTTTTTTGTGTTTTTTTAGCGCTTAGCATATACGGTATAGGTCTTTGTAGGGTTTAGAGCTTAGGGTTTTTTTAGGTTAACTGGTTTTTAGGGTTTTTAGGGCTTTTAAGGGTTAAGATTTTCTTAAGGTATTTTTAGTGTTAGGGTTTAGGGTTTTAGTTTAACTGTTTTATGTAGGTTATTAAGGTTTAGGGCTTTGGTTTGTTTTTGTGTTTTTAGGATTTAGCATATACGATATAGGGCTTTATAGTATTTAGAGTTTAAAGTTTTTTAGGTTTAGGGGTTTTTGGGGTTTTTAGGCTTTTGAGGGTTAAGTGTTTCTTAGGGTATTTTAGGGTTTAGGGTTTAGGGTTTTGGGTTTAGGTTTTTATTTTTTTTTTGTGTTTTTTCGGGTTTTAGGTTAGGGTTAAGGGATTAGGGATTTTATAGTTTTTGGGTTTTGGATTATGGAATTTATCTATGTTTTTAGGGTTTAGAGCTTTGGGATTTTTGGGTTAAAATCTTTTTGGGTTTTATGGGTTAAGGGTTTAGGGCTTAGGGTTTTTTTTTTTTTTTTTCTGGTTTTTTTAGGGTTTAGCATATATGATTTAGGGCTTTATAAGGTTTAGGGCTTAGAGTTTTTTAGGTTAAGGGCTTTTTGGGGTTTTTTTTAGTGTTTTTAAGGGCTAAGTGTTTCTTATGGTTTTTTTAGGGTTTAGGGCTTAGAGTTTTGTTTTTTCTTTTTTGTGTTTTTTAGGTTTAGGGTTTACAAATTTTTAGGATTTAGGTTTAGGGATAAGGTGTTTGTAGGGTTTTAAATGTGTTTTATGGTTTATTTTAGGGTGTATAGGATTTACGGTTTCTTAGGGTTTTAGGTTTAGGATTTAGGGTTTTAGGTTAGGGTTTAGGGTTAAGGGCTTAGGGGGTTTTTAGGTCTAGGGTTTCACGTTAAGGGTTTTATCTTGGTTTTCAGGGTTTAGGGCTTTGGGTTTTTAGGTTAAGTTTTTTTATGGTTTTATTTGTTTAGGGCTTAGGGTTTTTTGTGTGTTTTTAGGGTTTAGCATATACGATTTAGGGTTTTATAGGGTTTAGAGCTTAGAGTTTTTTAGGTTTATGGGTTTTTGAATTCTTTTAGGGTTTTTAAGGGATAAGTGTTTCTTAGTGTGTTTTAGGGTTTAGGGTTTAGAGATTAGGGTTTTTTTTTTTGTGTTTTTAAAGGTTTAGGGTTTAAAGATTTTTAGGATTTAGGGTTTAAAGCTTATGGTTCGTAGGGGTTTTAAATGCTTTTTAGGGTTTTTAGGATTTATGGTTTAGGGCTTAGGGTGTTTTTTTGTGTTTTCAAAAAGATGAAGATGCAAGGGGTAAAGAGACAGTCTTTTGAACAACCAAGCTGACATAAGGATTCTAGCTGACGCCCACTTAGAGCAGATGGAGATTCTCGGACAGGGAATAGCGGCACTCAATATCTATTAAATGGTTTAGGGTATACGGATTTCTAGGATTTAAGATTTCAAGCTTAGGGTGTTGTAATGGTTTATAATAGTTCTTAGGGTTTATTTTAGTGTTTATAGGATTTAGGATTTCTTAAGGTTTAGGGTTTTAGGTTTAGGATTTAGGGTTTAGGGTTTTAGGTTAAGGGTTTTATCTAAGTTTGTAGGGTTTAGGGCTTATGGTTATTAGGTTAAGGTTTTTTATGGTTTTATAGGTTTAGGGATTAGAGTTTTTTAGGTTTTGGGTTTTTTGGGTTTTTTAGGGTTTTAAAGGGTTAAGTGTTTCTTAGGGTTTTTAAGGGTTAAGCGTTTAGGGTTTATAGGATTTAGGGTTTCTTTGGATTTTAGGGTTTCGATTTCTTAGGGTTTTAAGTTGAAGATTTAGGGTTTTAGGTTAGGGTTTAGGGTTGAGGACTTAGGGTTTTTTTTAGGTCTAGTGTATTAAGTTAAGGGTTTTATATAGGTTCATTGGGTTTAGGGCTTTAGGTTTTTTAGGTTTAGGTTTTTTAGGGTTTTATAAGTTTAGGGTTTAGGGCTTAGGTTTTTTAGGGTTTTATAGGTTTAGGGTTTAGGGTTTCTTAGGGTTTTAGGATTAGAATTTAGGGTTTTGGGTTAGGGTTTAGAGTTTTATCTAGGTTTTTAGGGTTTACGGCTCTGGGTTTTTAGGTTAAGGTATTTTAGAGTTTTATAGGTTTAATGCTTAGTGCTTTTTTATTTTTGTGCTTTTTTAGCGCTTAGCATATATGGTTTAGGGCTTTGTACGGTTTAGAGCTTAGACTTTTTTTTAGGTTAAGTGGTTTATAGGGCTTTTAGGGATTTTAAGGGTTAAGCTTTTCTTAGGGTATTTTTATGGTTAGGGTTTAGGGTTTTAGGTTAAGCTTTTTATCTAGGTTATTAGGGTTTAGGTCTTTGGTTTTTTTTTTTGTGTTTTTAGGATTTAGCATATACGATTTAGGGCTTTATAGTATTTAGAGTTTAAAGTTTTTTCGGTTTAGGGTTTTTTGGGATTTTTAGGATTTTAAGGGTTAAGTGTTTCATATGGTATTTTAGGGTTTAGGGTTTAGGGCTTAGGTTTTTTTATTTTTATTTTTTTTTGGGTTTTTTTGGGTTTTTGGTTAGGGTTAAGGGATTAGGGATTTTATAGTTTTAGGGTTTTGCGTTAAGGAATTTATCTATGTTTTTAGGGTTTAGGGCTTTAGGTTTTTTTGGGTTAAAGTGTTTGTGGGTTTTATGGGTAAGGGTTTGGGGCTTAGGGTTTTGGTTTAGTTTTTTTTTGGGGTTTAGCATATATGATTTAGGGCTTTATAAGGTTTAGGGCTTAGAGTATTTTAGGTTAAGGTATTTTTGGCATTTTGAAATATTTTTAAGGGTTAAGTGTTTCTTATGGTTTTTTTAGGGCTTAGGGCTTAGGGTTTTTTTTTTGTGTTTTTTAGGTTTAGGGTTTACGGATTTTTAGGTTTAGGGTTTACGGATTTTTAGGATTTATGGTTTAGGGATAACGGGTTTGTAGGGTTTTAAATGTGTTTTATGGTTTATTTTAGGGTGTATAGGATTTAGGGTTTCTTAGGGTTTTAGTTTTAGGATTTAGGGTTTTAGGTTAGGGTTTAAGGTTAAGGGCTTAGGGGGTTTTTAGGTCTAGGGTTTCACGTTAAGTGTTTTATCTTGGTTTTTCAGGGTTTAGGGCTTTGGGTTTTTAGGTTTAGTTTTTTTAGGGTTTTATTGGTTTAGGGCTTAGGGTTTTTTGTTTGTTTTTAGGGTTTAGCTTATACAATTTAGGGCTTTATAGGGTTTAGAGCTTAGAGTTTTTTAGGTTTATGGGTTTTTGAATATTTTTAGGGTTTTTAATGGTTAAGTATTTCTTAGTGTTATTTGGAGTTTAGGGTTTCTTAGGATTTTAGGGTTTAGGGTTTCTTAGTGTTTTAAGTTTAAGATTTCAGGTTTTAGGGTTTAGGGCTTACGGTTTTTTAAGGTCTAGGGTTTTAATTTAAGGATTCTTTCTAGGTTAAAAGGGTTAAGTGTTTCTTATGGGTTTTTAGGGTTTTATAGGTTTAAGGTTTAGGGCTTAAGGTTTTTTGTGTGTTTTTAGGGTTTAGCATATACGATTTAGGGCTTAATAGGGTTTAGAGCTTAGTGTTTTTTTAGGTTAAAGGTTTTTTTTATAATTCTTCAGCTTTGTTTGGGTTTTATATGTTAAGGGTTTAGGGCTTAAGGGTTTTGGTGTTTTCTGGAGATAAGAATATATGATTTAGGGCTTTATAGGGCTTAGAGTTTTTTGAGGTTAAGGGCTTTTATGGGTTTTTTAGTGTTTTTAATGGTTAAGTGTTTCTTAGGGGTTTTAAGTGTTTAGGGTTTAGGGCTAAGGGTTTTTATTGTGTTTTTTAGGTTTAGGGTTTACAGATTTCTAGGATTTAAGGCTTAGGGGTTTGTAGGGGTTTTAAATGCTGTTTATGGTTTATTTTAGGGTTTATAGGATTTAGGGTTTCTTAAGAGTTAGGGTCTCTTTGGGTTTTATGTTAGGTTTTAGGGTTAAGGGCTTAGGGGTTTTTTAGGTTTAGGGTTTCATGTTAAGGGTTTTATCTAGGATTTTAGGGTTTAGGGCTTTGGATTTTTTGGTTAAGTTTTTTAAGGGTTTTATTGGTTCAGGGCTTTGGATTTTTTTGTGAGTTTTTAGGCTTTAGCATATATGGTTTAGGGCTTCGCAGGGTTTATAGCTTAGACTTTTTTAGGTTTAGGGGTTTTTGAATCTTCTAGGGTTTTTAAGGGTTAAGTGTTTCTTAGTGTTTTTAAGGGTTTAGGGTTTAGAGATTAGGATTTTTTTTTGTGTGTTTAAAGGTTTAGGGTTTACAGATTTTTAGGATTTAGTGTTTAGAGCTTCTGGTTCATAGGGGTTTTTAATGCTTTTTAGGGTTTTAAGGATTTATGGTTTAGGGCTTAGGGTTTTTTTTGTGTTTTTTATGTTTAGGGTTTAAAGATTTTTAGGATTTTGGGTTTCGAGCTTAGGGTATTGTAGGGGTTTAAAATAGTTTTTCGGGTTTATTTTAGGGTTTATTGGATTTAGGGATTCTTAATGTTTAGTGTTTTAGGTTTAGGATTTAGGGTTTATGGTTTTAGGTTAAGGGTTTTATCTAAGCTTTTAGGGTTTAGGGCTTTGGGTTATTTGGTTAAGGTTTTTTAGGGTTTTATAGGTTTAGGGCTTAGAGTTTTTTAGGTCTAGGGGTTTTTGGGTTTTTTAGGGTCGTAAAGGGTTAAGTGTTTCTTAGGGTTTTTTAGGGTTAAGGGTTTAGGGTTTATAGGATTTTTGGTTTCTTTGGATTTTAGGGTTTCTTAAGGTTTTAAGTTTAGGATTTTGGGTTTTAGGTTAGGGTTTAGGGTTTTTTAAGTTATAGTGTTTTAAGTTAAGGGTTTTCTCTAGGTTTATAGGGTTTAGGGCTTTAGGTTTTTTAGGGTTTTATATGTTTAGGGTTTAAGGGTTATGTTTTTTTTTTTGTTTCTAGGGTTTAACATATACGATTTAAACTTAATAGGGTTTAGAACTTAGTGTTTTTATAGGTTAAGGGTTTTTTGTGTTTTTTAGGGTTTTTATGTGTTAAGTGTTTCTTAGGATTTTTTTAGGTTTAGGGTTTAAGGCTTAGGGTTTTTGTTGTGTTTCTTAGATTTAGGGTTTATGGATTTTTAGGATTTAGGGTTTGTAGGGGTATTAAATGGTTTTTAGGATGTTTTATAGGGTTTCTTAGGGTTTAGTAATTAGTAGGGTTTTAGGTTTAGGATTTACATTATGGATTTAGAGTTTAGGGTTTAGGGTTTAGGGCTTAGTGTTTTTTTAGGTTTAGGGATTTAGGTTAATGGTTTTATCTAGGTTTTTAGGGTTTAGGGCTTTGGGTTTTTTAGGTTTTGGGCTTAGAGTTTTTTTTGTGTTTTCTAGGGTTTAGCATATACGATTTAGGGCTTTATAGGGTTTAGAGCTTAGAGTTTTTTAGGTTTAGTGGTTTTTGAGGTTTATAGGGATTTTAAGGGTTAGGTGTTTCTTAGGGTATTTTTAGGGTTAGGGTTTAGGGTTTTAAGTTAAGGGTTTTATCTAGGTTATTAGGGTTTAGGGCTTAGTTTTTTTTTTCTATTGTTTTTGGATTTAACATATACGATTTAGGGCTTTATAGTATTTAGAGCTTAGAGTCTTTTAGGTTTAGGGGTTTTTGGGGTTTTTAGAGTTTTTAAGGGTTAAGTGTTTCTTAGGGTATTTTAGGGGTTAGGGTTTGGGGCTTAGGGTTTGTTTAGGGTTTACTATTTTTTTTTGAATTTAGGGTTAAGAGCTTAGGGTTTTGTAGGAGTGTTAAATGGTTTTTATGTTTTATTTTAGGGTTCATAGGATTTAAGGTTTCTTAAGGTTTAGGGTTTTTGATGGATTTAGGGGTTTTGGTTAGGGTTTAGGGTTTACGGCTTAGGGTTTTTGTAGGTTTAGGGTTTTAGGTTATGGCTTTTATCTACGTTTTTAGGGTCTAGGGCTTTTGTTTTTTTGGCTTATGATTTTTTAGTGTTTTATAGGTTTAAGGCTTTGGGCTTATGGTTTTTTTTGTGTTATTAGGGTATAGCATATACGATTTAGGGCTTTATAAGGTTTAGAGCTTAGAGCTTTTTAGGTTTAGGGGTTTTTGGGTTTTTTATAGGGTTTTTAAGGGCTAACTGTTTCTTAGAGTTTAAGGTTTAGGGCTTAGGGTTTTTTTTTTTTTGTGTGTTTTTAGGTGTAGGGTTTACGGATTTTTAGCATTTAGGGTTTAGAGCTTAAGGTTCGTAGGGGTTTCAAATGGTTTTTAGGGTTTATAGGATTTAGGGTTTCTTAAGGTTTAGGGTTTAGGGTTTTGTAGGGTTTTAGGTTTAGGATTTAGGGTTTTATGTTAGGGTTAACGGATTAGGGTTTTTTTAGGTTTAGGGTTTTAGGTTAACGATTTTATCTAGGTTTTTAGGGTTTCAGGCTTTGGGATTTTTGCATTAAGGATTTTTAGGGTTTTATAATTTAAGGTTTTAGGGCTTAGTTTTTTTTTTTTTTTTTTTGTTTTTTGGGGTTTAGCATATATGATTTAGGGCTTTATAGGGTTCAGAGCTTAGAATTTTTTAGATTTAAGGGCTTTTCGGGTTTTGAAGGGTTAAGTGTTTCTTTGGTTTTTTTGTGTTTTTGAGGTTTAGGGTTTATGGATTTTTTGGATTTTGGGTTAAGAGCTTAGGGTTTTGTAGGGGTTTTAAATGGGTTTTAGGGTTTATTTTAGGGTTTATTGTATTTAGGCTTTCTTAAAGTTTAGGGTTTTAGGTTTAGGATTTTGGTATTACATTAGGGTTAGGGTTTTATAAGGTTTAGGGTTTTAGATTAAGGGTTTTATCTAGGTTTTTAGGGTTTAGGGCTTTGGGTTTTTGAGGTTAAAGTTTTTTAGGGTTTTATAGGTTTAGGGTTTACGGCTAAAGGTTTATTTTTGTATTTCTTAGGGTTTAATATATATGATTTAGGACTTTACTGAGTTTAGAACTTAGAGTTTTTTAAGTTTGGGGGGTTTTGGGTTTTTTAGGGTTAAGCATTTCTTAGGGTTTTTTTTTGTGTTTTTTAGGTTTAGGGATTATAGATTTTTAGGATTTAGGGTTTAAAGAGTCTGGTTTTGTAGGGGTTTTCAATGTTTGTTAGGGTTTATTTTAGTGTTTATAGGATTTAGGTTTTCTCATAGTTTAGAGTTTTGGGTTTTAGGTTTAGGATTTAGGGTTATAGGTTAAGGTTATAGTTTATGCCATAGGGTTTTTTTAGGTTTAGGGTTTTTTGTAAAGGGTTTCATCTTGGTTTTTAGGGTTTAAGTTTTTGGGATTTTTAGGGTTTAAGGCTCAGGGTTTTTTTTGTATGTTTTTAGGGTTTAGCATATACGATTTAGGGATTTATAGGGTATAAAACTTATAGTTTTTTGGGTTTAGGGCTTAGGGCTTAGGGTGTTTTAGGGTTTAGGGCTTAGTGTTTTTTGCATTTGTTAAGTTTAAGGTTTACGGATTTTTATGATTTACGGTTTTAGAGCTTAGGTTTTAGAGGGGTTTTAAATGGTTTTAGGTTTTATTATTGGGTTTATAGGATTAAGGTTTCTGAAGGTTTAGGGTTTAGGGTTTAGTGTTTTGGGTTTAGGATTTAGGTTTTTAGGTTAGCACTTAGGGTTTATGGTTTATGTCTTAGGGTTTTTTAGGTTTAGGGTTTTATCTAGATTTTTAAGGTTTATGGGTTTGGGTTTATTTGGTTTAGGGTTTTAAGGGTTTTATATGTTTAACGTTTAGGGCTTTGGGTTTTCTTTTTTTGTATTTTTCAGGGTTTAGCATATACGTTTTAGGGCTTCATAGGGTTTAGAGCTTAGAGTTTTTTAGGTTTAGGGGTTTTTGAGTTTTTTAGGGTTTTTAAGGGTTAAGTGTTTCTTAGGGTTATTTAGGGTGTAGGGCTTAAGTTTTTTTTTGTTTTGTGTTTTTTAGGTTTAGGGTTTACAGATTTTTAGGATTTTGAATTAAGAGCTTAGGGTTTTGTAGGGGTTTTAGATGATTTTTAGAGTTTCATAAGGTTTTTAGGGTTTAGGGTTTCTTAGGTCTTAGGTTTAGGATTTAGAGTTGCGGGTTAGAGCTTAGGATTTATTTTTGGTTTAGGGTTTTAGGTTAAGGGTTTTATCTAGGTTTTAGGGTTTAAGGCTTTGGGTTTTTTAGATTTAGGGTTTAGGGCATAGGGTTTTTTTTTGTATTTTTTAGGGTTTAGCATATATGATTTAGGGCTTTATAGGGTTTAGAGTTTAGAGTTTTTCAGATTTAGGGCTTTTTGGGTTTTTGGGGTTTTTAAGGGTTAAGTGTTTCTTAGGGTTTTTTAGGGTTTAGGGTTTAGGGCTTAGATTTTTTTTTTTTTTGTGTTTTTTAGGTTTAGGCTTTACAGATTTCTAGGATTAAGGGCTTAGATCTTAGGGTTTTGTAGGGGTTTTAAATGGGATTTAGGGTTTATTTTAGGGTTTATAGGATTTAGGGTTTCTTAAGGCTTAGGGTTCAGGGTTTCTTAGTGTTTTAGGATTTAGGATTTTAGGTTAGGGTTTAGGGTTATTTTAGGTTTAGGGTTTTAGGTTAAGGGTTATATCTAGGTCATTTAGGTTTAGGGCTTTCAGCATTTTAGATTAATGTTTTTAAGGGTTTAATCGGCTTAGGATTTAGGTTTTAGTGTTTTTTTTTTTTTTTGTGTGTTTATAGGATTTAGTATATAAAATTTATGGCTTTAAAGGGTTTAGAGTTTTTTTAGGTTTAGTGGTTTTTGTGTGTTTTTAGGGGTTTTAAGGGTTAAGTGTTTCTTTGGGTTTTTTAGGGTTTAAGGTTAAGGGCATTGGCCATTTTTGTGTTATTTCAGTTTAGGGTTTACGGATTTTTAGGACTTAGGGATTAAAGCTTAGGGTTTTATAGGGGTCTTAAAGGATTTACTGGATTTAGGGTTTGTTAAGGTTTACTGTTTAGGGTTTCTTAGGGTTTTAGGTTTAGGATTTGGGGCTTTAGGTTAGGGTTTTTTTAGGTTTAGGGATTTAGATTAATTGTTTTATCTAGGTATTTAGGGTTTAGGTCTTTGGGTGTTAAGATTTTTTATGGTTTTGTAGGTTTAGGGTTTAGGGCTTATGGTTTTTTTGTGTTTCTTGAGCTTTAGCTTATATGATTTAGGGCTTTATAGGGTTTAGAGCTTAGAGTTTTTTAGGTTTAGAAGTTTTTTAGGGTTTTTAATGGTTAAGTGTTACTTAGGGTTTAGGGTTTAGGGCTTAGGTTTTTTTTTTTTTAATGTTTTTTAGGTATAGGGTTTACGGATTTTTAGGATTTAAGGTTTCAAGCTTAGGGTTTTGTAGGGGTTAAAAATGGTTTTTAGTGTTTATTTTAGGGTTTATTGGATTTAGGGTTTCTTAAGGTTTAGGGTTTAGGGTTTCTTAGGATTTTAGGTTTAGGATTTAGGGTTTTTGGTTAGGGTATAGGGTTATTTTTAGGCTTAGGGTTTTAGGTTAAGGGTTTTATCTAGATTTTTAGGGTTTAGGGCTTTAGGTTTTTAGGGTTAAGGTTTTTTAGGGTTTCATAGGTTTAGGGCTTAGGGTTTTTTGTATTTTTTAGAGTTTTGCATATATGATTAGGCTTTTACAAGGTCTAAAGCTTAAAGTATTTTAGGTTTAGGGGTTTTTAAGGGTTAAGTGTTTTTTAGGGTTTAGTGTTTAGGTGTAGGGTTTTTTTTTGTGTTTTTTTATGTTTAGGGTTTACAGATTTTTAGGTTTTAGAGCTTAGGGTTTGGTAGGGGTTTACAATGGGTTTTAGGGTTTATTTTAGGGTTTATAGGATTTAGGGTTTCTTAAGATTTAGAGTTTAGGGTTTCTTAGGGTTTTAGGTTTAGGATTTAGGATTTTAGGTTAGGGTTTAGGGTATTTTTAGGTTTAGGGTTTTAGGTTGAGGGTTTTATCTAGGTTTTTAGGGTTTAGGGCTATGGGTTTTTTAGGTTAAGATTTTTTAGGGTTTTATAGGTTTAGGGTTTAGGGCTTGGGTATTTTTTTTTTTTTTTGTATTTTAGGGTTTAGCATATATGATTTAGGGCTTTATAGGGTTTAGAACTTAGAGTTTTTTAGGTTTAGGGGTTTTTGGGGTTTTTAGGGTTTTTAAGGATTAAGTGTTTCTTAGGGTTAGGGGTTCATAGCTTAGGATTTTCTTTTTTTGTGTTTTCTAGGTTTAGGGCTTATGAATTTTTATGATTTAAGGTTTAGATCTTAGGTTTTGTGGGGATTTTAAATGGTTTTTAGAGTTCATTTTAGGGTTTATAGGATTTAGAGTTTTTTAAGGTTTAGGGTTTAGGGTTTCTTAAGGTTTTAGGTTTAGGATTTAGGGTTTTAGGTTAGGGTTTAGGGTTTAGGGCTTAGGGTTTTTTCATTTTAGGGTTTTAGGTTAAGGGTTTTATCTAAGTTTTTAGGATTTAGGGCTTGGGTTTTTTAGGTTAAGGTTCTTTAAGGTTTTATAGGTTTAGGGCTTAGGGCTTAGGGTTTTTTTTTGTGTTTTTTAGGGTTTAACATATACGATTTAGGGCTTTATTGGGTTTAGAGCTTAGAGCTTTTTAGGTTTAGGGTTTTCTGGGTTTTTTTTAGGGTTTTTAATGGTAAAGTGTTTCTTAGCATTATTTAGGTTCTAGGGCTTAGGGTTTTTTTTTTTTTTGTTTTTTACGTTTAGGGTTTATGAATTTTTTCAGATTTAGGGTTAAGAGCTTAGGGTTTTTTAGCGGTTTTAAATGATTTTTAGGGTTTATAGGATTTAGGGTTTCTTCAGGTTTAGGGTTTGGGGTTTGTTAGGGTTTTAGGTTTAGGACATAGGGTTTTAGGTTAGGGTTTAGGGATTTTTAGGAATAAAGGATTATATATTAGGGTTTTGTAGGTGTTTTAAATGGTTTTTAGGGTTTATTTTAGGCTTTATAGGATTTAGGGTTTTTTAAGGTTTAGGGTTTAGGGTTTTTTAGTGTTTTAGATTTAGTATTTCTAAGGGTTTTACGTTGAGGATTTAGGGTATTAGGTTAGGGTTTAGGGTTTTAGGTAAAGGGTTTTATCTTGGCTTTTAGGATTTAGGGTTTGGGGATTTTAGTTTAAGGTTCTTTAAGGTTTTTTAGGTTTAAGGATTAAGGCTTAGGTTTTTTTTTTTTTTCATGTTTTTAGGGTTTTGCATGTACAATTTAGGGCTTTATAGGGTTAAGAGTTTTTTGGTTTTAGGGGTTTTTGTGTTTTTTAGAGATTTTAAGGGTTAAGTGTTTCTTAGGGTTTTTTAAGGTGTAGGGTTTAGGGCTTAGTCCTTTTTATGTTATTTTCAGTTCAAGATTTTATAGATTTTTAGGACTTAGGGATTAGAGCTTAGGGTTTCGTTGGGGTTTTAAGGGTTAAGTGCTTTTTAGTGTTTTTTAGGGTTTAGGGTTAACGACATAGGCTTTTTTTTGTGTTATTTCAATTTAGGGTTTACGGATTTTTAGGACTTGGGGATTAGATCTTAGGGTTTTATAGGTGTTTTAAATAAGTTTTAGGGTTTATTTGAGGGTTTATCAGATTTAGGGTGTGTTAAGGTTTAAGGTTTAGGGTCTCTTAGGTTTTTTGGTTTAGGATTTAAGGTTTTAGGTTAGGGTTTTTTTAGGTTTAGGGATTAGGGTTTTTTTAGGTTTAGGGTTTTATCTAGGTTTTACGGTTTATGGTTTAGGGCTTAGGGTTTTCTAGGTTGAGATTTTTATGGTTTTATAGGTTTAGGGCTTAGTGCTTAGGGTTTTTTTTTCTGTGTTTTTTTGGTTTAGGGTTTATGGGTTTTAAGGATTTAGGATTTAATGCGTAGGGTTTCGTAGGGGTATTAAATAGTTTTTAGGGTTTAATTTAGGGTTTATAGGATATACGAATTCTTAAGGTTTAGGATTTACAATTTCTTAGGGATTTAGGTAAAGGGTTTTATCTAAGTTTTTAGGGTGTAGGTTTTTGGGTTATTAGGTTAAGGTTTTTTAGGGTTTTACAGGTTTAGGGCTTAGAGTTTTTTAGATTTAGGGCTTTTTAGGTTTTTAGGGTTTTAAAGGGTTAAGTGTTTCTTAGGGTTTCTTAGGGTTAAGCGTTTAGGGTTTATAGGATTTAGGGTTTCTTTGGATTTTGTGGTTTAGGGTTTCTTAGGGTTTTATGTTTATGATTTAGGGTTTTAGGTTAGGGTTTAGGGTTTAGGGCTTAGGGTTTTTTAAGGTCTAGTGTTTTAAGTTAAGGGTTTTATCCACTTTTATAGGGTTTAGGGCTTTAGGTTCTTTAGGTTTAGGTTTTTTAGGGTTTTATATGTTTAGGGTTTAGGGCTTAGGTTTTTGTTTTTATATTTCTAGGGTTTATCATATACGATTTAGGGCTTAATAGGGTTTAGAGCTTAGTGTTTTTTTAGGTTAAGGTTTTTTATTTTTGCATTTTTTAGGGTTTTTAAGTGTTAAGTGTTTCTTAGTATTTTTAAGGGTTTATGGTTTAAGGCATAGGTTTTTGTTGTGTTTTTTAGGTTTAGGGTTTACGAATTTTTAGGATATAGGGTTTGGAGCTTAGGGTTTGTAGGGATATTAAATGGTTTTTAGGATTTTTTATAAGGTTTGTAGGATTTAGGGTTTCTTAGGGTTTAGTGATTATTAGGGTTTTAGGTTTAGGATTTAGATTATGGATTTAGAGTTTAGGGTTTTAGGTTTAGGATTTAGATTATGGATTTAGAGTTTAGGGTTTAAGGTTTAGGGCTTAGTGTTTTTTTAGGTTTAGGAATTTAGGTTAAGGGTTTTATCTAGGTTTTTAGGATTTAGGGTTTGGATTTTATGTTAAGGGTTTTTAAGGTTTAATAGATTTAGGGTTTAAGGCTTAGGGCTTTTTTGTCTATTTTTTCGGGTTTAGCATATACAATTTACGGCTTTATAGGGTTTAGAGTTTTTTGGGTTTAGGGGTTTTTTTGTTTTTTAGGGGTTTTAAGGGTTAAGTGTTTCTTAGGATTTTTTAGGGTGTAGGGTTTTGGCTTTTTTGTGTTATTTCAGTTTAGGGTTTATAGATTTTTAGGTCTTAGGGATTAGAGCTTAGGGTTTTGTTGGGGTTTAAATAGGTTTTAGGGTTTATTTTAGGGTTTATAGGATTTAGGGTTTGTTAAGGTTTAGGGTTTAGGGTTGCTTAGGGTTTTCAGTTTAGGATTTAAGGTTTTAGATTAGGGTTTGTGGTTTAGGGATTAGGGTTTTTTTAGGTTTAGGGATTTAGGTTAAGTGTTTTATCGAGGTTTTTAGGGCTTAGGGTTTTATAAGTTTTTTCAGTTTGGGGTTTATGGATTTTTACTATTACGATTTAGAGATTAGGGTTTTGTAGGGGTTTATTTTAGGGTTTATGGGATTTAGGATTTGTTAAGGTTTTGTATTTTGGGTTTAGGGTTTCTTAGGGTTTTAGCTTAGTGTTGAGGGTTTAGGGCTTAGTGTTTTATTAGGTTTAGGGATTTAGGTTAAGGGTTTTTATCTATTTTTTAGGTTTTCGGTTAAGATTTTTATGGTTTTATAGGTTTAAGGCTTAGTGCTTAGGTTTTTTTTTTTTTTGTGTTTTTTTAGGTTTAGGGTTTATGGGTTTTAAGGATTTAAGGTTTAGAGCATAGGGTTTTGTAGGGGTATTAAATATTTCTTAGCGTTTATTTTAGGGTTTTTAGGATATACAGTTTCGTAAGGTTTAGGATTTAGGATTTCTTAGGGTTTTAGGTTTAGGATTTAGGATTTTAGGTTAGGGGTTAGGGTTTTTTTTTTTTTTTTTTAGGTTTAGGGTTTTACATTAACTATTTTATCTAGGTTTTATGGTTTAGGGCTTTGGGGTTTTTAGGTTAAGGTTTTTTACTGTTTTATGCCTTTTGGGTTGAGGTATTTTTGGTGTTTTTAATGGTTAACTGTCTCTTAGGGTTTTTTAGGGTTTAGGGCTTTAGGCTTAGGGTTTTTTCTGTTTGTTAAGTTTAGGGTTTACAAATTTTTATGATTTGCGGTTTAGAGCTTAGGTTTTATAGGGGTTTTAAATGGTTTTAGGTTTTATTTTTGGGTTTATAGGATTAAGGATTTCTTAAGATTTAGGGTTTAGGGTTTCTTAGGGTTTTGGGTTCAGGATTTAGGGTTTTAGGTTAGGACTTAAGGTTTAGGGTTTAGGTCTTAGGGTTTTTTAGGTTTAGGATTTTAGGTTGAGGGTTTTATCTAGGTTTTTAAGGTTTATGGGTTTAGGTTTATTAGGTTTAGGGTTTTTAGGGTTTGATAGGTTTAACGTTTAGGGCTTTGGGTTTTTATTTATTTTTTCGAGTTTAGCATATACGTTTCAGAGCTTAATAGGGTTTAGAGCTTAGAGTTTTTTAGGTTTAGTGGTTTTTGGGTTTTTTTAGGGTTTTTAAGGGTTAATTGTTTCTTAGGGTTTTTTAGGGTTTTGGGCTTAGGTTTTTGTTTTTACTTTTTGTGTTTTTTAGGTTTAGGGTTTACGGATTTCTAGGATTTCAGATTTAGAGCTTAGGGTTTTGTAGGGATTTCTTAAGGTTTAGGGTTTAGGGTTTCTTAGGTCGTAGGTTTAGGATTTAGAGTTGTGGGTTAGGGCTTAGGGTTATTTTAGGTTTAGGGTTTTAGGTTAAGGGTTTTATCTAGATTTTAGGGTTTAAGGCTTTGGGTTTTAGGTTTAGGGTTTAGGGCATAGGGTTTTTTTTTTGTATTTTTCAGGGTTTAGCATATATGATTTAGGGCTTTATAGGGTTTAGAGTTTAGAGTTTTACAGATTTAGAGCTTTTTGTGTTTTTGGGGGTTTTATTAAGTGTTTCTTATGGTTGTTTAGGGTTTAGGGTTGAGGGCTTAGTTTTTTTTTTGTTTTTTAGATTTAGGCTTTACAAATTTCTAGGATTAAGGGTTTAGATCTTAGGGTTGTGTAGGGGTTTTAAATGGGATTTAGGGTTTATTTTAGGGTTTATAGGATTTAGGGTTTATTTTAAGGTTTAGGGATTTAGGGTTTCTTAAGGCTTAGGGTTTAGGGTTTCTTAATGTTTTAGGATTTAGGGTTTTAGGTTAGGGTTTAAGGTTATTTTAGGTTTAGGGTGTTAGGGTAAGGGTTATATCTAGGTTTCTTGGGTTTAGGGCTTTGGGTTTTTTAGGGTTTTGTCGGTTTAGGATTTAGGTTTTAGGGTTTTTTTTTGTGTTTTTAGGGTTTAGCATATAAAATTTAGGGCTTTAAAAGGTTTAGAGTTTTTTAGGTTTAGTGGTTTTTGTGTGTTTTTAAGGGTTAAGTGTTTCTTAGGTTTAAGGGCATAGGCCTCTTTTTGTGTTATTTCCTTTTAGGGTTTACGGAGTTTTAGGACTTAGGGATTGAGCTTAGAGTTTTATAGGGGTTTTAAATAAGTTTTAGGGTTTATTTGAGGGTATATCAGATTTAGGGCTTGTTAAGGTTTAGTGTTTAGTGTTTTTTAGGGTTTTAGGTTTAGGATTTGGGGTTTTAGCTTTGGGTTTAGGGTTTAGGGCTTAGGGTTTTTTTAGGTTTAGGAATTTAGGTTAATTATTTTATCTAGGTATTTAGGGTTTAGGTCTTTGGGTTTTATATTTTAAGATTTTTTATGGTTTTGTAGGTTTAGGGTTTAGGATTTAGAGTTTTTTAGGGTTTTTTAGGGGTAAGTGTTTCTTAGGGTTTTTGGGGGTTTAGTGTTTAGGTCTAGTGTTTTTTTTGTGTTTTTTTAGGTTTACGGTTTATGGATTTTTTAGTTGTATAGCTTAGGGTTTTGTAGGGGTTTTCAATGGGTTTTAGGCTTTATTTTAGGGTTTATAAGATTTAGGGTTTCTTAAGGTTTAGGGTTTAGGGTTTTAGGTGCAGGATTTAGTGTTTTAGGTTAGGGTTTAGTGTTTAGGGCTTAGGGTTTTTTTAGGTTTAGGGTTTTAGATTGAGGGTTTTATCTAGGTATTTAGGGTTTAGGGCTTTGGGTTTTTTAGGTTAAGGGTTCTATAGGTTTAGGGTTTAGGGATTGGATTTTTTTTTTTTTTTTTTTTTGTATTTTAAGGTTAAGCATATATGATTTAGAGCTTCAGAGGATTTAGAGCTTAGAGTTTTTATGTTTAGGTTTTTTTGGGGTTTTTAGGGTTTTTAAGGGTTAAGTGTTTGTTAGGGTTTCTTAGGGTTTGGGGTTCATGGCTTAGGATTTATTTTTTTGTGTTTTTCAGGTTTAGGGTTTATGACTTTTTAGGATTTAAGATTTGCAGGGGTTTTAAATGATTTTTAGGATTTATTTTAGGGTTTATAGGATTTATGATTTCTACATATTAAGGGTTTAGGGTTTCTTGGGGTTTTAGGTTTAGGGTTTAGGGTTTTAGGTTAGGGTTTAGGGTTTTAGGTTAGGGTGCAGGGTTTTGTAGGTGTTTTAAATGTGTTTTTAGGGTTTATAGGATTTAGGGTTTTTTAAGGTTTTGGGTTTAGGGGTTTTTAGTGTTTTAAATTTAGGATTTCTAAGGGTTTTATGATTAGGATTTAGGGTATTAGGTTAGGGTTTAGGGTTTTTTTAGGTTTAGGGTTTTAGGTTAAGGGTTTTATCTAGGTTTTTAGGATTTAGGGTTTGGGTTTTTTAGGTTAAGGTTCCTTACGGTTTTATAGGTTTAGGGCTTAAGGCTTATGTTTTTTTTTTTTTTTTTTTTTTGTGTTTTTTCGGGTTTAGCATATACAATTTTAGACGTTATAGGGTTTAGAGGTTTTTGTATTTTTTAGGGATTTTAAGGGTTAAGTGTTTCTTAGGGTTTTTAGCATGTAGGGTTTAGGGCTTAGGCTTTTTTGTATTATTTCAGTTCAAGGTTTGCAGATTTTTAGGACTTAGGGATTAGAGCTTTGGGTTTTGTAGGGGTTTAAATGGGTTTTAGGGTTTATAGGATTTAGGGTTTGTTAAGGTTTAGGGTTTAGTGTCTCTTAGGGTTTTCAGTTTAGGATTTAAAGTTTTAGGTTAGTGTTTATGGTTTAGGGATTAGGGTTTATTTAGGTTTAGGGATTTAAGTTAAGGGTTTTATCTAGGTTTTCACAATTTAGGGTTTAGAGCTTAGGATTTTATTAGTCTTTTCAGTGTGGGGTTTACGGATTTTTACAATTATGGTTTAGAGATTAGGGTTTTGTAGGGGTTTTAAATGGTTTTTAGAGTTTATTTAAGGTTTTATGGGATTTAGGGTTTGTTAAGGTTTAGGATTTAGGGTTTATGGTTTCTTAAGATTTTAGGTTTAGGATTTAGGGTTTTAGGTACGGGGTTAGGGTTTAGTTTTTTTTTAGGTATAGGGTTTTACGTTAAGGGTTTTCTCTAGGTTTTAGGGTTTAGGGCTTTGGGTTTTTCAGGTTAAGGTTTTTTATTGTTTTATAAGTTTAGGATTTAGGTCTTAGGGTTTTTTTTTTTTTTTGTGTTTTTTAGGGTATATCATATACAATTTAGGGATTTATAGGATTTAGAGTTTTTTAGGTTCAGGGTTTTATGTGTTTTTAGGGGTTTTAAGGGTGAAGTGTTTCTTAGGGTTTCGGGTTTAGGGCTTAGTTTTTTTTTCTTTTTCAGTTAGGGGTTTATGGATTTTTAGGATTTAGGGTTTAGAGCTTAGGGTTTTGTATGGATTTTTATTAGTTTTTGGGGTTTATTTTAGGGTTTATAGGTTTTAGGGTTTGTTAAGGTTTAGAGTTTAGGGTTTCTTAGAGTTTAGATTTAGGATTTAGGGTTTAGGATTTAGGGCTTAGGGTTTATTTAGGTTTAGGGATTTAGATTAAGGGTTTTATCTAGGTTTTTCGGGTTTGGGGCTTTGGGTTTTTTAGGATAAGATTTTTTTATGGTTTCATAGGTTTAGGGTTTAGGGCTTAGGGATTTGTTGTGCTTTTTGGGCTTTAGCATATATGATTTAGGTCTTTATAGGGTTTAGAGCTTACAATTTTTTAGGTTTAGGTGTTTTTGGGTTTTTTAGGGTTTTTAATGGTTATGTGTTTCTTAAGGCTTAGGGTTTAGGGCTTCGGTTTTTTTTTTTATGTTTTTTAGGTTGTTTACGGATTTTTAGGATTTGGGGTTTCGAGCGTAGAGTTTTTTCTGGGTTTTAAATGGATTTTAGGCTTTATTTTAGGGTTCATAGGATTTAGGGTTTCTTAAGATTTAGGGTTTAGGGTTTGTTAGGGTTTTAGGTTTAGGATTTTGGGTTTTAAGTTAGGGCTTAGGGTTTTTTTTGGTTTAGGGTCTTAGGTTAAGAGCTTTATCTAGTTATTTAGGCTTAAGGCTTTGGGTTTTTTAATTTATGGTTTTTTAGGGTTTTATATGTTTAGGTGTAGGGCTCAGGGATTTGCATATACGATTTAGGGCTTTATAGGGTTTAGAGCTTAGAGTATTTTTTTGTTTAGGGGTTTTTTGGATTTTTAGTGTTTTTAAGGGTGAAGTGTTTCTTAGGGTTTTTTAGGGTTTAGGGCTTATGTTTTTTTTTTTTGTGTGTTTTTAGGGTTTAAGGTTAGGGTTTAGGGTTAAGTGCTTAGGAATTCTTTAGGTTTAGGGTTTTAGGTTATCGAATTTATCTAGGTTTTTTAGGGTTTTATAGGTTTAGGGTGATGGGTTAGGGTTTTTTGTGTTTTATAGGGTTTAGCATATACGATTTAGGGATTAATAGGGTTTAAAGCTTAGAGTTTTTTTTTTAAGTTGAGGGGTTTTTGGGTTTTCTTAGCGTTTTTATGGACTAACCGTTTCTTAGGGTTTAAGGATTAGGGCTTAGGGTTTCTTTTGTGTTTTTAAGGTTTAGGGTTTATGGATTTTTAGGGTTTAGGATTTCTTTAGGTTTAGGGTTTTAGGCTAAGGGTTTTATCTAGGTTTTTAGGGTTATGGTTTTTTAGGTTTTTTGGGTTTAGCATTTAGGTCTTAGGGTTTTTTTTGTGGGTTTTAGGGTTTATCATATAAAATTTAGGCCTTTATAGGGGTTAGATCTTTTTTAGCTTTAGCGTTTTTGTGTTTTTAGGGGTTTTAAGGGTTAAGTGTTTCTTAGGGTTATTTAGGGTCTAGGGTTTAGGCCTTAGGTTTTTTTTTTGTTTGGGGTTTACGAATTTTTAGGATTTAGGGTTTAGTGCTTAGGATTTTGTAGGAATTATTGTAGGGTTTATAGGATTTAGGGTTTGCTAAGGTTTAGGGTTTCCTAGGGTTTTAGGTTTAGGGTTTAGGGTTTTAGGTTAGGGTTTAGGGGTTAGGATTTTTTTAGATTAAGGGTTTTATGTAGGTTTTTAGGGTTTAGGGCTTCGGTTTTTTAGGTTAAGATTTTTTTGGTTTTATAGGTTTAGGGTTTAGGGCTTAGGGTTTAGGGTTTTTTAATGCTTTTTGGGCATTATCATATACGACTTAGGGTTTTATAGGGTTTACAACTTAGAGTATTTTTAGGTTTAGGGTATTTTTGGTTTTTTTAGGGTTTTTAATGGTTAAGTGTTTCTTAGGGTTTAGGGCTTAGGTTTTTATTTTTTATTTTTTTGTATTTTTTAGGTTTGGGGTTTATGGATTTTTAGGATTTTGGGTTTCAAGCTTAGGGTTTTGTCGGGCTTTTAAATGGACTTAGGGTTAATTTTAAGGTTTATAGGATTTACGGTTTCTTAAGAATTAGGTTGTAGGTTTGGGATTTAGGGTTTTAGGTTAGGGTTTAGGCTGTTTTTTTTAATTAGGGTTTTAGGTTAAGAGTTTTATCTAGGTTTTAAGGGTTCAGGACTTTGGGTTTTTTAACTTAAGGTTTTTTAGGATATAAAGGTTTAGGTGGAGGGCTTAGGGTTTAGCGTATACGATTTAGTGATTTATAACGTTTAGAGCTTAGAGTTTTTTTAGGTTTAGGGGTTTTTGGGTTTTTTAGGGTTTTTAAGGGTTAAGTGTTTCTTTGTGTTTTTTAGGGTTTAGGGTTTAAGGATTTTTTAGATTTAGGGTTTTAGGTTAAGGAATTAATCTAGGTTTTTAAGGTTTGGGGCTTTGGGTTTTTTAGGTTAAGGTTTTTTTTTTGGGTTTTATGGGTTAAGGTTTTCCGGCTTAGTGTTTTTTTGTTTTTTTTTGGGGTTTAGCATATACCATTTAGGGCTTAATATGGTTTAGAGCTTATAGTTTTTTAGGTTAAGGGGTTTTGCTTTTTTTAGTGTTTTTATGGGTTAAGTGATTCTTAGGGTTTTTTTCTTGTGTTTTTTAGGTTTAGGGTTTACGAATTATTAGGATTTAGGGTTTAGGGATTAGGGGTTTGTAGGGGTTTTAAATGTGTTTTATGGTTTGTTTTAGGGTTTATAGGATTTATGGTTTCTTAAGTTTTACGATTTCTTAGGGTTTTAGGTTTAGGATTTTTTGTTTCTGGTCAGGGTTTAGGGTTAAGGTCTTAGGGGTTTTTAGGTTTAGCGCTTCAGGTTATGGGTTTTATCAAGTGTTTAGAGCTTTGGGTTTTTAGGTTATGCTTTTTTAGGATTTTATATGTTTAGGACTTAGGGGTTTTTTGTGTGTTTTTAGGGTTTTGCATATACGAATTAGGGCTTTATAGGGTTTATATCTTAGAGTTTTCTAGGTTTAGGGGTTTTGAATTTTTTAGGGTTTTTAAGGGTGAAGTGTGTCATAGTGTTTTCCAGAGTTTAGGGTTTATGGCTTAGGTTTTTTTTTTTTTTTTTTTTTTTTAGTGTGTATTTTTAGGTTTAGGGTTTATCAATTTTTTGGATTAAGGGATTAGAGCTTAGGGTCCGTAGGGGTTTTAAATGATTTTAAGGTTTTTAGGATTTAGGGTTTAGGGCTTAGGGTTTTTTTTTTTTTTATGTTTTTTAGGTTTAGGGTTTACGAATTTTTAGGATTTAGGGTTTCGAGCTAAGAGTGTTATAGGGGTTGTAAATGGTTTTTAGGGTTTATTTTAGGGTTTATCAAATTTATGGTTTCGTAACGTTTAGGGTTTAGGGTTTCTTAGGGTTTTAGGTTTAGAATTTAAGGTTTTGGTTAGGGTTTAGGGTTTTATCTAGGTTTTTTGGGTTTACGGCTTTGGGTTTTTAGGTTAAGGTATTTTATAGTTTTATAGGTTTAACGCTTAGTGCTTTTTTGTGTTTTTCTAGCACTTAGCTTATACAGTTTAGGTCTTTGTAGGGTTTAGAGCTTAGGGTTTTTTTAGGTTAAGTGGTTTTTAGGGTTTTTAGAGCTTTTAAGGGTTAAGAGTTTCTTAGGGTATTTTTAGTGTTAGGGTTTAGGGTTTTAGGTTAAGTGTTTTATCTAGGTTCTTAAGGTTTAGGGCTTTGGTTTGTTTTTGTGTTTTTAGGATTTAGCATATACGGTATAGGGCTTTATAGTATTTACAGTTTAAAGTTTTTTAGGTTTAGGGATTTTTGGAGTTTTTAGGCTTTTGAGGGTTAAGTGTTTCTTAGGGTATTTTAGGGTTTAGGGTTTAGGGTTTTGGGCTGTGTTTTTTCGGGTTTTAGGTTAGGGTTAGGGGATTAGGGATTTTATAGTTTTTGGGTTTTGGGTTATGGAATTTATCTATGTTTTTAGGGTTTAGAGCTTTGGGATTTTTGGGTTAAAGTCTTTTTGGGTTTTATGGGTTAAGGGTTTAGGGTTTAGGTTTTTTTTTTTTTTTTTTTTTTTTGGTTTTTTTAGGGTTTAGCATATATGATTTAGGGCTTTATAAGGTTTAGGGCATAGAGTTTTTTAGGTTAAGGGCTTTTTGGGTTTTTTTTGGTGTTTTCAAGGGTTAAGTGTTTCTTATGGTTTTTTTAGGGTTTAGGGCTTAGGGTTTTTTTTTTTTTTTTTTTTTGTGTTTTTTAGGTTTAGGGTTTATAGATTTTTAGGATTTAGGTTTAGGGATAAGGTGTTTGTAGGGTTTTAAATGTGTTTTATGGTTTATTTTAGGGTGTATAGGATTTAGGGTTTCTTAGGGTTTTAGGTTTAGGATTTAGGGTTTTAGGTTAGGGTTTAGGGTTAAGGGCTTAGGGGGTTTTTAGGTCTAGGGTTTCACGTTAAGGGTTTTATCTTGGTTTTCAGGGTTTAGGGCTTTGTGTTTTTAGGTTAAGTTTTTTTATGGTTTTATTTGTTTAGGGCTTAGGGTTTTTTGTGTGTTTTTAGGGTTTAGCATATACGATTTAGGGTTTTATAGGGTTTAGAGCTTAGAGTTTTTTAGGTTTATGGGTTTTTGAATTCTTTTAGGGTTTTTAAGGGATAAGTGTTTCTTAGTGTGTTTTAGGGTTTAGGGTGTAGAGATTACGGGTTTTTTTTTGTGCTTTTAAAGGTTTAGGGTTTAAAGATTTTTAGGACTTAGGGTTTAAAGGTTATGGTTCGTAGGGGTTTTAAATGCTTTTTAGGGTTTTTAGGATTTATGGTTTAGTGCTTAGGGTTTTTTTTTGTTTTCGTAAAGATGAAGATGCAAGGGGTAAAGAGACAGTCTTTTGAACACCCAAGTTGACATAAGGATTCTAGCTAACGCCCACTTAGAGCAGATGGAGATTCTCGAACAGGGATTAGCGGCACTCAACATCTATTAAATGGTTTTGGGTTTATGGATTTCAAGGATTTAGGGTTTCAAGCTTAGGGTGTTGTAATGGTTTATAATAGTTCTTAGGGTTTATTTTAGTGTTTATAGGATTTAGGGTTTCTTAAGGTTTAGGGTTTTAGGTTTAGGATTTAGGGTTTAGGGTTTTAGGTTAAGGGTTTTATCTAAGTTTTTAGGGTTTAGGGCTTTGGGTTATTAGGTTAAGGTTTTTTATGGTTTTATAGGTTTAGGGATTAGAGTTTTTTAGGTTTAGGGGTTTTTGGGTTTTTTAGGGTTTTAAAGGGTTAAGTGTTTCTTAGGGTTTTTAAGGGTTAAGCGTTTAGGGTTTATAGGATTTAGGGTTTCTTTGGATTTTAGGGTTTCGGTTTCTTACGGTTTGAAGTTTAAGATTTAGGGTTTTAGGTTAGGGTTTAGGGTTTAGGACTTAGGGTTTTTTTAGGTCTAGTGTTTTAAGTTAAGGTTTTTATAAAGGTTAATAGGGTTTAGGGCTTTAGGTTTTTTAGGTTTAGGTTTTTTAGGGTTTTATAGGTTTAGGGTTTAGGGCTTCTTAGGGTTTTAGGATTAGAATTTAGGGTTTTGGGTTAGGGTTTAGAGTTTTATCTAGGTTTTTAGGGTTTACGGCTTTGGGTTTTTAGGTTAAGGTATTTTAGAGTTTTATAGGTTTAACGCTTAGTGCTTTTTTTTTTGTGTTTTTTTAGCACTTAGCATGTATGGTTTAGGGCTTTGTAGGGTTTAGAGCTTAGAGGTTTTTTTAGGTTAAGTGGTTTATAGGGCTTTTAGGGATTTTAAGGGTTAAGCTTTTCTTAGGGTATTTTTATGGTTAGAGTTTAGGGTTTTAGGTTAAGTGTTTTATCTAGGTTATTAGGGTTTAGGTCTTTGTTTTTTTTTCTTTTTGTGTTTTTAGGATTTAGCATATACGATTTAGGGCTTTATAGTATTTAGAGTTTAAAGTTTTTTAGGTTTAGGGTTTTTTGGGGTTTTTAGGATTTTAAGGGTTAAGTGTTTCGTATGGTATTTTAGGGTTTAGGGTTTAGGGCTTAGTTTTTTTTTTTTTTTTTGTGTTTTTTTGGGTTTTAGGTTAGGGTTAAGGGATTAGGGATTTTATAGTTTTAGGGTTTTGGGTTAAGGAATTTATCGATGTTTTTAGGGTTTAGGGCTTTGGGTTTTTTTGGGTTAAAGTGTTTTTGGGTTTTATGGGTAAGGCTTTAGGGCTTAGGGTTTTGTTTTAGTTTTTTTTGGGGTTTAGCATATATGATTTAGGGCTTTATAAGGTTTAGGGCTTAGAGTATTTTAGGTTAAGGTCTTTTTGGGATTTTTAAATTTTTTTAAGGGTTAAGTGTTTCTTATGGGTTTTTTAGGGTTTAGGGCTCAGGGTTTTTTTTTTTTTTTATGTTTTTTAGGTGTAGGGTTTACGGATTTTTAGGATTTAGGGATAAGGGGTTTGTAGGGTTTTAAATGTGTTTTATGGTTTATTTTAGGGTGTATAGGATTTAGGTTTTCTTAGGGTTTTAGGTTAGGGTTTAAGGTTAAGGGCTTAGGGGTTTTTTAGGTCTAGGTTTCACGTTAAGGGTTTTATCTTGGTTTTCAGGGTTTAGGGCTTTGGGTTTTTAGGGTTAGTTTTGTAGGGTTTTATTGGTTTAGGGCTTAGGGTTTTTTGTTTGTTTTTAGGGTTTAGCTTATACAATTTAGGGCTTTATAGGGTTTAGAGCTTAGAGTTTTTTAGGTTTATGGGTTTTTGAATATTTTTAGGGTTTTTAATGGTTAAGTATTTCTTAGTGTTATTTGAAGTTTAGGGTTTCTTATGATTTTAGGGTTTAGGGTTTCTTAGTGTTTTAAGTTTAGGATTTAAGGTTTTAGGGTTTAGTGCTTAAGGTTTTTTAAGGTCTAGGGTTTTAATTTAAGGGCTCTATCTAGGTTAAAAGGGTTAAGTGTTTCTTATGGGTTTTTTGGGTTTTATAGGTTTAAGGTTTTGGGCTTAAGGTTTTTTGGGTGTTTTTAGGGTTTAGCATATACGATTTAGGGCTTAATAGGGTTTAGAGCTTAGTGTTTTTTTAGGTTAAAGGTTTTTTTTATAATTCTTCAGCTTTGTTTGGGTTTTATATGTTAAGGGTTTAGGGCTGAAGGGTTTTGGTGTTTTTTGGAGATAAGCATATATGATTTAGGGCTTTATAGGGCTTAGAGTTTTCTTAGGTTAAGGGCTTTTATGGGTTTTTTAGTGTTTTTAATGGTTAAGTGTTTCTTAGGGGTTTTAAGTGTTTAGGGTTTAGGGCTTAGGGTTTTTATTGTGTATTTTAGGTTTAGGGCTTACGGACTTTTAGGATTTAAGGCTTAGGGGTTTGTAGGGGTTTTAAATGCGGTTTATGGTTTATTTTAGGGTTTATAGGATTTAGGGTGTCTTAAGATTTAGGGTCTCTTAGGGTTTTATGTTAGGTTTTAGGGTTAAGGGTTAAGGGCTTAGGGGTTTTTTAGGTTTAGGGTTTCATGTTAAGGGTTTTATCTAGGATTTTAGGGTTTAGGGCTTTGGATTTTTTGGTTAAGTTTTTTAAGGGTTTTATTGGTTTAGGGCTTAGGATTTTTTTGTGAGTTTTTAGGGTTTAGCATATACGGTTTAGGGCTTTATAGGGTTTATAACTTAGACTTCTTTATGTTTATGGGTTTTTGAATCTTCTAGGGTTTTTAAGGGTTAAATGTTACTTAGTGTTTTTTAGGGTTTAGGGTTTAGGGTTTAGAGATTAGGATTTTTTTTATGTGTTTAAAGGTTTAGGGTTTACAGATTTTTAGGATTTAGGGTTTAGAGCTTATGGTTCATAGGGGTTTTAAATGCTTTTTAGGGATTTAAGGATTTATGGTTTAGGGCTTAGGGTTTTTTTCTTTAGGTTTTTTTCTTTTTTAGGGTTTAAAGATTTTTAGGATTTAAGGTTTCGAGCTTAGGGTATTGTAGGGGTTTAAAATAGTTTTTCGAGTTTATTTTAGGGTTTATAGGATTTAGGGTTTCTTAATGTTTAGCATTTTAGGTTTAGGATTTAGGGTTTATGGTTTTAGGTTAAGGGTTTTATCTAAGCTTTTTGGGTTTAGGGCTTTGGGTTATTTGCTTAAGGTTTTTTAGGGTTTTATAGGTTTAGGGCTTAGAGTTTTTTAGGTCTAGGGTTTTTTTTGGTTTTTTAGGGTCGTAAAGGGTTAAGTGTTGCTTAGGGTTTTTTAGGGTTAATGGTTTAGGGTGTATAGGATTTTGGATTTCTTTGGATTTTAGGGTTTCTTAGGGTTTTAAGTTCAGGATTTATGGTTTTAGGTTAGGGTTTAGGGTTTAAGGCTTATGTTTTTTTTTGTGTTTCTAGGGTTTAACATATACGATTTAGATTTAATAGGGTTTAGAACTTATTGTTTTTTTAGGTTAAGGGTTTTTTGTGTTTTTTAGGGTTTTTAAGTGTTAAGTGTTTCTTAGGATTTTTTAAGGTTTAGGGTTTAAGGCTTAGGGTTTTTGTTGTGTTTCTTAGATTTAGGGTTTACGGATTTTTAGGATTTAGGGTTTGGTGCTTAGTGTTTGTAGGGGTATTAAATGGTTTTTAGGATGTTTTATAGGGTTTCTTAGGGTTTAGTAATTATTAGGGTTTTAGGTTTAGGATTTAGATTATGGATTTAGAGTTTAGGGTTTTGGGTTTAGGGCTTAGTGGTTTTTTAGATTAAGGGATTTAGGTTAATGGTTTTATCCAGGTTTTTAGGGTTTAGGGCTTGGGGTTTTTTAGGTTTTGGGCTTAGAGATTTTTTTGTGTTTTCTAGGGTTTAGCATATACAGTTTAGGGCTTTATAGGATTTAGAGCTTAGAGTTTTTTAGGTTTAGTGGTTTTTGAGGTTTATAGGGCTTTTAAGGGTTAAGTGTTTCTTAGGGTATTTTTAGGGTTAGGGTTTAGGGTTTTAAGTTAAGGGTTTTATCTAGGTTATTAGGGTTTAGGCCTTAGTTTTTTTTTCTATTTTTTTAGGATTTAACATATACGATTTAGGGCTTTATAGTATTTAGAGCTTAGAGTCTTTTAGGTTTAGGGGTTTTTGGGGTTTTTAGGGTTTTTAAGGGTTAAGTGTTTCTTAGGGTATTTTAGGGTTTAGGGTTTGGGGCTTAGGGTTTGTTTAGGGTTTACTAATTTTTTTTGAATTTAGGGTTAAGAGCTTAGGGTTTTGCAGGAGTGTTAAATGGGTTGTATGTTTTATTTTAGGGTTCATAGGATTTAAGGTTTCTTAAGGTTTAGGGTTTTTTATGGATTTAGGGGTTTTGGTTAGGGTTTAGGGTTTATGGCTTAGGGTTTTTGTAGGTTTAGGGTTTTAGGTTAAGGCTTTTATCTACGTTTTTAGGATCTAGGGCTTTTGTTTTTTTGGCTTATGGTTTTTTAGTGTTTTATAGGTTTAAGGTTTTGGGCTTATAGTCTTTTTTGTTTTATTAGGGTATAACATATACGATTTAGGGCTTTATAAGGTTTAGAGCTTAGAGTTTTTTAGGTTTAGGGGTTTTTTGCTTTTTTTATAGGGTTTTTAAGGGCTAACTGTTTCTTAGAGTTTAAGGTTTAGGGCTTAGGGTTTTTTTGTGTGTTTTTAGGTGTAGGGTTTACAGAATTTTAGGATTTAGGGTTTAGAGCTTAAGGTTCGTAGGGGTTTCAAATGGTTTTTAGGGTTTATAGGATTTAGGGTTTTGTAGGGTTTTAGGTTTAGGATTTAGGGTTTTAGGTTAGGGTTAAGGGATTAGGGTTTTTTTAGGTTTAGGGTTTTAGGTTAACGATTTTATCTAGGTTTTTAGGGTTTAAGGCTTTGGGATTTTTGGGTTAAGGTTTTTTAGGGTTTTATAATTTAAGGTTTTAGGGCTTAGTTTTTTTTTTTTTTTTTTTTTTTGTGTTTGGTGGGGTTTAGCATATATGATTTAGGGCTTTATATGGTTCAGAGCTTATATTTTTTTAGATTTAAGGGCTTTTCGTGTTTTGAAGGGTTAAGTGTTTCTTAGGGTTTTTTGTGTTTTTTAGGTTCAGGGTTTATGGATTTTTTGGATTTTGGGTTAAGAGCTTAGGGTTTTGTAGGGGTTTTAAATGGGTTTTAGGGTTTATTTTAGGGTTTATTGTATTTAGTCTTTCTTAAAGTTTAGGGTTTTAGGTTTAGGATTTTGGGATTAAATTAGGGTTAGGGTTTTTTAAGGTTTAGGGTTTTAGATTAGGGGTTTTATCTAGGTTTTTAGGGTTTAGGGCTTTGGGTTTTTTAGGTTAAAGTTTTTTAGGGTTTTATAGGTTTAGGGTTTATGGCTAATGGTTTCTTTTTGTGTTTCTTAGGGTTTAATATATATGATTTAGGACTTTACAGGGTTTAGAACTTAGAGTTTTTTAAGTTTAGGAGGTTTTGGGTTTTTTAGGGTTATGCATTTCTTAGGTTTTTTTTTTTGTGTTTTTTAGGTTTAGGGATTATGGACTTTTAGGATTTAGGGTTTAGAGATTCTGGTTTTGTAGGGGTTTTCAATGTTTGTTAGAGTTTATTTTAGTGTTTATAGGATTTAGGTTTTCTTATAGTTTAGAGTTTTGGGCTTTAGGTTTAGGATTTAGGGTTATAGGTTAAGGTTTATAGTTTACGCCATAGGGTTTTTTTAGGTTTAGGGTTTTATGTAAAGGGTTTCATCTTGGTTTTTAGGGTCTAAGGTTTTGGGTTTTTTAGGGTTTAAGGCTTAGGGTTTTTTGTGTGTTTTTAGGATTTAGTATATACGATTTAGGGATTTATAGGGTTTAGAACTTATAGTTTTTTGGGTTTAGGGCTTAGGGCTTAGGGTGTTTTAGGGTTTAGGGCTTAGGGCTTAGTGTTTTTTGCGTTTGTTATGTTTAAGGTTTACGGATTTTTATGATTTACGGTTTTATAGCTTAGGTTTTATAAGGGTTTTAAATTGTTTTAGGTTTTATTATTGGGTTTATAGGATTAAGGGTTTCTGAAGGTTTAGGGTTTAGGGTTTTGGGTTTAGGATTTAGGGTTTTAGGTTAGGACTTAGGGTTTATGGTTTAGGTCTTAGGGTTTTTTAGGTTTAGGGTTTTATCTAGATTTTTAAGGTTTATGGGTTTGGGTTTATTAGGTTTAGGGTTTTAAGGGTTTTATATGTTTAACGTTTAGGGCTTTGGGTTTTCTTTTTTTGTATTTTTCAGGGTTTAGCATATACGTTTTAGGGCTTAATAGGGTTTAGAGCTTAGAGTTTTTTAGGTTTAGGGGTTTATGGGTTTTTAAGGGTTAAGTGTTTCTTAGGGTTATTTAGGGTTTAGGGCTTAGGATTTTTTATTTTTTTTTGTGTTTTTTAGTTTTAGAGTTTATGGATTTTTAGGATTTTGGATTAAGAGCTTAGGGTTTTGTAGGGGTTTTAGATGATTTTTAGAGTTTCATAAGGTTTTTAGGGTTTAGGGTTTCTTAGGTCTTAGGTTTAGGATTTAGAGTTGTGGGTTAGGGCTTAGGGTTTTTTTTTGGTTTAGGGTTTTAGGTTAAGGGTTTTATCTAGGTTTTAGGGTTTAAGGCTTTGGGTTTTCTAGGTTTAGGGTTTAGGGCTTAGGGTTTTTTTTTAAATGTATTTTTTAGGGTTTAGCATATATGATTTAGGGCTTTATAGGATTTAGAGTATAGAGTTTTTCAGATTTAGGGCTTTCTGGGTTTTTGGGGTTTTTAAGGATTACGTGTTTCTTAGGGTTTAGGGTTTAGGGTTTAGGGCATAGATTATTTTTTTTTGGTGTTTTTAGGTTTAGACTTTACAGATTTCTAGGATTAAGGGCTTAGATCTTAGGGTTTTGTAGGGGTTTTAAATGGGATTTAGGGTTTATTCTAGGGTTTATAAGATTTAAGGTTTATTTTAAGGTTTATAGGATTTAGGGTTTCTTAAGGCTTAGGGTTCAGGGTTTCTTAGTGTTTTAGGATTTAGGATTTTAAGTTAGGGTTTAGGGTTATTTTAGGTTTAGGGTTTTAGGTTAAGGGTTATATCTAGGTCATTTGGGTTTAGGGCTGTCAACTTTTTAGATTAATGTTTTTGAGGGTTTTATCGATTTTGGATTTAGGTTTTAGGGTTTTTTTTTTTGTGTTTTTAAGGTTTAGTATATAAAATTTAGGGCTTTAAAGGGTTTAGAGTTTTTTTAGGTTTAGTGGTTTTTGTGTGTTTTTAGGGGTTTTAAGGGTTAAGTGTTTCTTAGGGTTTTTTAGGGTTTAGGGTTAAGGGCATTGGCCTTTTTTTGTGTTATTTCAGTTTAGGGTTTACAGATTTTTAGGACTTAGGGATTAGAGCTTAGGATTTATAGGGGTCTTAAATAAGTTTTAGGGTTTATTTGAGGATTTACTGTATTTAGGGTTTGTTAAGGTTTACTGTTTAGGGTTTCTTAGGGTTTTAGGTTTAGGATTTGGGGCTTTAGGTTAGGGTTTAGGGCTTAGGGTTTTTTTAGGTTTAGGGATTTAGGTTAATTGTTTTATCTAGGTATTTAGGGTTTAGGTCTTTGGGGTTTTTATGTTAAGATTTTTTATGGTTTTGTAGGTTTAGGGTTTAGGGCTTATGGTTTTTTTGTGTTTCTTGAGCTTTAGCTTATATGATTTAGGGCTTTATAGGGTTTAGAGCTTAGAGTTTTTTAGGTTTAGAAGTTTTTTAGGGTTTTTAATGGTTAAGTGTTACTTAGGGTTTAGGGTTTACGGCTTAGGGTTTTTTTTTTTTAATGTTTTTTAGGTATAGGGTTTACGGATTTTTAGGATTTAAGGTTTCAAGCTTAGGGTTTTGTAGGGGTTAAAAATGGTTTTTAGTGTTTATTTTAGGGCTTATTGGATTTAGGGTTTCTTAAGGTTTAGGGTTTAGGGTTTCTTAGGATTTTAGGTTTAGGATTTAGGGTTTTTTGTTAGGGTATAGGGTTATTTTTAGGCTTAGGGTTTTAGGTTAAGGTTTTTAGGGTTTAGGGCTTTAGGTTTTTAGGGTTAAGGTTTTTTAGGGTTTTATAGGTTTAGGGCTTAGGGTTTTTGGTATTTTTTAGAGTTTTGCATATATGGTTAGGCTTTTACAAGGTTTAGAGCTTAAAATTTTTTAGGTTTAGGGGTTTTTAAGGGTTAAGTGTTTTTTAGGGTTTAGTGTTTAGGTCTAGCGTTTTTTGTTTTTTTTGTGTTTTTTTATGTTTAGGGTTTACAGATTTTTAGGTTTTAGAGCTTAGGGTTTTGTAGGGGTTTTCAATGGGTTTTAGGGTTTATAGGATTTAGGGTTTCTTAAGATTTAGAGTTTAGGGTTTCTTAGGGTTTTAGGTTTAGGATTTAGGATTTTAGGTTAGGGTTTAGGGTATTTTTAGGTTTAGGGTTTTAGGTTGAGGGTTTTATCTAGGTTTTTAGGGTTTAGGGCTCTGGGTTTTTTAGGTTAAGACTTTTTAGGGTTTTATAGGTTTAGGGTTTAGGGCTTGGTTTTTTTTTTTCTTTTTTTCTTTTTTTGTATTATAGGGTTTAGCGTATATGATTTAGGGCTTTATAGGGTTTAGAGCTTATAGTTTTTTAGGTTTAGGGGTTTTTGGGGTTTTTAAGGATTAAGTGTTTCTTAGGGTTAGGGGTTCATATCTTAGGATTTTTTTTTTTTTTTTTTTTTTGTTTTTTAGGTTTAGGGCTTATGAATTTTTATGATTTAAGGTTTAGATCTTAGGTTTTGTAGGGATTTTAAATGGTTTTTAGAGTTCATTTTAGGGTTTATAGGATTTAGAGTTTTTTAAGGTTTAGGGTTTAGGGTTTCTTAATGTTTTAGATTTAGGATTTAGGGTTTTAGGTTAGGGTTTAGGGTTTAGGGCTTAGGGTTTTTTCATTTTAGGGTTTTAGGTTAAGGGTTTTATCTAAGTTTTTAGGATTTAGGGCTTGGGTTTTTTAGGTTAAGGTTCTTTAACGTTTTATAGGTTTAGGGCTTAGGGCTTAGGGCTTAGGGTTTTTTTTTTGTGTTTTTTAGGGTTTAACATATACGATTTAGGGCTTTATTGAGTTTAGAGCTTAGATCTTTTTAGGTTTAGGGTTTTCTGGGTTTGTTTTAGGCTTTTTAATGGTAAAGTGTTTCTTAGCATTATTTAGGTTCTAGGGCTTAGGGTTTTTTTTTTTGTGTTTTTTACGTTTAGGGTTTATGAATTTTTTCGGATTTAGGGTTAAGAGCTTAGGGTTTTTTAGGGGTTTTAAATGATTTTTAGGGTTTATTTTAGGGTTTATAGGATTTAGGGTTTCTTCAGGTTTAGGGTTTGTGGGTTTGTTAGGATTTTAGGTTTAGGATATAGGGTTTTAGGTTAGGGTTTAGGAATTTTTAGGAATAAAGGATTAGAGATTAGGGTTTTGTAGGTGTTTTAAATGGTTTTTAGGGTTTATTTTAGGCTTTATAGGATTTAGGGTTTCTTAAGGTTTACGGTTAGGGTTTTTTAGTGTTTTAGATTTAGGATTTCTAAGGGTTTTACGTTTAGGATTTAGGGTATTAGGATAGGGTTTAGGGTTTTAGGTAAAGGGTTTTATCTTGGCTTTTAGGATTTAGGGTTTGGGGATTTTAGTTTAAGGTTCTTTAAGAGTTTTTAGGTTTAAGGATTAAGGCTTAGGAGTTTTTTTTTTTTTCATGTTTTTTAGTGTTTTGCATGTACAATTTAGGGCTTTATAGGGTTAAGAGTTTTTTGGGTTTAGGGGTTTTTGTGTTTTTTAGAGATTTTAAGGGTTAAGTGTTTCTTAGGGTTTTTTAAGATGTAGGGTTTAGGGCTTAGTCCTTTTTATGATATTTTCAGTTCAAGGTTTTATAGATTTTTAGGACTTGGATTAAAACATAGGGTTTCGTTGGGGTTTTATGGGTTAAGTGTTTTTTAGGGTTTTTTAGAGTTTAGCATTAACGACATAGGCTTTTTTTTGTGTTATTTCAATTTAGGGTTTATGGATTTTTAGGTCTTGGGGATTAGATCTTAGGGTTTTATAGGTGTTTTAAATAAGTTTTAGGGTTTATTTGAGGGTTTATCGGATTTAGGGTGTGTTAAGGTTTAAGGTTTAGGGTCTCTTAGGTTTTTTGGTTTAGGATTTAAGGTTTTAGGTTAGGGTTTATGGTTTAGGGATTAGGGTTTTTTTAGGTTTAGGGATTTAGGCTAAGGGTTTTATCTAGATTTTACGGTTTATGGTTTAGGGCTTAGGGTTTTCTATGTTGAGATTTTTATGGTTTTATAGGTTTAAGGCTTAGTGCTTAGGGTTTTTTTTTTGTGTTTTTTTGGTTTTGGGTTTATGGGTTTTAAGGATTTAGGATTTAATGCGTAGGGTTTCGTAGGGGTATTAAATAGTTTTTAGGGTTTAATTTAGGGTTTATAGGATATACGATTTCTTAAGGTTTAGGATTTACAATTTCTTAGGGATTTAGGTTCGGGTTTAGGGTTTAGGGCTTAGGTTTTTTAAGGTCTAGTGTTTTAAGTTAAGGGTTTTATCCACTTTTATAGGGTTTAGGGCTTTAGGTTTTTTAGGTTTAGGTTTTTTAGGGTTTTATAGGTTTAGGGTTTAGAGCTTAGTGTTCTTTTAGGTTAAGGGTTTTTTTTTTTTTTTCATTTTTTAGGGTTTTTAAGTTTTAAGTGTTTCTTAGTACTTTAAAGGGTTTATGGTTTAAGGCTTAGGTTTTTTTTGTGTTTTTTAGGTTTAGGGTTTACGAATTTCTAGGATATAGGGTTTGGAGCTTAAGATTTGTTGGGAGATTAAATGGTTTTTAGGATTTTTTATAGGGTTTGTAGGATTTAGGGTTTCTTAGGGTTTAGTGATTATTAGGGTTTTAGGTTTAGGATTTAGATTATGGATTTAGAGTTTAGGGTTTAGGGTTTAGGGCTTAGTGTTTTTTTAGGTTTAGGGATTTAGGTTAAGGGTTTTATCTAGGTTTTTAGGATTTAGGATTTGGATTTTAGGTTAAGGATTTTTAAGGTTTAATAGATTTAGGGTTTAAGGCTTAGGGTATTTTTGTCTGTTTTTTAGGGTTTAGCATATACAATTTACGACTTTATAGGGTGTAGAGTTTTTGGGTTTAGGGGTTTTTGTGTTTTTTAGGGATTTTAAGGGTTAAGTGTTTCTTAGGATTTTTTAGGGTGTAGGGCTTATGCTTTTTTGTGTTATTTCAGTTCAGGGTTTACAGATTTTTAGGTCTTAGGGATTAGAGCTTAGGATTTTGTTGGGGTTTAAATAGGTTTTAGGGTTTATAGGATTTAGGGTTTGTTAAGGTTTAGGGTTTAGGGTCACTTAGGGTTTTCAGTTTAGGATTTAAGGTTTTAGGTTAGGGTTTGTGTTTAGGGATTAGGGTTTTTCTAGGTTTAGGGATTTAGGTTAAGTGTTTTATCTAGGTTTTTAGGGCTTAGGGTTTTACAAGTTTTTTCAGTTTGGGGTTTATGGATTTTTATGATTACGATTTAGAGATTAGGGTTTTGTAGGGGTTTATTTTAGGGTTTATGGGATTTAGGGTTTGTTAAGGTTTTGGATTTTGGGTTTAGGGTTTCTTAGGGTTTTAGGTTAGTGTTGAGGGTTTAGGGCTTAGTGTTTTATTAGGTTTAGGGATTTTGGTTAAGGGTTTTATCTATTTTTTAGGTTTTAGGTTAAGATTTTTATGGTTTTATAGGTTTAGGGCTTACTGCTTAGGTTTTTTTTTTTGTGTTTTTTAGGTTTTGGGTTTATGGGTTTTAAGGATTTAAGGTTTAGAGCATAGGGTTTGTACGGGTATTAAATACTTCTTAGGGTTTATTTTAGGGTTTATAGGATATACAGTTTCTTAAGGTTTAGGATTTAGGATTTCTTAGGGTTTTAGGTTTAGGATTAGGATTTTAGGTTAGGGGTTAGGGTTTTTTTTTTTTTAGTTTTACGGTTTTACATTAAGGGTTTTATCTAGGTTTTAGGGTTTAGGGCTTTGGGTTTTTTAGGTTAAGATTTTTTACTGTTTTATGCCGTTTGGGTTGAGGTATTTTTGGTGTTTTTAATGGTTAACTGTCTCTTAGGGTTTTTTAGGGTTTAGGGCTTTAGGATTTTTTAGGGTTTTTTTCTGTTTGTTAAGTTTAGGGTTTACGGATTTTTATGATTTACGGTTTAGAGCTTAGGTTTTATAGGGGTTTTAAATGGTTTTAGGTTTTATTTTTGGATTTATAGGATTAAGGTTTCTTAAGATTTAGGGTTTAGGGTTTCTTAGGGTTTTGGGTTTAGGATTTAGGGTTTTAGGTTAGGACTTAGGGTTTAGGGTTTAGGCCTTAGGGTTTTTTAGGTTTAGGATTTTAGGTTGAGGGTTTTATCTAGGTTTTTAAGGTTTATGGGTTTAGGTTTATTAGGTTTAGGGTTTTTAGGGTTTTATAGGTTTAACGTTTAGGGCTTTGGGTTTTTATTTATTTTTTCAGGTTTAGCATATACGTTTTAGGGCTTAATAGGGTTTAGAGCTTAGAGTTTTTTAGGTTTAGTGGTTTTTTGGTTTTTTTGGGTTTTTAAGGGTTAAGTGTTTCTTAGGGTTTTTTAGGGTTTTGGGCTTAGGTTTTTTTTTTTTTTTGTGTTTTTTAGGTTTAGGGTTTACGGATTTTTAGGATTTCGGATTTAGAGCTTAGGGTTTTGTAGGGATTTCTTAAGGTTTAGGGTTTAGGGTTTCTTAGGTCGTAGGTTTAGGATTTAGAGTTGTGGGTTAGGGCTTAGGGTTATTTTAGGTTTAGGGTTTTAGGTTAAGGGTTTTATCTAGATTTTAGGGTTTAAGGCTTTGGGTTTTTTAGGTTTAGGGTTTAGGGCATAGGTTTTTTTTTGTATTTTTCAGTGTTTATCATATATGATTTAGGGCTTTATAGGGTTTAGAGTTTAGAGTTTTACAGATTTAGGGCTTTTTGGGTTTTTAGGGGTTTTATTAAGTGTTTCTTATGATTTTTTAGGGTTTAGGGTTGAGGGCTTAGGTTTTTTTTTTTTTTTTTGTGTTTTTTAGATTTAGGCTTTACAAATTTCTAGGATTAAGGGTTTAGATCTTAGGGTTGTGTAGGGGTTTTAAATGGGATTTAGGGTTTATAGGATTTAGGGTTTATTTTAAGGTTTAGAGGATTTAGGGTTTCTTAAGGCTTAGGGTTTAGGGTTTCTTAATGTTTTAGGATTTAGGGTTTTAGGTTAGGGTTTAGGGTTATTTTAGGTTTAGGGTTTTAGGGTAAGGGTTATATCTAGGTTTCTTGGGTTTAGGGCTTTGGGTTTTTTAGGGTTTTATAGGTTTAGGATTTAGGTTTTAGGGTTTTTTTTTTTTTTTTGTGTTTTTAGGGTTTAGCATATAAAATTTAGGGCTTTAAAAGGTTTAGAGTTTTTTAGGTTTAGTGGTTTTTGTGTGTTTTTAAGCTTTAAGTGTTTCTTAGGTTTAAGGGCATAGGCCTCTTTTTGTGTTATTTCCTTTTAGGGTTTATGGAATTTTAGGACTTAGGGATTGAGCTTAGAGTTTTGTAGGGGTTTTAAATAAGTTTTAGGGTTTATTTGAGGGTATATTGGACTTAGGGCTTGTTAAGGTTTAGTGTTTAGTGTTTTTTAGGGTTTTAGGTTTAGGATTTGGCGTTTTAGCTTTGGGTTTAGGGTTTAGGGCTTAGGGTTTTTTTAGGTTTAGGCATTTAGGTTAATTATTTTATCTAGGTATTTAGGGTTTAGGTCTTTGGGTTTTTTATTTTAAGATTTTTTATGGTTTTGTAGGTTTAGGGTTTAGGATTTAGAGTTTTTTAGGGGTAAGTGTTTCTTAGGGTTTTTGGGGGTTCAGTGTTTAGGTCTAGGGTTTTTTTTGTGTTTTTTTAGGTTTACGGTTTACGGATTTTTAGGTTTTAGAGCTTAGGGTTTTGTAGGGGTTTTCAATGGGTTTTAGGCTTTATTTTAGGGTTTATAAGATTTAGGGTTTCTTAAGGTTTAGGGTTTAGGGTTTTAGGTGTAGGATTTAGGGTTTTAGGTTAGGGTTTAGGGTTTAGGGCTTAGAGTTTTTTTAGGTTTAGGGTTTTTGGTTGAGGGTTTTATCTAGGTTTTTAGGGTTTAGGGCTTTGGGTTTTTTAGGTTAAGGGTTCTATAGGTTAAGGGTTTAGGGATTGTTTTTTTTTTTTTTTTCGTATTTTAGGGTGAAGCATATACGATTTAGAGCTTCACAGGATTTAGAGCTTAGAGTTTTCATGTTTAGGGTTTTTTGGGGTTTTTAGGGTTTTTAAGGGTTAAGTGTTTGTTAGGGTTTCGTAGGGTTTGGGGTTCATGGCTTAGGATTTGTTTTTTTGTGTTTTTCAGGTTTGGGGTTTATGAATTTTTAGGATTTAAGGTTTAGATCTTAAGGTTTGTAGGGGTTTTAAATGATTTTGGGATTTATTTTAGGGTTTATAGGATTTATGATTTCTTCAAATTTAGGGTTTAGGGTTTCTTGGGGTTTTAGGTTTAGGGTTTAGGGTTTTAGGTTAGGGTTTAGGGATTTTTAGGAATAAAGGATTAGATATTAAGGTTTTGTAGGTGTTTTAAATGTGTTTTTAGGGTTTATAGGATTTAGGGTTTCTTAAGGTTTTGTGTTTAGGGGTTTTTAGTGTTTTAAATTTAGGATTTCTAAGGGTTTTATGTTTAGGATTTAGGGTATTAGGTTAGAGTTTAGTATTTTTAGGTTTAGGGTTTTAGGTTAAGGGTTTTATCTAGGTGTTTAGGATTTAGGGTTTGGGTTTTTTAGGTTAAGGTTCTTTACGGTTTTATAGGTTTAGGGCTTAAGGCTTAAGTTTTTTTTTTTTTTTTTTTTTTTGTGTTTTTTTGGGTTTAGCATATACAATTTTGGGCTTTATAGGGTTTAGAGTTTTTTGGGTTTAGGGGTTTTGTATTTTTTAGGGATTTTAAGGGTTAAGTGTTTCTTTGGGTTTTTAGCGTGTAGGGTTTAGGGCTTAGGCTTTTTTGTATTATTTCAATTCAAGGTTTGCAGATTTTTAGGACTTAGGGATTAGAGCTTAGGGTTTTGTAGGGGTTTAAATGGGTTTTAGGGTTTATAGGATTTAGGGTTTGTTAGGGTTTAGGGTTTAGTGTCTCTTAGGGTTTTCAGTTTAGGATTTAAAGTTTTAGGTTAGGGTTTATGGTTTAGGGATTAGGGTTTATTTAGGTTTAGAGATTTAGGTTATGGGTTTTATCTAGACTTTTACGGTTTAGGGTTTAGAGCTCAGGGTTTTATAAGTTTTTTCAGTTTGGGGTTTACGGATTTTTACGATTATGGTTTAGAGATTAGGGTTTTGTAGGGGTTTTAAATGGTTTTTAGAGTTTATTTTAGGTTTTATGGGATTTAGGGTTTGTTAAGGTTTAGGATTTAGGGTTTAGGGTTTCTTAGGATTTTAGGTTTAGGATTTAGGGTTTTAGGTTAGTGTTGTGGGTTTAGGGCTTAGTGTTTTTATTATGTTTAGGTATTTAGGTTAAGGGTTTTATCTATTTTTTAGGTTTTAGGGCTTTGAGTTATTTAGGTTAAGATTTATATGGTTTTATAGGTTAAGGGCTTAGTGCTTTGGTTTTTTTTAGCGTTTTTAAGGTTTAGGGTTTATGGGTTTTAAGGATTTAGGGATTAAAGTGTAGGGTTTTATAGGGGTATTAAATAGTTTTTAGGGTTTATTGGATATACTGATTCTTAAGGTTTAGGATTTAGGATTTCTTAGGTTTTTATGTTTAGGATTTAGGGTTTTAGGTTCGGGGTTAGGGTTTAGTTTTTTTTTAGGTTTAGGGTTTTAGGTTAAGGGTTTTTTCTAGGTTTTAGGGTTTAGGGCTTTGGGTTTTTTAGGTTAAAGTTTTTTATTCTTTTATAAATTTAGGGTTTAGGTCTTAGGGTTTTTTATTTTTTTGTGTTTTTTAGGGTATATCATATACAATTTAGGGATTTATAGGGTTTAGAGTTTTTTAGGTTTAGGGTTTTATGTGTTTTTAGGGGTTTTAAGGGTTAAGTGTTTCTTAGGGTTTCGGGTTTAGGGCTTAGTTTTTTTTTTTCTTTTTCAGTTAGGGGTTTATGGATTTTTAGGATTTAGGGTTTAGAGCTTAGGGTTTTGTATGGATTTTTAATGGTTTTTTGGGTTTATTTTAGGGTTTATAGGATTTAGGGTTTGTTAAGGTTTAGAGTTTAGGGTTTCTTAGAGTTTAGATTTAGGATTTAGGGTTTAGGATTTAGGGCTTAGGGTTTATTTAGGTTAGGGATTTAGATTAAGGGTTTTATCTAGGTTTTTAGGGTTTGGGGCTTTTGGTTTTTTAGGTTAAGATTTTTTTATGGTTTCATAGGTTTAGGGTTTAGGGCTTAGGGATTTTTTGTGCTTTTTGGGCTTTAGCATATACGATTTAGGTCTTTATAGGGTTTAGAGCTTACAGTTTTTTAGGTTTAGGTGTTTTTGGGTTTTTTAGGGTTTTTAATGGTTATGTGTTTCTTAAGGCTTAGGGTTTAGGGCTTTGGTTTTTTTTTTTTTTTTTTTATGTTTTTAAGGTTGTTTATGGATTTTTAGGATTTGGGGTTTCAAGCTTAGAGTTTTGTCTGGGTTTTAAATGGATTTTAGGCTTTATTTTAGGGTTCATAGGATTTAGGGTTTCTTAAGATTTAGGGTTTAGGGTTTGTTAGGGTTTTAGGTTTAGGATTTTGGGTTTTAAGTTAGGGCTTAGGGTTTTTTTTGGTTTAGGGTCTTAGGTTAAGAGCTTTATCTAGGTATTTAGGTTTAAGGCTTTGGGTTTTTTAATTTATGGTTTTTTAGGGTTTTATATGTTTAGGTGTAGGGCTCAGGGTTTTGCATATACGATTTAGGGCTTTATAGGGTTTAGAGCTTAGAGTTTTTTTTGGTTTAGAGGTTTTTTGGATTTTTAGTGTTTTTAAGGGTGAAGTGTTTCTGAGGGTTTTTTAGGGTTTAGGGTTTAGGGCTTAGGTTTTTTTTTTTTTTGTGTTTTTAGGGTTTAAGGTTAGGATTTAGGGTTAAGTGCTTAGGAATTCTTTAGGTTTAGGGTTTTAGGTTATCGAATTTATCTAGGTTTTTTAGGGTTTTATAGGTTTAGGGTGAAGGGTTAGGGTTTTTTGTGTTTTATAGGGTTTAGCATATACAATTTAGGGCTTAATAAGGTTTAAAGCTTAGAGTTTTTTTTTAAGTTTAGGGGTTTTTGGGTTTTCTTAGCATTTTTATGGACTAACCGTTTCTTAGGGTTTAAGGATTAGGGCTTAGGGTTTCTTTTTGTGTTTTTAAGGTTTAGGGTTTATGGATTTTTAGGGTTTAGGGTTTCATTAGGTTTAGGGTTTTAGGCTAAGGGTTTTATCTAGGTTTTTAGGGTTAAGGTTTTTTAGGTTTTTTGGGTTTAAGATTTAGGTCTTAGGGTTTTTTTTTGTGGGTTTTAGGGTTTATCATATAAAATTTAGGCCTTTATAGGGGTTAGAGTTTTTTTAGCTTTAGGGTTTTTGTGCTTTTAGGGGTTTTAAGGGTTAAGTGTTTCTTAGGGATAATTAGGGTCTAGGGTTTAGGGCTTAGCTTTTTTTTTCTTTTGGGGTTTACGGATTTTTAGGATTTAGGGTTTAGTGCTTAGGATTTTGTAGGAATTATTGTAGGGTTTATAGGATTTAGGGTTTGTTAAGGTTTAGGGTTTCCTAGGATTTTAGGTTTAGGATTTTTTTAGGTTAAGGGTTTTATGTAGGTTTTTCGGATTTAGGGCTTCGGTTTTTTGTGTTAAGATTTTTTTGGTTTTATAGATTTAGGGTTTAGGGCTTAGGGTTTTTAATGCTTTTTGGGCATTATCATATACAACTTAGGGTTTTATAGGGTTTACAGCTTAGAGTTTTTTTAGGTTTAGGGTTTTTTTTGATTTTTTTAGGGTTTTTAATGGTTAAGTGTTTCTTAGGGTTTAGGGCTTAGTTTTTTTTTGTTTTTTTTTTATTTTTTTTTATTTTTTGTATTTTTTAGGTTTGGGGTTTATGGATTTTTAGGATTTTGGATTTCAAGCTTAGGGTTTTGTCAGACTTTTAAATAGACTTTAGGGTTAATTTTAAGGTTTATAGGATTTAGGGTTTCTTAAGAATTAGGTTTTAGGTTTGGGATTTAGGGTTTTAGGTTAGGGTTTAGGCTGTTTTTTTTAATTAGGGTTTTAGGTTAAGAGTTTTATCTTGGTTTTAAGGGTTTAGGACTTTGGGTTTTTTAACTTACGGTTTTTTAGGATATAAAGGTTTAGGTGGAGGGCTTAGGGTTTAGCGTATATAATTTAGTGATTTATAAGGTTTAGAGCTAAGAGTTTTTTTAGGTTTAGGCGTTTTTGGGTTTTTTAGGGTTTTTAAGGGTGAAGTGTTTCTTTATGTTTTTTAGGGTTTAGGGTTTAGGGCTTAGAATTTTTTATTTTTTTTTGTGTTTTTAGGATTTTAGGTTAGGGTTTAGGGTTAAGGGTTTAAGGATTTTTTAGATTTAGGGTTTTAGGTTACGGAATTAATCTAGGTTTTAAAGGTTTGGGGCTTTGGGTTTTTTAGGTTAAGTTTTTTTTTTTGGTTTTATGGGTTAAGGTTTTCCGGCTTAGTGTTTTTTTGTGTTTTTTGGGATTTAGCGTATACCATTTAGGGCTTAATAGGGTTTAGAGCTTAGAGTTTTTTAGGTTAAGGGGTTTTGCTTTTTTTAGTGTTTTTAAGGGTTAAGTGATTCTTAGGGTTTTTTTTCTTATGTTTTTTAGGTTTAGGGTTTATGAATTATTAGGATGTAGGGTTTAGAGATTAGGGGTTTGTAGGGGTTTTGAATGCATTTTATGGTTTGTTTTAGGGTTTATAGGATTTATGGTTTCTTAAGTTTTACGGTTTCTTAGGGTTTTAGGTTTAGGATTTTTTGTTTCCGGTCAGGGTTTAGGGTTAAGGTCTTAGGGGTTTTTAGGTTTAGCGTTTCAGGTTATGGGTTTTATCTAGTGTTTAGAGCTTTGGGTTTTTAGGATTTTATATGTTTAGGACTTAGGGGTTTTTTGTGTGTTTTTAGGGTTTTGAATATACGAATTAGGGCTTTATAGGGTTTATATCTTAGAGTTTTCTAGGTTTAGGGGTTTTGAAATTTTTAGGGTTTTTAAGGGTGAAGTGTGTCTTAGTGTTTTCCAGAGTTAAGGGTTTATGGCTTAGTTTTTTTTTGTGTGTGTTTTTAGGTTTAGGGTTTATCAATTTTTTGGATTAAGGGATTAGAGCTTAGGGTCCGTAGGGGTTTTAAATGATTTTAGGGTTTTTAGGATTTAGGGTTTAGGGCTTAGGGTTTTTTTTTTTTTTTTTTATGTTTTTTAGGTTTAGGGTTTACGAATCTTTAGGATTTAGGGTTTCAAGCTTAGAGTGTTGTAGGGGTTTTAAATGATTTTTAGGGTTTATTTTAGGGTTTATCGGATTTACGGTTTCGTAAGGTTTAGGGTTTAGGGTTTCTTACGGTTTTAGGTTTAGAATTTAAGGTTTTGGGTTAGGGTTTAGGGTTTTATCTAGATTTTTTGGGTTTACGGCTTTGGGTTTTTAGGTTAAGGTATTTTAGAGTTTTATAGGTTTAACACTTAGTGCTTCTTTTTTTTTTTTTTGTGTTTTGTTAGCGCTTAGCATGTATGGTTTAGGGCTTTGTAGGGTATAGAGCTTTGAGTTTTTTTTAGGTTAAGTGGTTTTTAGGGTTTTTAGGACTTTTAAGGGTTAAGATTTTCTTAGGGTTTTTTATGTGTTAGTGTTTAGTGTTTTAGGTTAAGTGTTTTATCTAGGTTATTAAGGTTTAGGGCTTTGGTTTGTTTTTGTGTTTTTAGGATTTAGCATATACGATATAGGGCTTTATAGTATTTAGAGTTTAAAATTTTTTAGGTTTAGGGGTTTTTGGGGTTTTTAGGCTTTTGAGGGTTAAGTGTTTCTAAGGGTATTTTAGGGGTTAGGGTTTAGGGTTTTGGGCTTAGGTTTTTATTTTTTTTTTGTGTTTTTTCGGGTTTTAAGTTAGGTTTAAGGGATTAGGGATTTTATAGTTTTTGGGTTTTGGGTTATGGAATTTATCTATGTTTTCAGGGTTTAGAGCTTTGGGTTTTTTGGGTTAAAGACTTTTTGGGTTTTATGGGTTAAGGGTTTAGGGCTTAGGGTTTTTTTTTTTTTTAGGTGTTTTTGGGGTTTAGCATATATGATTTAGGGCTTTATAAAGTCTAGGGCTTAGAGTTTTTTAGGTTAAGGGCTTTTTGGGTTTTTTTGGTGTTTTTAAGGGTTAAGTGTTTCTTATGGTTTTTTTAGGGTTTAGGGCTTCGGGTTTTTTTTTTTTTTTTTTTTTGTGTTTTTGAAGTTTAGGGTTTACAGATTTTTAGGATTTAGGTTTAGGGATAAGGTGTTTGTAGGGTTTTAAATGTGTTTTATGGTTTATTTTAGGGTGTATAGGATTTAGGGTTTCTTAGGGTTTTAGGTTTAGGATTTAGGGTTTTAGGTTAGGGTTTAGGGTTAAGGGCTTAGGGGGGTTTTAGGTCTAGGGTTTCACGTTAAGGGTTTTATCTTGGTTTTCAGGGTTTAGGGCTTTGGGTTTTTAGGTTAAGTCTTTTTATGGTTTTATTTGTTTAGGGCTTAGGGTTTTTTGTGTGTTTTTAGGGTTTAGCATATACGATTTAGGGCTTTATAGGGTTTAGAGCTTAGAGTTTTTTAGGTTTATGGGCTTTTCAACTCTTTTAGGGTTTTTAAGGGATAAGTGTTTCTTAGTGTGTTTTAGGGTTTAGGGTTTTTTTTTTTTGTGTTTTTAAAGGTTTAGGGTTTACAGATTTTTAGGATTTATGGTTTAAAGCTTATGGTTCGTAGGGGTTTTAAATGGTTTTTAGGGTTTTTAGGGTTTATGGTTTAGGGCTTAGGTTTTTTTTTTGTGTTTTCGAAAAGATGAATATGCAAGGGGTAAAGAGACAGTCTTTTGAACAACCAAGCTGGAATAAGGATTCTAGCTGACGCCCACTTAGAGCTGATGGAGATTCTCGGACGGGGAATAGCGGCACTCAACATCTATTAAATGGTTTAGGGTTTACGGATTTCTAGGATTTAGGGTTTCAAGCTTAGGGTGTTGTAATGGCTTATAATAGTTCTTAGGGGTTATTTTAGTGTTTATAGGATTTAGGGTTTCTTAAGGTTTAGGGTTTCAGGTTTAGGATTTAGGGATTAGGGTTTTAGGTTAAGGGTTTTATCTAAGTTTTTGGGGTTTAGGGCTTTGGGTTATTAGGTTAAGGTTTTTTATGGTTTTATAGGTTTAGGGATTAGAGGTTTTTAGGTTTAGGGGTTTTTGGGTTTTTTAGGGTTTTAAAGGGTTAAGTGCTTCTTAGGGTTTTTTAGGGTTAAGCGTTTAGGGTTTATAGGATTTAGGGTTTCTTTGGATTTTAGGGTTTCGGTTTTTTAGGGTTTTAGGTTAGGGTTTAGGGTTTAGGACTTAGGGTTTTTTTTAGGTCTAGTGTTTTAAGTTAAGGGTTTTACATAGGTTTATAGGGTTTAGGGCTTTAGATTTTTTAGGTTTAGGTTTTTTAGGGTTTTATAGGTTTAGGGTTTAGGGCTTAGGTTTTTTAGGGTTTTATAGGTTTAGGGTTAAGGGTTTCTTAGGATTTTAGGATTAGGATTTAGGGTTTTGGGTTAGGGTTTAGAGTTTTATCTAGGTTTTTAGGGTTTACGGCTTTGGGTTTTTAGGTTAAGGTATTTTAGAGTTTTATAGGTTTTACGCTTAGTGCTTTTTTTTTTTGTGTTTTTTTAGCGCTTAGCATGTATGGTTTAGGGCTTTGTAGGGTTTAGAGCTTAGAGTTTTGTTTAGGTTAAGTGGTTTATAGGGCTTTTAGGGATTTTAAGGGTTAAGCTTTTCTTAGGGTATTTTTATGGTTAGGGTTTAGGGTTTTAGGTTACGTGTTTTAGCTAGGTTATTAGGGATTAGGTCTTTGGTTTTTTTTTTTTAAGTGCTTTTAGGATTTAGCATAAACGATTTAGGGCTTTATAGTATTTAGAGTTTAAAGTTTTTTAAGTTTAGGGTTTTTTGGGGTTTTTAGGATTTTAAGGGTTAAGTGTTTTGTATCGTATTTTAGGGTTTAGGGTTTAGGGCTTAGGTTTTTTTTTTTTTTTTTTTTTGTGTTTTTTTTGGGTTTTAGGTTAGGGTTAAGGGATTAGGGATTTTATAGTTTTAGGGTTTGGGTTATGGAATTTATCTATGTTTTTAGGGTTTAGGGCTTTGGGTTTTTTTGGGTTAAAGTGTTTTTGGGTTTTATGGGTAAGGGTTTAGGGCTTAGGGTTTTGCTTTACTTTTTTTTGGGGCTTAGCATATTTGATTTACGGCTTTATAAGGTTTAGGGCTTAGAGTATTTTAGGTTAAGGTCTTTTTGGGATTTTAAAATATTTTTAAGGGTTAAGTGTTTCTTATGGTTTTTTTAGGGTTTAGGGCTCAGGGTTTTTTTTTTTTTTTGTGCTTTTTAGGTTTAGGGTTTACGGATTTTTAGGATTTAGGGTTTAGGGATAAGGGGTTTGTAGGGTTTTAAATGTGTTTTATGATTTATTTTAGGGTGTGTTGGATTTAGGGTTTCGTAGGGTTTTAGGTTTAGGATTTAGGGTTTTAGGTTAGGGTTTAAGTCTAAGGGCTTAGGGGTTTTTTAGGTCTAGGGTTTCACATTAAGGGTTTTATCTTGATTTTCATGGTTTAGGGCTTTGGGTTTTTAGGTTTAGTTTTTTTAGGGTTTTATTGGTCTAGGGCTTAGAGTTTTTTGTTTGTTTTAAGGGTTTAGCTTATACGATTTAGGGCTTTTTAGGGTTTAGAGCTTAGAGTTTTTTAGGTTTATGGGTTTTTGAATATTTTTAGGGTTTTTAATGGTTAAGTATTTCTTAGTGTTATTTGGAGTTTAGGGTTTCTTAGGATTTTAGGGTTTAGGGTTTCTTATTGTTTTATGTTTAGGATTTAAGGTTTTAGGGTTTAGGGCTTAAGATTTTTTAAGGTCAAGGGTTTTAATTTAAGGGTTCTATCTAGGTTAAAAGGGATAAGTGTTTCTTATGGGTTTTAAGGGTTTTATAGGTGTAAGGTTTAGGGCTTAAGGTTTTTTGTGTGTTTTTAGGGTTTAGCATATACGATTTAGGGCTTAATAGGGTTTAGAGCTTAGTGTTTTTTTAGGTTAAAGGTTTTTTTTTATAATTCTTCAGCTTTGTTTGGGTTTTATATGTTAAGGGTTTAGGGCTTAGGGGTTTTGGTGTTTTTTGGAGATAAGCATATATGATTTAGGGCTTTATAGGGATTAGAGTTTTCTTAGGTTAAGGGCTTTTATGGGTTTTTTAGTGTTTTTAATGGTTAAGTGTTTCTTAGGGCTTTTAAGTGTTTAGGGTTTTTATTGTGTTTTTTAGCTTTAGGGTTTACGGATTTTTAGGATTTAAGGCTTAGGGGTTTGTAGGGGTGTTAAATGCGGTTTATGGTTTATTTTAGGGTTTATAGGATTTAGGGTTTCTTAAGATTTAGGGTCTCTTAGGGTTTTATGTTAGGTTTTAGGGTTAAGGGCTTAGGGGTTTTTTAGGTTTAGGGTTTCATGTTAAGGGTTTTATCTAGGATTTTAGGGTTTAGGGCTTTGGATTTTTTGGTTAAGTTTTTTTAGGGTTTTATTGGTTTAGGGCTTAGGATTTTTTTGTGAGTTTTTAGGGTTTAGCATATACGGTTTCGGGTTTTATAGGGTTTATAGCTTATACTTTTTTAGGTTTAGGGGTTTTTGAATCTTCTAGGGTTTTTAAGGGTTAAGTGTTTCTTAGTGTTTTTTAGGGTTTAGAGATTAGGATTTTTTTTGTGTGTTTAAAGGTTTAGGGTTTACAGATTTTTAGGATTTAGGGTTTAGAGCTTATGGTTCATAGGGGTTTTAAATGCTTTTTAGGGATTTAAGGATTTATGGTTTAGGGCTTAGGGTTTTTTTTTTTTTTTTTGTGTTTTTTTAGGTTTAGGGTTTAAAGATTTTTTTGGATTTAGGGTTTTGAGCTTAGGGTATTGTAGCGGTTTAAAATAGTTTTTCGAGCTTATTTTAGGGTTTATAGGATTTAGGGTTTCTTAATGTTTAGCATTTTAGGTTTAGGATTTAGGGTTTATGGTTTTAGGTTATGAGTTTTATCTAAGCTTTTAGGGTTTAGGGCTTTGGGTTATTTGGTTAAAGGTTTTTTAGGGTTTTATAGGTTTAAGGCTTAGAGTTTTTAGGTCTAGGGGTTTTTGGGTTTTTTAGGGTCGTAAAGGGTTAAGTGTTTCTTATGGTTTTTTAGGGTTAAGGGTTTAGGGTGTATAGGATTTTGGGTTTCTTTGGATTTTAGGGTTTCTTAGGGTTTTAAGTTCAGGATTTAGGGTTTTAGGTTAGGGTTTAGGGTTTAGGGCTTAGGGTTTTTTAAGTTATAGTGTTTTAAGTTAAGGGTTTTCTCTAGGTTTATAGGGTTTAGGGCTTAGGGTTTTTTAAGTTATAGTGTTTTAAGTTAAGGGTTTTCTCTAGGTTTATAGGGTTTAGGGCTTTAGGTTTTTTAGGGTTTTATAGGTTTAGGGTTTAAGGCTGAGGTTGTTTTTTTTGTGTGTTTCTAGGGTTTAGCATATACGATTTAGGCTTAATAGGGTCTAGAACTTAGTGTTTTTTTAGATTAAGGGTTTTTTGTGTTTTTTTGGGTTTTAAAGTGTCAAGTGTTTCTTAGGATTTTTTAGGGTTTAGGGTTTACGGATTTTTAGGATTTAGGGTTTGGCGCTTAGGGTTTGTAGGGGTATTAAATGGTTTTTAGGATTTTTTATAGGGTTTCTTAGGGTTTAGTGATTATTAGGGTTCTAGGTTTAGGATTTAGATTATGGTTTTAGAGTTTAGGGTTTAGGGTTTAGGGCTTAGTGTTTTTTTAGGTTTAGGGATTTAGGTTAATGGTTTTATCTAGGTTTTTAGGGTTTAGGGCTTTGGGTTTTTTAGGTTTTGGGCTTAGAGTTATTTTTGTGTTTTCTAGGGTTTAGCATATAGGGTTTAGAGTTTAGAGTTTTTTATGTTTAGTGGTTTTTGAGGTTTATAGGGCTTTTAAGGGTTAAGTGTTTCTTAGGGTATTTTTAGGATTAGGATTTAGGGTTTTATCTAGGTTATTTCGGATTTAGGGTTTGGAGCTTAGGGTTTTTAGGGGTATTAAATGGTTTTTAGGATTTTTTATAAGGTTTCTTAGGGTTTAGTGATTATTAGGGTTTTAGGTTTAGGATTTAGATTATGGATTTAGAATTTAGGGTTTAGGGTTTAGGGATTAGTGTTTTTCTAGGTTTAGGGATTTAGGTTAATGGTTTCATCTAGGTTTTTAGGGTTTAGGGCTTTGGGTTTTTGGGCATAGAGTTTTTTTTTGTGTTTTCTAGGGTTTAGCATATACGGTTTAGGGCTTTATAGGGTTTAGAACATAGAGTTTTTTAGGTTTAGTGGTTTTTGAGGTTTATAGGGCTTTTAGGGGTTAAGTGTTTCTTAGGGTATTTTTAGGGTTAGGGTTTAGGGTTTTAAGTTAAGGGTTTTATCTAGGTTATTAGGGTTTAGGGCTTAGTTTTTTTTTCTTCTGTATTTTTAGGATTTAACATATACGATTTAGGGCTTTATAGTATTTAGAGCTTAGAGTCTTTTAGGTTTAGGGGTTTTTGGGGTTTTTGGGGTTTTTAAGGGTTAAGTGTTTCTTAGGGTATTTTAGGGTTTAGGGTTTGGGGCTTAGGGTTTGTTTAGGGTTTACTAATTTTTTTTGAATTTAGGGTTAAGAGCTTAGGGTTTTGTAGGAGTGTTAAATGGCTTTTATGTTTTATTTTAGGGTTCATAGGATTTAAGGTTTCTTAAGGTTTATCGTTTTTGATGGATTTAGGGGTTTTGGTTAGGGTTTAGGGTTTACAGCTTAGGGTTTTTATAGGTTTAGGGTTTTAGGTTAATGGTTTTATCTACGTTTTTAGGGTCTAGGGCTTTTGTTTTTTTGGCTTATGGGTTTTTAGTGTTTTATAGGTTTAAGGTTTTGGGCTTATGGTTTTTTGTTGTGTTATTAGGGTATAGCATATACGATTTAGGGCTTTATAAGGTTTAGAGCTTAGAGTTTTTTAGGTTTAGGGGTTTTTGGGTTTTTTATAGGTTTTTTAAGGGCTAACTGTTTCTTAGAGTTTAAGGTTTAGGGCTTAGGGTTTTTTTGTGTGTTTTTAGGTGTAGGGTTTATGGATTTTTAGCATTTAGGGTTTAGAGCTTAAGGTTCGTAGGGGTTTCAAATGGTTTTTAGGGTTTATAGGATTTAGGGTTTCTTAAGGTTCAGGGTTTAGGGTTTTGTAGGGTTTTAGGTTTAGGATTTAGGGTTTTAGGTTAGGGTTAAGGGATTAGGGTTTTTTTAGGTTTAGGGTTTTAGGTTAATGATTTTATCTAGGTTTTTAGGGTTTAAGGCTTTGGGATTTTTGGGTTAAGGTTTTTTAGGGTTTTATAATTTAAGGTTTTAGGGCTTAGTTTTTTTTTTTTTTTTGTGTTTTTTGGGGTTTAGCATATATGATTTAGGGCTTTATAGGGTTCAGAGCTTAGATTTTTTTAGATTTAAGGGCTTTTCAGGTTTTGAAGGGTTAAGTGTTTCTTAGGGTTTTTTGTGTTTTTTAGGTTTAGGGTTTATGGATTTTTTGGATTTTGGGTTAAGAGCTTAGGGTTTTGTAGGGGTTTTAAATGGGTTTTAGGGTTTATTTTAGGGTTTATTGTATTTAGGGTTTCTTAAAGTTTAGGGTTTTAGGTTTAGGATTTTGGGATTAAATTAGGGTTAGGGTTTTTTAAGGTTTAGGGTTTTAGATTAAGGGTTTTATCTAGGTTTTTAGGGTTTAGGGCTTTGGGATTTTGAGGTTAAAGTTTTTTAGGGTTTTATAGGTTTAGGGTTTACGGCTAAAGGTTTCTTTTTGTGTTTCTTAGGGTTTAATATATATGATTTAGGACTTTACAGGGTTTAGAACTTAGAGTTTTTTAAGTTTAGGGGGTTTTGGGTTTTTTAGGGTTAAGCATTTCTTAGGGTTTTTTTGTGTTTTTTAGGTTTAGGGATTATGGATTTTTAGGATTTAGGGTTTAGAGATTCGAGTTTTGTAGGGGTTTTCAATGTTAGTTAGGGTTTATTTTAGTGTTTGTAGGATTTAGGTTTTCTTATAGTTTAGAGTTTTGGGTTTTAGGTTTAGGATTTAGGGTTATAGGTTAAGGTTTATAGTTTGCGCCATTGGGTTTTTTTAGGTTTAGGGTTTTATGTAAAGGGTTTCATCTTGGTTTTTAGGGTCTAAGGTTTTGGGTTTTTTAGGGTTTAAGGCTTAGGGTTTTTTTGTGTGTTTTTAGGGTTTAGCATATACGATTTAGGGATTTATAGGGTTTAGTACTTATAGTTTTTTGGGTTTAGGGTTTAGGGCTTAGGGTGTTTTAGGGTTTAGGGCTTAGGGCTTAGGGCTTTGTGTTTTTTGCGTTTGTTAAGTTTAAGGTTTATGGATTTTTATGATTTACGGTTTTAGAGCTTAGGTTTTATAGGGGTTTTAAATAGTTTTAGGTTTTATTATTGGGTTACAGGATTAAGGGTTTCTTAAGGTTTAGGATTTAGGGTTTAGGGTTTTGGGTTTAGGATTTAGGGTTTTAGGTTAGGACTTAGGGTTTATGATTTAGGTCTTAGGGTTTTTTAGGTTTAGGGTTTTATCTATATTTTTAAGGTTTATGGGTTTGGGTTTATTAGGTTTAGGGTTTTAAGGGTTTTATATGTTTAACATTTAGCATTTGGGTTTTCTTTTTTTGTGTTTTTCAGGGTTTAGCATATACGTTTTAGGGCTTAATAGGGTTTAGAGCTTAGAGTTTTTTAGGTTTAGGGGTTTTTGGGTTTTTTAGGGGTTTTAAGGGTTAAGTGTTTCTTAGGGTTATTTAGGGTTTAGGGCTTAGGTTTTTTTTTTTTTTTTGTGTTTTTTAGGTTTAGGGTTTATGGATTTTTAGGATTTCGGATTAAGAGCTTAGTGTTTTGTAGTGGTTTTAGATGATTTTTAGAGTTTCGTAAGGTTTTTAGGGTTTAGGGCTTCTTAGGTCTTAGGTTTAGGATTTAGAGTTGTGGGTTAGGCCTTAGGGTTTTTTTTTGGTTTAGGGTTTTAGTTTAATGGTTTTATCTAGGTTTTAGGGTTTAAGGCTTTGGGTTTTTTAGGTTTAGGGTTTAGGGCATAGGGTTTTTTAGGTTTAGGGTTTTTTATTTTTATTTTTATTTTTTAGGGTTTAGCATATATGATTTAGGGCTTTATAGGGTTTAGAGTGTAGAGTTTTTCAAATTTAGGGCTTTTTGGGTTTTTGGGGTTTTTAAGGGTTAAGTGTTTCTTAGGGTTTTTTAGGGTTTAGGGTTTTGGGCTTAGATTTTTTCTTCTTTTTTTTGGTGTTTTTTAGGTATAGGCTTTACAGATTTCTAGGATTAAGGGCTTAGATCTTAGGGTTTTGTAGGGGTTTTAAATGGTATTTAGGGTTTATTTTAGGGTTTATTTTAAGCTTTATAGGATTTAGGGTTTCTTAAGGCTTAGGGTTCAGGGTTTCTTTGTGTTTTACGATTTAGGATTTTAGGTTAGGGTTTAGGGTTATTTTAGGTTTAGGGTTTTAGGTTAAGGGTTATATCTAGGTCATTTGGGTTTAGGGCTTTCAGCTTTTTAGGTTAATGTTTTTAAGGGTTTTATAGGTTTAGGATTTTGGTTTAAGGGTTTTGTTTTTTTTTTTTGTGTGTTTTTAGGGTTTAGTATATAAAATTTAGGGCTTTAAAGGGTTTAGATTTTTTTTAGGTTTAGTGGTTTTTGTGTGTTTTTAGGGGTTTTAAGGGTTAAGTGTTTCTTAGGGTTTTTCAGGTTTTAGGGTTAAGGGCATTGGCCTTTTTTTTGTGTTATTTCAGTTTAGGGTTTACAGATTTTTAAGACTTAGGGATTAGAGCTTAGGGTTTTATAGGGGTCTTAAATAAGTTTTAGGGTTTATTTGAGGATTTAATGGATTTAGGGTTTGTTAAGGTTTACTGTTCAGGGTTTCTTAGGGTTTTAGGTTTAGGATTTGGGGCTTTAGGTTAGGGTTTAGGGCTTAGGGTTTTATTAGGTTTAAGGATTTAGGTTAATTGTTTTATCTAGGTATTTAGGCTTTATGTCTTTGGGGTTTTTATGTGAAGATTTTTTATGGGTTTGTAGGTTTAGGGTTTAGGGCTTATGTTTTTTCTGTGTTTCTTGAGCTTTAACTTATATGATTTAAGGCTTTATTGGGTTTAGAGCTTAGAGTTTTTTAGGTTTATAAGTTTTTTAGGGTTTTTAATGGTTAAGTGTTACTTAGGGTTTAAGGTTTAGAGCTTGGAGTTTTTTTTAATCTTTTGTAGTTATAGGGTTTACGTATTTTTATGATTTAAGGTTTCAAGCTTAGCATTTTGTAGGGGTTAAAAATGGTTTTTAGTGTTTATTTTAGGGTTTATTGGATTTAGGGTTTCTTAAGGTTTAGGGTTTAGGGTTTCTTAGGATTTTAGGTTTAGGATTTAGGGTTTTTGGTTAGGGTATAGGGTTATTTTTAGGCTTAGGGTTTTAGGTTAAGGGTTTTATCTAGGTTTTCAGGGTTTAGGGCTTTAGCTTTTTAGGGTTAAGGTTTTTTAGGATTTTATAGGTTTAGGACTTAGGGTTTCTTGTATTTTTTAGAATTTTGCATAGATGATTAGGGTTTTTTTTTTTTTTTTGTGTTTTTTTAGGTAATGTTTACAGATTTTTAGGTTTTAGAGATTAGGGTTTTGTAGGGGTTTTCAATGGGTTTTAGGGTTTATAGGATTTAGGGTTTCTTAAGATTTAGAGTTTAGGGTTTCTTAGGGTTTTAGGTTTAGGATTTAGGATTTTAGGTTAGGGTTTCGGGTATTTTTAGGTTTAAGGTTTTTGGTTGAGGGTTTTATCTAGGTTTTTAGGGTTTAGGGCTTTGGGTTTTTAAGGTTAAGGTTTTTAGGGTTTTATAGGTTTAGGGTTTAGGGCTTGGTTTTTTTTTTGTATTTTAGGGTTTAGCATATATGATTTAGGGCTTTATAGGGTTTAGAGCTTAGAGTTTTTTAGGTTTAGGGGGTTTTGGGGTTTTTAATGATTAAGTGTTTCTTAGGGTTAGGGGTTCATAGCTTAGGATTATTTTTTTTTTGTGTTTTTTAGGTTTACGGCTTATGAATTTTTATGATTTAAGGTTTAGATCTTAGGGTTTTGTTGGGATTTTAAATGGTTTTTAGAGTTCATTTTAGGGTTTATAGGATTTAGAGTTTTTTAAGGTTTAGGGTTTAGGGTTTCTTAAGGTTTTAGGTTTAGGATTTACGGTTTTAGGTTAGGGTTTAGGGTTTAGGGCTTAGGGTTTTCTCATTTTAGGGTTTTAGGTTAAGGGTTTTATCTAAGTTTTTAGGATTTAGGGCTTGGGTTTTTTAGGTTAAGGTTCTTTAAGGTTTTATAGGTTTAGGGCTTAGGGCTTAGGGTTTTGTTTTTTTTTTGTTTTTTAGGGTTTAGCATATACGATTTAGGGCTTTATTGGGTTTAGAGCTTAGAGCTTTTTAGGTTTAGGGTTTTCTGGGTTTGATTTAGGGTTTTTAGTATTATTTAGGTTCTAGGGCTTAGGGTTTTTTTTGTGTTTTTTACGTTTAGGGTTTATGAATTTTTTCGGATTTAAGGATAAGAGCTTAGGGTTTTTCAGGGGTTTTAAATGATTTTTAGGGTTTATTTTAGGGTTTATAGGATTTAGGGTTTCTTCAGGTTTAGGGTTTGGGGTTTGTTAGGGTTTTAGGTTTAGGATATAGGATTTTAGGTTAGGATTTAGGGATTTTTAGGAATAAAGGATTAGAGATTAGGGTTTTGTAGGTGTTTTAAATGGTTGTTAGGGTTTATTTTAGGCTTTATAGGATTTAGGGTTTCTTACGGTTTAGGGTTTAGGGTTTTGTAGTGTTTTAGATTTAAGATTTCTAAGGGTTTTACATTTAGGATTTAGGGTATTAGGTTAGGGTTTAGGGTTTTTTAGGTTTAGGGTTTTAGGTAAAGGGTTTTATCTTGGCTTTTTGGATTTAGGGTTTGGGGATTTTAGGTTAAGTTTCTTTAAGGTTTTTTAGGTTTAAGGATTAAGGCTTAGGGTTTTTTTTTCCTATTTTTTAGTGTTTTGCATGTACAATTTAGGGCTTTATAGGGTTAAGAGTTTTTTTGGGTTTAGGGGTTTTTGTGTTTTTTAGTGATTTTAAGGGTTAAGTGTTTCTTAGGGTTTTTTAGGGTGTAGGGTTTAGGGCTTAGTCCTTTTTATGTTATTTTCAGTTCAAGGTTTTATAGATTTTTAGGACTTAGGGATTAGAGCTTAGGATTTTGTTGGGGTTTTAAGGGTTAAGTGTTTTTTAGGGTTTAGGGTTTACGGCATAGGCTTTTTTTTGTATTATTTCAATTTAGGGTTTATGGATTTTTAGGACCTGGGGATTAGATCTTAGGGTTTTATAGGTGTTTTAAATAAGTTTTAGGGTTTATTTGAGGGTTTATCGGATTTAGGGTTTGTTAAGGTTTAAGGTTTAGGGTCTCTTAGGTTTTTTGGTTTAAGATTTAAGGTTTTAGGTTAGGGTTTATGGTTTAGGGTTTAGGGTTTTTTTAGGTTTAGGGATTTAGGCTAAGGGTTTTATCTAGGTTTCATGGTTTAGGGCTTAGGGCTTAGGGTTTTCTAGGTTGAGATTTTTATGGTTTTATAGGTTTAGTGCTTAGTGCTTAGGGTTTTTTTTCGTGTTTTTAGGTTTAGGGTTTATGGGCTTTAAGGATTTAGGATTTAATGCGTAGGGTTTTGTAGGGTATTAAATAGTTTTTAGGGTTTAGTTTTGGGCTTATAGGATATACGATTTCATAAGGTTTAGGATTTACAATTTCTTAGGGTTTTAGGTTAAGGGTTTTATCTAAGTTTTTAGGGTGTTGGGTTTTGGGTTATTAGGTTAAGGTTTTTTAGGGTTTTATCTAAGTTTTTAGGGTGTAGGGTTTTGGGTTATTAGGTTAAGGTTTTTTAGGGTTTTATCTAAGTTTTTAGGGTGTAGGGTTTGGGTTATTAGGTTAAGGTTTTTTAGGGTTTATGTAAGTTTTTAGGGTGTAGGGTTTGGGTTATTAGGTTAAGGTTTTTTAGGGTTTTATAGGTTTAGGGCATTTTAGGTTTTTAGGTTTTAAAGGGTTAAGTGTTTCTTAGGGATTTTTAGGGTTAAGCGTTTAGGGTTTATAGGATTTAGGATTTCTTTGGATTTTAGGGTTTAGGGTTTCTTAGGGTTTTAAGTTTATGATTTAGGGTTTTAGGTTAGGGTATAGGGTTTTTTAAGGTCTAGTATTTTAAGTTAAGGGTTTTATCCATTTTTATAGGGTTTAGGGCTTTAGGTTTTTTAGGTTTAGGTTTTTTAGGGTTTTATAGGTTTAGGGGTTAGGGCTTAGGTTTTTGTTTTTATATTTCTAGGGTTTAGCATATACGATGTAGGGCTTAATAAGGGTTTAGAGCTTAGTGTTTTTTTAGGTTAAGGGTTTTTTTTGCATTTTTTTTAGGGTTTTTAAGTGTTAGGTGTTTCTTAGGATTTTTAAGGGTTTATGGTTTAAGGCTTAGGGTTTTTGTTGTGTTTTTTAGGTTTAGGGTTTACGGATTTTTAGGATATAGGGTTTGGAGCTTAGGGTTTGTAGGGATATTAAATGGTTTTTAGGATTTTTTATAGGGTTTGTAGGATTTAGGGTTCCTTAGGGTTTAGTGATTATTAGGGTTTTTGGTTTAGGATTTAGATTATGGATTTTGAGTTTAGGGTTTAGTGCTTAGTGTTTTTTCAGGTTTAGGGATTTAGGTTAAGGGTTTTATCTACGTTTTTAGGATTTAGGGTTTGGATTTTAGGTTAAGGGTTTTTAAGGTTTAATAGATTTAGGGTTTAAGGCTTAGGGTTTTTTTGGTCTGTTTTTTAGGGTTTAGCATATACAATTTACGGCTTTATAGGGTTTAGAGTTTTTTGGGTTTAGGGATTTTTTTTAGGGATTTTAAGGGTTGAGTGTTTCTTAGGATTTTTTAGGGTGTAGGGTTTGAAACTGATCGAATTTATCCAAAAATAACTTTGGCAAAACTTTTTTATTTCCTCCAAAACAATTCCACCATTAGTAGAACCATCTGGGGATGATAGATTTTGAAAATTCTGGACTATACTTGACAAACCAAGTATGAGTGGTTGGCCTGAGATATAGAAAATTAAACCAAGCATTTTTATAGTCGAACCAATTATAAGTTTGGGGTCTATGCTCCTTGGAAAGATTAATAGGTGTATGCAAATGATCCACCAGCCATTCAAATAGAGATAAAACTCTTTTAATTGTAAATTTAGAATAGACAATGCTATCTGGATCTGAATCATGGTTGAGTTTATGCTCCACTACAATGGAACCTGTATCAACGAGGATAAATTCATAATATTTCCTAGTTTTTAGTGGATTTTCTGTATCCACATAATTCCTGTTTGTATAGCATGGTTTAAGCAGATGCTTAACCTCATAATTCTCAAATTCCTTGTCAAGGGCAAGGATTGGGTTGACCTACAAAGTAACCAAATTAAAGACTTCACGTTCTTTAAGTTTATTATGGGCTGGAGAAACAGGAGAAACTGCCTCTCTAAAGCTTTCTGGAGCTTTCATTGCATAAGAGTCTTTGGTTTGATGGGAGGAAAATCTGGGTTTTCCTGATGGAGCAAAGGAGCAAGGTTCAGATTCTTTAGCGAAGGGTTTCTTAAGAATTAAAGGGTTTGACGAGGATGAGCTAGGTGGTAGCTGTGGAAAAGGGCTTATGACCTGAGAAGGATTTATTGGAGGTAGGCTAGCAAATATCTGTTTAGAAACAAGATTTTTAACATCCTTTTGCAGAATTTCTTTTGCCGATTTACAATCTACCTTAAGCAAGAATTTCTTATTAATCAAATCATCTTGAAACTTAGTAATGCAAAGGACAATAGCTAAAACTTCCTTTTTAACAGTACTATAGTTTTTCTGAGCGGAATTCCAAACTCCGTAAGTAAAACGAACTAATTTCTCATGACTTTCAGGTGTTCTCTTTTGCTTGAGAATTCCTCCATAACCGATGTCTGAAGCATCAGTCTCAACAATCATAAAAGAATCTGGATTAGGGATACCTAAACAAGGCAAACTCTTAACCATTTCTTTAATCTTAATAACCACGGTGGTCTGTTCCTTAGTCCATGGAATAGGTATCTTCTTAAGCCTATCATATAATGGCTTACAAATCTGTCTAACCTTGGGAATAAAGTCTGCAACATAATTAAGACTACCCAAAAACCTTTGCAATTGGGTTTTCTCAGTAATAACATCAGGGAACTTATCTGAAAACTCAATGGCTCTGCAAATAGGTTTATAAGTGCCTTGATATAAATCATGACCAAGAAATCTGATTTTTGTTTGAAAAAGTTTAATCTTTTTGGCGCTAACCACCAAACCATTATGTTTAACAATTTTAAAGAATATATTCAAATGTTTGAAATGCGAATCAATGTCCTCAGAAAAGATTAACACACCATCAATATAAACAATTGAAATATGACTAATGTGATTAAAGATGGAATTCATAATGTTTTGAAACTCCGAAGGGGTATTCTTAAGCCTAAAAGGCATAACGTTCCATTCATATTGTCCAAATGGGACATTGAAAGCAGTTTTATATTTATCCTTTTTGGAAATCTGTATTTGCCAAAATCCTGATTTCATATTAGCTTTAAAAGTTCTTTTTGAAAGATCCCTTTTATTAGGAATTAGATATCTAATCCATTTTAAAACAGAGTTTAAAGGTTTGTAATTAATAACCAGTCTAGGAGAGCCTCTCTCTTTTTCAGCAGCGTTGTTGACATAAAAGGTTGAACAGCTCCACGGAGACTTAGAGGGCCTGATAATGTTATTTTCTAAAAGAGTATTAATCTCCTCTTTACAAATTTCCATTAAATCGTGATTCATCTGAATGGGCCTAGCTTTCGTAGAAATGGCCTTTTCACTGAATCCCTCAATATATGGGAGATCAACAGTATGGGCTTTTCTGGCCCAAAATGCATTAGGAAATTCTGAGCAAATTTCTTTTTCAAAAGTCTTTTGCAAATTGGCAATCTTAGTTACCATTTCCGGGGTTTTTAAAATTTGCTCAATTTTCTTAATTTTTATATCTTCTTTAAGAAAACAAATCTGATTAGAAATTAGATTAATTCTAAAAGCAGTTTGTCTATGTAAAAATTTACTTTCTTCCTGAGAAAGAGTTTTAATAAAAGGAAATGAAATTTTTTTCCCTAAAATTTTAGTTTTGATAGAATCAAAATCAGAAATATAAGGTTTTATTTGAATAATAAAATGGTATACCTAAAATAATTTCCTCGTTAATATTTTTTTCTTATAACAAAATCATTTTTAAGGCATATACCATTATTGCAACTATGAGCATCAAATAACTTATAATCAATAATTATACGTTCACCTGTGGCGCTATATAATTTGGTAGTCCCTTTGGTAAGGTACTTAGTAGGAATTAATCCTTCAATAATGCAATTTCAATCTGCACCACTATCTAACAAAGCAATCTTGTTAAGACTTAAATGATCATTAACAACAAGTTTAATCATAATATGAGAACTCTGAGGTCTAATTTTGGTAATAACATGGATACCTGCTTCGCTATCCACTTCTTTCTCATGTTCTTCATTATCTGAAGCAATAGCTTTAGAGGATCCTTCATCATTTCTAACTTCTTTGAGAAGTTTTTCTATGATAGCTTCAATCTCTATCTTATGAAGTCTGGACTTAATTCCTTTCATTTCTTCTTTAAGAGAATTGACTTCTCTTCTAAGTTCTTCAACTGAAGGTTCTTCCTTTTTGGAGTCAAATCTGTTCATAATTTGCTTCATGCTAAAAGGAGTAACTTTAGGCTTTTCTTCTTTTTGCCTAGTAACCAATTTCTGCAATTCAAGGAGATACTTTCTCCTGGCTTCTTCATCTTGAATATGCTCAATTGTAGAAAAGAGAGTTTCAGTAGTTTTCTCAGAGATGACACTGATAGTTTTACTATCACAAAGGCAAAACGCACCATTGCAATTACACTCTGACTCACTTTCTTCAGATTCTAAATTATGAGCGACATTGAGAAACTCTTCATCACTTTCTTCTTCGGAAGAAGAATATTCTGAGTCTGAAGCTTCTTCTTCTTCAATGATGGAGAAGAGCTTTCGCTTGACTTCATCATCAACTTCAAGAAGATTAATCTTCTTTTTCTTCTTCTTATTTCTCGGGCACTTATTAGAACGGTGACCCTTTTTACCACATGTCCAGCATGTGTCTTCTGAAGAGGATTCTTTAGCAGCATGCTTCTTTCCTTTTTTCTTGTATTTCTCACGGGGTTCTCTTTCTTTTCGAGAAGATTTTCTTTTATATTTCCCCATAGTTCTTTCTCTTTTTCCTGCTTTCCTAGCAGAAGGCGGTTTTAACAATGGAAATCCAAAATCTTGGCAAAAACTTCCAAGTTCTGCATATGAAGTCTTCTGATCCTTTTTAAGCTGATCCTTCAGCTTAAGATCAGTGCAAAGTTCCATTGCAACCACATTAATAAGACTGATGAGATCTCCGTATGCCAGTTGGGAATACAGGATTTTCCCTTCGCATCGATCTCTAGTTTTGGATCTAACTTTTTCAGCGAAATGAGTAGGTAATCCGCTGATAAATCGTTCTTTCCAATAATCATTATAGCAATCAGATCTTATCATGACCTTATTTAGAAACATGTCATTTTACCATCTGAAATCTGTCAATTTCTTGCAGTACAAATTATTCAGGATTTCTAAACTTCTATATTGGAAAAGACGCGGTTCTCCCACGAAATGTTTTGCTATGCTATAGAACAAAGTAGCAGTAGCATCTTCACAGACAATCTCTAAAGGGACACTAGTTCCTTCTTCAATCTTTACACCTACTTTAGTGGTTACAGCACCAAGGATATCAGCCCTATTTTGACCCGTTAGGTAATTGTCCCACCAATTTCTAAGGGTTCCTGTAAAACCTGCAATGATCATGTTAGCAGCTTCCTTATCACCAGTACCTTTCATTTTATATGCGGTGATGTTCATTCCCATTTCCTAGAGCTTGGAATAAATCTGAACTTCGGCCATACCATCTATATTCCATTTAGTCATACTTGAACCATCTGCAGCAGATGCTGGATGGAGAACATCTTCCTCAAATTGAACATCAGGGAAAAAAGGTCTAGAATAATAATTCCTTTTATTAGGATGTCTTTCCAATAGATTTCTATGCTTATTTCCTTGGGTGATCTTAAGCTTAGACAATTGCTCATTAATCCTGTCCAGCAGTTCATCGGAATGACTAAACTCTTTGGATAATTTAGGGAAGTTTTCCTTGGATAACTCAGGAATCTTAAAAGTAGGAGTCTCTATTTGAGGACTAGATTTTGAATAACTAGGTTTATCCTCTATTTGACTAATTCCTTTGAAATTATTTCCTTTATCTTCCTCTATCTGTCGGGAGATAACATGGAGAATCAGGTTGGTATAATTATTCTATTCAAGGATTTTGTTAATATCTCCTCCTGTTATAAAAGTTGCTTCCTTTTCTATGGGTTTCTTAAAGGGAGCGGCTTTCAAGATCTCCTTACGATAGGGAATGCTAAGTCCTTCAAGCGGAGGAGTAACACTTTCAATCACCTGATCTTTGGTGTACCATTTGTTAATAAGGACCTGAAGAGATGATTGCTTATCATCAATTTGTCCAGAAGATTCAAACCATTTAAAAAACTCGATTTCTATTTTAAACCTTTTCATGTCTTTGAACCACTTGTCTCTAAAAGCGGTTCGTTGTTCCACAGTATAGGTAGCTTTATACCACTCTACCTTTTGCTTATGTTCAGGAGCTTTCCACCAAGAGTGTAATTTTCTTTTACTGGGGACAAAGTCTTCCTCATCAGAAGTTAGCACTCTGATGGAATCTTTTCTTTGATGAACAGGTTTCATATCACTGGCAGTAGGACTTCCCAAAGTCTCTTCATAGTAAACCTTAGGAACAGTCTGGGAGAAATCTACACCATGAAGTTTTCTATGGTCAGGCTGGCTGATACTATCTTCATGCTCCTCCCCGGTTTGAAAAGAAGAAGATCTTGCCGAAGACATTCTTCTACTTCAAGAAGCTTGGCTGAAAGAACTAGATCTTAAAAACTTAAGGTCAATAGATCCGTTAGGGAACTGGATAACCTGATCTAACCGCGAAGTCTCAGGTTGAAGGGGTAAAGGATTCGTAATGGAATCAAATTTCCATTCTTCATCAGCTAAAATGTCAGTCCACTTAAGAAGTCTAGGGACAAAAGTAGTACTATGCTCTTGATTAGCTTCCATAAGTATAGTAACTCCTTTAACACTAGATGCTATATGGTTTAGGGCTTAGGTTTTTTTTTTCTTTTTTGTGGTGTTTTTTAGGTTTAGGCTTTACAGATTTCTAGGATTAAGGGCTTAGATCTTAGGGTTTTGTAGGGGTTTTAAATGGTATTTAGGGTTTATTTTAGGGTTTATTTTAAGCTTTATAGGATTTAGGGTTTCTTAAGGCTTAGGGTTCAGGGTTTCTTTGTGTTTTACGATTTAGGATTTTAGGTTAGGGTTTAGGGTTATTTTAGGTTTAGGGTTTTAGGTTAAGGGTTATATCTAGGTCATTTGGTTTTAGGGCTTTCAGCTTTTTAGGTTAATGTTTTTAAGGGTTTTATAGGTTTAGGATTTTGGTTTAAGTGGTTTTTTTTTTTTTTGTGTTTTTAGGGTTTAGTATATAAAATTTAGGGCTTTAAAGGGTTTAGATTTTTTTTAGGTTTAGTGGTTTTTGTGTGTTTTTAGGGGTTTTAAGGGTTAAGTGTTTCTTAGGGTTTTTCAGGTTTTAGGGTTAAGGGCATTGGCCTTTTTTTGTGTTATTTCAGTTTAGGGTTTATATATTTTTACGACTTAGGGATTAGAGCTTAGGGTTTTATAGGGGTCTTAAATAAGTTTTAGGGTTTATTTGAGGATTTACTGGATTTAGGGTTTGTTAAGGTTTACTGTTTAGGGTTTCTTAGGGTTTTAGGTTTAGGATTTGGGGCTTTAGGTTAGGGTTTAGGGCTTAGGGTTTTTTTAGGTTTAGGGATTTAGGTTAATTGTTTTATCTAGGTATTTAGGGTTTAGGTCTTTGGGGTTTTTATGTTAAGATTTTTTATGGGTTTGTAGGTTTACGGTTTAGGGCTTATGCTTTTTCTGTGTTTCTTGAGCTTTAGCTTATATGATTTAGGGATTTATAGGATTTAGAGCTTAGAGTTTTTTAGGTTTATAGGTTTTTTAGGGTTTGTAATGGTTAAGTGTTACTTAGGGTTTAGGGTTTAGAGCTTGGACTTTTTTTTAATCTTTTGTAGTTATAGGGTTTAAGTATTTTTAGGATTTAAGGTTTCAAGCTTAGGGTTTTGTAGGGGTCAAAAATGGTTTTTAGTGTTTATTTTAGGGTTTATTGGATTTAGGGTTTCTTAAGGTTTAGGGTTTAGGGTTTTTTAGGATTTTAGGTTTAGGATTTAGGGTTTTTGGTTAGGGTATAAGGTTATTTTTAGGCTTAGGGTTTTAGGTTAAGGGTTTTATCTAGGTTTTCAGGGTTTAGGTCTTTAGCTTTTTAGTGTTAAGGTTTTTTAGGAATTTATAGGTTTAGGGCTTAGGGTTTCTTGTATTTTTTAGAGTTTTTTAGGTTTAGGGATTTTAAAGGGTTAAGTGTTTTTTAGGGTATAGTGTTTAGGTCTAGGGTTTTTTTTTGTGTTTTTTAAGGTAAGGTTTATAGATTTTTAGGTTTTAGAGCTTAGGGTTTTGTAGGGGTTTTCAATGGGTTTTAGGGTTTATAGGATTTAGGGTTTCTTAAGATTTAGAGTTTAGGGTTTTAGGTTTAGGATTTAGGACTTTAGGTTAGGGTTTAGGGTATTTTTATGTTTAGGGTTTTTATCTAGGTTTTTAGGGTTTAGGGTTCTGGGTTTTTTAGGTTAAGATTTTTTAGGGTTTTATAGGTTTAGAGTTTAGGGCTTGGGTTTTATTTTTTTTTTTTTTTTTTTTTTTTTGTATTTTAGGGTTTAGCATATATGATTTAGGGCTTTATAGGGTTTAGAGCTTAGAGTTTTTTAGGTTTAGGAGGATTAAGTGTTTCTTAGGGTTAGGGGTTCATAGCTTAGGATTTATTTTTTTTTGTGTGTTTTTTAGGTTTACGGCTTATGAATTTTTATGATTTAAGGTTTAGATCTTATTGTTTTGTAGGGATTTCAAATGGTTTTTAGAGTTCATTTTAGGGTTTATAGGATTTAGAGTTTTTTTATGGTTTAGGGCTTAGGGTTTCTTAAGGTTTTAGGTTTAGGATTTACGATTTTAGGTTAGGGTTTAGGGTTTAGGGCTTAGGGTTTTTTCATTTTAGCATTTTAGGTTAAGGGTTTTATCTAAGTTTTTAGGATTTAGGGCTTGGGTTTTTTAGGGTAAGGTTCTTTAAGGTTTTATAGGTTTAGGGCTTAGGGCTTAGGTTTTTTTTTTTTGTGTTTTTTAGGGTTTAGCATATACGATTTAGGGCTTTATTAGGTTTAGAGCTTAGAGCTTTTTAGGTTTAGGGTTTTTGGTTTGGTTTAGGGTTTTTAATGGTAAAGTGTTTCTTAGTATTATTTAGGTTCTAGGCCTTAGGGTTTTTTTCTGTGTTTTTTACGTTTAGGGTTTATGAATATTTTTGGATTTAAGGTTAAGAGCTTAGGGTTTTTCAGGGGTTTTAAATGATTTTTAGTGTTTATTTTAGGGTTTATAGAATTTAGGGTTTCTTCAGGTTTAGGGTTTGGGGTTTGTTAGGGTTTTAGGTTTAGGATATAGGGTTTTAGGTTAGGATTTAGGGATTTTTAGGAATAAACGATTAGAGATTAGGGTTTTGTAGGTGTTTTAAATGGTTTTTAGGGTTTATTTTAGGCTTTATAGGATTTAGGGTTTCTTAAGGTTTAGGGTTTAGGGTTTTTTAGTGTTTTAGATTTAGGATTTCTAAGGGTTTTACGTTTAGGATTTAGGGTATTAGGTTAGGGTTTAGGGTTTTTTTTAGGATTTAGGGTTTGGGGATTTTAGGTTAAGGTTCTTTAAGGTTTTTTAGGTTTAAGGATTAAGGTTTAGGGTTTTTTTTCGTGTTTTTTAGGGTTTCACATGTACAATTTAAGGCATTATAGGGTTAAGAGTTTTTTGGAGGGTTTAGGGCTTCGGGTTTAGGGTTTTTGCTGTTTGTTAAGTTTAGGGTTTACAGATTTTTATGATTTACAATTTAGAGCTTAGGTTTTATAAGGTTTTTAAATGGTTTTAGGTTTTATTTTTGGGTTTATAGGATTAAGGGTTTCTTAAGGTTTAGGGTTTAGGGTTTCTTAGGGTTTTGGGTTTAGGATTTAGGGTTTTGGGTTAGGACTTAGGGTTTAGGGTTTAGGTCTTAGGGTTTTTTTGGTTTAGGATTTTAGGTTGAGGGTTTTATCTAGGTTTTTAAGGTTTATGGGTTTGGGTTTATTAGGTTTAGGGTGTTTAGAGTTTTATAGGTTTAACGTTTAGGGTTTTGCATATACATTTTAGAGCTTAATAGGGTTTAGAACTTTGAGTTTTTTAGGTTTAGTGGTTTTTGGATATTTTAGGGTTTTTAAGGGTTAATTGTTTCTTAGGGTTTTTTAGGCTTTTGGGCTTAGTTTTTTTTTTTTTTTTTTGTGTTTTTTAGGTTTAGGGTTTACGGAGTTTTAGGATTTCGGATTTAGAGCTTAAGGTTTTGTAGGGGTTTCTTAAGGTTTAGGGTTTAGGGTTTCTTAGGTCGTAGGTTTAGGATTTAGAGTTGTGGGTTAGGGCTTAGGGTTATTTTAGGTTTAGGGTTTTAGGTTAAGGGTTTTATCTAGATTTTAAGGTTTAAGGCTTTGGGTTTTTTAGGTTTAGGGTTTAGGGCATAGGGATTTTTTTGTATTTTTCAGGGTTTAGCACATATGATTTAGGGCTTTATAGGGTTTAGAGTTTAGAGTTTTACAGATTTAGGGCTTTTTGGGTTTTTGGGGGTTTTATTAAGTGTTTCTTATGGTTTTTTAGGGTTTAGGATTTGGGGCTTAGGTTTTGTTTTTTTTGTAGTTTTTAGGTTTAGGCTTTACAGATTTCTAGGATTAAGGGTTTAGATCTTAGGGTTGTGTAGGGGTTTTAAGTGGGATTTAGGGTTTATTTTAGGGTTTATAGGATTTAGGGTTTATTTTAAGGTTTAGAGGATTTAGGGTTTCTTAAGGCTTAGGGTTTAGGGTTTCTTAATGTTTTATGATTTAGGGTTTTAGGTTAGGGTTTAGGGTTTTAGGGTAAGGGTTATATCTAGGTTTTTTGGGTTTAGGGCTTTGGGTTTTTTAGGGTTTTATAGATTTAGGATTTAGATTTTAGGGTTTTTTTTTGTGTTTTTAGGGTTTAGCATATAAAATTTAGGGCTTTAAAAGGTTTAGAGTTTTTTAGGTTTAGTGGTTTTTGTCTGTTTTTAAGGGTTAAGTGTTTCTTAGGTTTAAGGGCATAGGCCTCTTTTTGTGTTATTTCCTTTTATGGTTTACAGAGTTTTAGGACTTAGGGATTAGAGCTTAGGGTTTTATAGGATTTAGAGTTGTGGGTTAGGGCTTAGGGTTATTTTAGGTTTAGGGTTTTAGGTTAATGGTTTTATCTAGATTTTTGGGTTTAAGGCTTTGGGTTTTTTAGGTTTAGGGTTTAGGGCATAGGGTTTTTTTGTATTTTACTTGGTTTAGCATATATGATTTAGGGCTTTATAGGGTTTAGAGTTTAGAGTTTTACAGATTTAGGGCTTTTTGGGGGTTTTAAGGGTTAACTGTTTCTTTGGGTTTTTTAGGGTTTAGGGTTTAGGGCTTAGGTTTTTTTTTTTTTGTGTGTGTGCGTTTTTTAGTTTTAGGCTTTACAGATTTCTTGGATTAAGGGTTTAGATATTAGGGTTTTGTAGGGTTTTTAAATGGGATTTAGGGTTTATTTTAGGGTTTATAGGATTTAGGGTTTATTTTAAGGTTTAGAGGATTTAGGGTTTCTTAAGGCTTAGGGTTTTGGGTTTCTTAATGTTTTAGGATTTAGGGTTTTAGGTTTGGCTTTAGGGTTATTTTAGGGTAAGGGTTATATCTAGGTTTTTCGGGTTTAGGGCTTTGGGTTTTTTAGGGTTTTATAGGTTTAGGATTTAGGTTTTAGGGTTTTTATTTTTTGTATTTTTAGGGTTTAGCATATAAAATTTAAGGCTTTAAAAGGTTTAGAGTTTTTTTAGGTTTAGTGGGTTTTGTGTGTTTTTAAGGGTTAAGTGTTTCTTAGGTTTAAGGGCATAGGCCTTTTTTTGTGTTATTTCCTTTTAGGGTTTACGGAGTTTTAGGACTTAGGGATTAGAGCTTAGGGTTTTATAGGGGTTTTAAATAAGTTTTAGGGTTTATTTGAGGGTTTATCTGATTTAGGGTTTGTTAAGGTTTAGTGTTTAGTGTTTCATAGGGTTTTAGGTTTAGGATTTGGGGTTTTAGCTTTGGGTTTAGGGTTTAGGGTTTAGGGTTTTTTTAGGTTTAGGGATTTAGGTTAATTATTTTATCTAGGTATTTAGGATTTAGGTCTTTAGGTTTTTTATTTTAAGATTCTTTATGGTTTTGTAGGTTTAGGGTTTAGGATTTAGAGTTTTTTTAGGGTTTTTTAGGGTTAAGTGTTTCTTAGGGTTTTTTGGGGTTCAGTGTTTAGGTCTAGGGTTTTTTTTTGTGTTTTTTTAGGTTTACGGTTTATGAATATTTAGGTTTTAGAGCTTAGGGTTTTGTAGGGGTTTTCAATGGGTTTTAGGGTTTATTTTAGGGTTTATACGATTTAGGGTTTCTAAAGGTTTAGGGTTTAGGGTTTTAGGTGTAGGATTTAGGGTTTTTGGTTAGGGTTTAGGGTTTAGGGCTTAGGGTTTTTTTAGGTTTAGGGTTTTAGGTTGAGGGTTTTATCTAGGTTTTTATGGTTTAGGGCTTTGGGTTTTTTAGGTTAAGGGTTCTATAGGTTTAGGGTTTAGGGCTTGGGTATTTTTTTTTTTTTTTTTTGTGTTTGAGGGTTAAGCATATACGATTTAGGGCTTTATAGGATTTAGAGCTTAGAGTTTTTTTAGGTTTAGGGTTTTTTGGGGTTTTTAGGGTTTTTAAGGGTTAAGTGTTTCTTAGGGTTTGGGGTTCATGGCTTAGGATTTTTTTTTTTGTGTTTTTAAGGTTTAAGGTTTATGAATTTTTAGGATTTAAGGTATAGAGCTTAAGGTTTTGTAGGGGTTTTAAATGATTTTTAGGATTTATTTTAGGGTTTATAGGATTTATGGTTTCTTCAGATTTAGGGTTTAGGGTTTCTTTGGGTTTTACGTATAGGATTTAGGGTTTTAGGTTAGGGATTAGGGATTTTTAGGAATAAAGGATTAGATATTAGGGTTTTGTAAGTGTTTTAAATGTGTTTTTAGGGTTTATAGCATTTAGGGTTTCTTAAGGTTTTGTGTTTAGGGTTTTTTAGTGTTTTGAATTTAGGATTTCTAAGGGTTTTATGTTTAGGATTTAGGGTATTAGGTTAGGGTTTAGGGTTTTTTTAGGTTTAGGGTTTTAGGTTAAGGGTTTTATCTAAGTTTTTAGGATTTAGGGTTTGGATTTTTTAGGTTAAGGTTCTTTATTGTTTTATAGGTTTAGGGTTTAGGGCTTAGGTTTTTTTTTTTTTTTTTTTTTTTGTGTTTTTTAAAGCATATAAAATTTAGGGCTTTATAGGGTTTAGAATTTTTTGGATTTAGGGTTTTTTGTATTTCTTAGGGATTTTAAGGGTTAAGTGTTTCTTAGGGTTTTTTAGCGTGTAGGGTGTAGGGCTTAGGCTTTTTTGTATTATTTCAGTTCAAGGTTTACAGATTTTTAGGACTGAGGGATTAGAGCTTAGGGTTTTATAGGGGTTTAAATGGGTTTTAGGGTTTATCATATTTAGGGTTTGTTAAGGTTTAGGGTTTAGTGTCTCTTAGGGCTTTTAGTTTAGGATTTAAGGTTTTAGGTTAGGGTTTATGGTTTAGGGATTAGGGTTTTTTTAGGTTTAGGGATTTAGAATAAGGGTTTTATCTAGGTTTTTTGGATTTAGGGTTTAGAGTTTAGGGTTTTATAAGTTTTTTCAGTTTGGGGTTTACGGATTTTTACGATTACGATTTAGAGATTAAGGTTTTGTAGGTGTTTTAAATGGTTTTTAGGGTTTATTTTATGTTTTATGGGATTTAAGGTTTGTTAAGGTTTAGGATTTAGGGTTTAGGGTTTTAGGTTTAGGATTTAGGGTTTTAGGTTAGTGTTGTGGGTTTAGGGCTTTGTGTTTTATTAGGTTTAGGGATTTAGGTTAAGGGTTTTATCAATTTCTTAGGTTTTACGGCTTTGGGTTATTTAGGTTAAGATTTTTATGGTTTTATAGGTTTAGGGCTTAGTGCTTAGGTCTTTTTTTTTTTGCGTTTTTTAGGTTTAGGGTTTATGGGTTTTCAGGATTTAGGGTTTAAAGCGTAGGGTTTTTAAAGGAGTATTAAATAGTTTTTAGGGTTTATTGGATATACAGTTTCTTAAGGTTTAGGATTTAGGATTTCTTAGGGTTTTAGGTTTAGGAGTTAGGGTTTTAGGTTCGGGGTTAGGGTTTAGTTTTTTCTTAGGTTTAGGGTTTTACGTTAATGGTTTTATCTAGGTTTTAGGGTTTAGGGCTTTGGGTTTTTTAGGTTAAGGTTTTTTATTGTTTTATAAGTTTAGGATATAGGTCTTAGGTTTTTTTTTTTAAGGGTATATCATATACAATTTAGGGATTTATAGGGTTTAGAGTTTTTTAGGTTTAGGGTTTTGTGTGTTTTTAGGGGTTTTAAAGGTTAAGTGTTTCTTAGGGTTTCGGGTTTAGGGCTTAGTTTTTTTTTTTTTTTGTCTTTTTTAATTTGGGGTTTATGGATTTTTAGGATTTAGGGTTTAGACCATAGGGTTTTGTATGGTTTATTTTAGGGTTTATAGGATTTAGGGTTTGTTAAGATTTAGTGTTTAGGGTTTCTTAGAGTTTAGATTTAGGATTTAGGGTTTAGTGTTTAGGGCTTAGGGTTTATTTAGGTTTAGGGATTTAGGTTAAGAGTTTTATCTAGGTTTTTAAGGTTTAGGGCTTTGGGTTTTTTAGGTTAAGATTTTTTATTGTTTCATAGGTTTAGGGTTTAGGGCTTAGGGATTTTTTGTGCTTTTTGGGCTTTAGCATATACAATTTAGGTCTTTATAGGGTTTAGAGCTTACAGTTTTTTAGGTTTAGGTGTTTTTGGGTTTTTTAGGGTTTTTAATGGTTATGTGTTTCTTAAGGATTAGGGTTAGGGCTTTGGTTTTTTTTTTTTGTGGTGTGTTTTTTAGGTTTAGGGTTTACGGATTTTTAGGATTTGGGTTTTTAAGCTTCTAGTTTTGTTGGGGTTTTAAATTGATTTGAGGCATTATTTTAGGGTTCATAGGATTTAGGGTTTCTTAAGATGTAGGGTTTCGGGTGTGTTAGGGTTTTAGGCTTTGGATTTTGGGTTTTAAGTTAGGGCTTAGGGTTTTTTTTTTGGTTTAAGGTCTTAGGTTAAGAGCTTTATCTAGGTATTTAGGTTTAAGGGCTTTGGTTTTTTTAATTTGCGATTTTCTAGGGTTTTGTAGATTTAGGTGTAGGGCTTAGGGTTTTGCATATACGATTTAGGGCTTTATAGGGTTTAGAGCTTAGAGTTTTTTTGATTTAGGGTTTTTTTTGGATGTTTACTGTTTTTAAGGGTGAAGTGTTTCTTAGGGTTTTTTAGGGTTTAGGGTTTAGGGCTTAGGGTTTTTTTGCATTTTTAGGGTTTAAGGTTAGGGTTTAGGGTTAACTGCTTAGGAATTCTTTAGGTTTAGGGTTTTAGGTTATTGAATTTATCTAGGTTTTTTAGGGTTTTATAGGTTTAGGGTGATGGGTTAGGGTTTTTTGTGTTTTATAGGGTTTTTAACATCTACGATTTAGGGCTTAATACGGTTTAAAGCTTAGATTTTTTTTAAGTTTAGGTGTTTTTGAGTTTTCTTAGCGTTTTTAAGGACTAACTGTTTCTTAGGGTTTAAGGTAAGGGCTTAGGTTTTCTTTTTGTGTTTTTAAGGTTTAGGGTTTATGGATTTTTAGGATTTAGGGTTTATAGCTTAGGGTTTTGTAGGGGTATTAAATAGTTTTTAGGGTTTATAGGATTTAGGGTTTCTTAAGGTTTATGGTTTAGGATTTCTTAGGGTGTTTGGTTTAGGATTCAGGGTTTTAGGTTAGGGTTTAGGGTTTCATTAGGTTTTGGGTTTTAGGCTAAGGGTTTTATCTAGGTTTTTAGGGTTAAGGTTTTTTAGGTTTAGGATTTAGGTCTTATGGTTTTTTTTTTTTTTATGGGTTTTAGGGTTTATCATATACAATTTAGGCCTTTATAGGGGTTAGAGTTTTTTTAGCTTTAGGGTTTTTGTGTTTTTAGGGGTTTTAAGGGTTAAGTGTTTCTTAGGGATATTTAGGGTCTAGGGTTTGAGCTTAGGCTTTTTTTTGTTTGGGGTTTATGGATTTTTAGGATTTAGAGTTTAGTGCTTAGGGTTTTGTAGGAATTATTTTAGGTTTTATAGGATTTAGGGTTTGTTAAGGTTTAGGGTTTCCTAGGGTTTTAGGTTTAGGATTTAAGGTTTAGGGCTTAGAATTTTTTTAGGTTAAGGGTTTTATGTAGGTTTTTAGGGTTTAGGGCATCAGTTTTTTGGGTTAAGATTATTTTGGTTTTATAGGGTTAGGGTTTAGGGCTTAGGGCTTTTTTATGCTTTTTGGGCTTTAGCATATACGACTTAGGGCTTTTTTATGCTTTTTGGGCTTTAGCATATACGACTTAGGGCTTTATAGGGTTTACAACTTAAAGTTTTTTCAGGTTTAGGGTTTTTTGGTTTTTTTAGGGTTTTTAAAGGTTAAGTGTTTCTTAGGGTTTAGGGCTTAGTTTTTTTTTTTTTTTTTTTTTTTTTTTTTTTGTATTTTTTAGGTTTGGGGTTTATGGATTTTTAGGATTTTGGATTTCAATCTTAGGGTTTTGTCTGGCTTTTAAATGGATTTTAGGGTTAATTTTAAGGTTTATAGGATTAAGGGTTTCTTAAGAATTAGGTTTTAGGTTTGGGATTTAGGGTTTTAGGTTAGGGTTTAGGGTTTTTTTTAATTAGGGTTTTAGGTTAAGAGTTTTATCTAGGTTTTAAGGGTTTAGGACTTTGGGTTTTTTAACTTAAGGTTTTTTAGGATATAAAGGTTTAGGTGGAGGGCTTAGGGTTTAGCGTATACGAATTAGTGCTTTATAAGGTTTAGAGAATAGAGTTTTTTAGGTTTAGGGGTTTTTGGGTTTTTTAGGGTTTTTAAGGGTTAAGTGTTTCTTAGTGTTTTCTAGGGTTTAGGGCTTAGGATTTTATTTTTTTTGTGTGTTTTTAGGATTTTAGGTTAGGGTTTAGGGTTAAGGGTTTAAGGATTTTTTAGATTTTGGGTTTTAGATTAAGTAATTAATCTATGTTTTTAAGGTTTAGGGCTTTGGGTTTTTTAGGTTAAGGTTTTTTTTGGGTTTTATGGGTTAAGGGTTTCCGGCTTAATGTTTTTTTGTGTTTTTTGGGGTTTAGCATATACCATTTAGGGCTTTATAGGGTTTAGAGCTTATATTTTTTTAGGTTAAGGGGTTTTGCTTTTTTAGTGTTTTTAAGGATTAAGTGATTCTTAGGGTTTTTTTCTTGTGTTTTTTAGGTTTAGGGTTTACGGATTATTAGGATTTAGGGTTTAGGGATTAGGGGTTTGTAAGGGTTTTAAATGCGTTTTATGGTTTGTTTTAGGGTTTATAGGATTTATGGTTTCTTAAGTTTTACGGTTTCTTAGGGTTTTAGGTTTAGGATTTTTTGTTTCTGGTCAGCGTTTAGGGTTAATTTCTTAGGGGTTTTTAGGTTTAGGGTTTCAGGTTATGGGTTTTATCTAGTGTTTAGAGCTTTGGGTTTTTAGGTTATGTTTTTTTAGGCTTTTATATGTTTAGGACTTAGGGTTTTTTTGTGTGTTTTTAGGGTTTTGCATATACGAATTAGGGTTTTATAGGGTTTATATCTTAGAGTTTTCTAGGTTTAGGGGTATTGAATTTTTTAGGGTTTTTAAGGGTGAAGTGTGTCTTAGTGTTTTCCAGAGTTTACAGTTTATGGCTTAGGTTTTTTTTTTTTTTTTTTTTTTTTTTTGTGTTTTTAGGTTTAGGGTTTATGGTTTTTTTGGATTTAGGGTTTAGAGCTTAGGGTCCCTAGGGGTTTTAAATGGTTTTTAGGATATAGGGTTTAGGGCTTTTTTTTTTTTTTTTATGTTTTTTAGGATTACGGTTTACGGATTTTTAGGATTTAGGTTTTCGAGCTTAGGGTGTTGTAAGGGTTTTAAATGGTTTTTAGGGTTTAGGGTTTTATCTAGGTTTTTAGGGTTTACTGCTTTGGGTTTTTAGGTTATGGTATTTTATAGTTTTATAGGTTTAACGCTTAGTGTTTTTTGTGTTTTTTCTGCGCTTAGCATATACGGTTTAGGTCTTTGTAGGGTTTAGAGCTTAGAATTTTTTTAGTTAAGTGGTTTTTAGGGTTTTTAGGGCTTTTAAGGGTTAAGCTTTTCTTAGGGTATTTTTAGTGTTAGGGTTTAGGGTTTTAGGTTAAGTGTTTTATCTAGGTTCTTAAGGTTTAGGGCTTTGGTTTGTCTTTGTGTTTTTAGGATTTAGCATATACGATTTAGGGCTTTAAAGTATTTAGAGTTTAAAGTTTTTTAGGTATAGGGGTTTTGGGGGTTTTTATGCTTTTGAGGGTTCAGTGTTTCTTAGAGTATTTTAGGGTTTAGGGTTTAGGGTTTTGGGCTTATGTTTTTTTTTGTGTGTTTTTTTTTTAGGGTTTTAGGTTAGGGTTAAGGGATTAGGGATTTTATAGTTTTTGGGTTTTGGGTTATGCAATTTATCTATGTCTTTAGGGTTTAGGGCTTTGGGTTTTTTGGGTTAAAGTGTTTTTGGGTTTTATGGGTTAAGGGTTTAGGGCTTAGGGATTTTTTTAAAGGTTTTTTTGGGGTTTAGCATATATGATTTAGGGCTTTATAAGGTTTAGGGCTTAGAGTTTTTTACGTTAAGGGCTTTTTGGGGTTTTTTAGTGTTTTTAAGGGTTAAGTGTTTCTTATGATTTTTTTAGGGTTTAGGTTTAGGGTTTACAGATTTTTAGGATTTAGGGTTTAGGGATAAGGTGTTTGTAGGGTTTTAAATGTGTTTTGTGGTTTATTTTAGGGTGTATAGAATTTAGGGTTTCTTAAGGTTTAGGGTTTCTTAGGGTTTTAGGTTTAGGATTTAGGGTTTTAGGTTAGGGTTTAGGGTTAAGGGCTTAGGGGGTTTTTAGGTCTAGGGTTTCACGTTAAGGGTTTTGTCTTGGTTTTCAGGGTTTAGGGCTTTGGGTTTTTAGGTTAAGTTTTTTTATGGTTTTATTTGTTTAGGGCTTAGGGTTTTTTCTGTGTTTTTAGGGTTTAGCATATAGGATTTAGGGTTTTATAGGGTTTAGAGCTTAGAGTTTTTTAGGTTTATGGGTTTTTGAATTCTTTTAGGGTTTTTAACGGTTAAGTATTTCTTAGTGTTATTTAGAGTTTAGGGTTTCTTAGGATTTTAGGGTTTAGGGTTTCTTAGTGTTTTAAGTTTAGGATTTAAGGTTTTAGGTTAGGGTTTAGGGTTTAGGGCTTAGAGTTTCTTAATGTCTAGGGTTTTAGTTTAAGGGTTTTATCCATCTTATAACAGTTAAGTGTTTCTTATGGTTTTTTAGGGCTTTTAGGTTAAGGGCTTTTATAGGGGTTTTAGTGTTTTTAATGGTTAAGTGTTTCTTAGGGTTTTATTTAGGGTTTAGGATTTAGGTCTTTGGGTATTTATTAAGTTTTTAGGTTTAGGGTTTACGAATTTTTTGGATTTAGGGCTTAGGGGTTTGTAGGTGTTTTAAATGCAGTTTATGGCTTATTTTAGGGTTTATAGGATTTAGTGTTTCTTAAGGTTTAGGGTCTCTTAGGGTTTTAGGTTTAGGATTTAGGGTTGTAGGTTAGGGTTTAGGGTTAACGACTTATGGGTTTTCTAGGTTTAGGGTTTCATGTTAAGGGTTTTATCTAGGATTTTAGGGTTTAGGACTTTGGATTTTTTGGTTAAGTTTTTTAAGAGTTTTATTGGTTTAGGGCTTAGGAATTTTTTTTGTGTGTTTTTAGGGTTTAGCATATACGATTTAGGGCTTTATAGGGTTTCCAGCTTAGACTCTTTTAGGTTTAGGGGTTTTTGAATCTTTTAGGGTTTTTAAGGGATAAGTGTTTCTTAGTGTTTTAGGGTTTAGGGTTTAGAGATTAGGGTTTTTTTTTGTGTGTTTAAAGGTTTAGGGTTTACAGATTTTTAGGATTTAGGGTTTAGAGCTTATGGTTCGTAGGGGTTTCAAATGCTTTTTAGGGTTTTTAGGATTTATGGTTTAGGGCTTAGGGTTTTTTTTTTTGTGTTTTCAAAAAGATGAAGATGCAAGGGGTAAAGAGACAGTCTTTTGAACAACCAAGCTGACATAAGGATTCTAGCTGAAACCCACTTAGAGGAGATGGAGATTCTCGGACGGGGAATAGCGGCACTCAAAATCTATTAATTGGTTTAGGGTTTACGGATTTCTAAGATTAGGGTTTCGAGCTTAGGGTGTTGTAATGGTTTATAATAGTTCTTAGGGTTTATTTTAGTGTTTATAGGATTTAGGGTTTCTTAAGGTTTAGGGTTTTAGGTTTAGGATTTAGGGTTTAGGGTTTTAGGTTTAGGGTTTTATCTAAGTTATTAGGGTTTAGGGCTTTGGGTTATTAGGTTAAGGTTTTTTATGGTTTTATAGGTTTAGGGCTGAGAGTTTTTTAGGTTTACGGGTTTTTGGGTTTTTTAGGGTTTTAAAGGGTTAAGTGTGTCTTAGGGTTTTTTAGGGTTAAGCATTTAGGGTTTATAGTATTTAGGGTTTCTTTGGATTTTAGGGTTTCGGTTTCTTAGGGTTGTAAGTTTAAGATTTAGGGTTTTAGGTTACAGTTTAGGGTTTAGCACTTAGGGTTTTTTTTAGGTCTAGTGTTTTAAGTTAAGGGGTTTATATATGTTTCTAGGGTTTAGGGCTTTAGGTTTTTTAGGTTTAGGTTTTTTAGGGTTTTATAGGTTTAGGGTTTAGGGCTTAGGTTTTTTAGGGTTTTATAGGTTTAGGGTTTAGGGTTTCTTAGGGTTTTAGGATTAGGATTTAGGGTTTTGGGTCAAGGTTTAGAGTTTTATCTAGGTTTTTAGGGTTTACGGCTTTGGGTTTTTAGGTTAAGGTATTTTATAGTTTTATAGGTTTAACGCTTAGTGCTTTTTTGTTGTGTTTTTTTAGCACTTAGCATGTATGGTTTAGGACTTTGTAGGGTTTAGAGCTTAGAATCTTTTTTAGGTTAAGTGGTTTATAGGGCTTTTAGGGATTTTAAGGGTTAAGCTTTTCTTAGGGTCTTTTTATGGTTAGGGTTTAGGGTTTTAGGTTAAGTGTTTTATCTAGGTTGTTAGGTTTAGGTCTTTGGTTTTTTTTTTTGTGTTTTTGGGATTTAGCATATATGAATTAGGGCTTTATAGTATTTAGAGTTTAAAGTTTTTTAGGTTCAGGGTTTTTTGGGGGTTTTAGGATTTTAAGGGTTAAGTGTTTCTTATGGTATTTTAGGGTTTAGGGTTTAGGGCTTAGGTTTTTTTTTTTTTTTTTGTGTTTTTTTGGGTTTTAGGTTAGGGTTAAGGGATTAGGGATTTTATAGTTTTAGGGTTTTGGGTTAAGGAATTTATCTATGTTTTTAGGGTTTAGGGCTTTGGGTTTTTTTGGGTTAAAGTGTTTTTGGGTTTTATGGGTAAGGGTTTAGGGCTTAGGGTTTTGTTTAAGTTTTTTTTTGGGGTTTAGCATATATGATTTAGGGCTTTATAAGGTTTAGGGCTTAGAGTATTTTACATTAAGGTCTTTTTGGGATTTTAAAATATTTTTAAGGGTTAAGTGTTTCTTATGGTTTTTTAAAGGTTTAGGGCTCAGGGTTTTTTTTTTTTTTTTTTGTGTTTTTTAGGTTTAGGGTTGGTTTAGGGATAAGGGATTTGTAGGGTTTTAAATGGGTTTTATGGCTTATTTTAGGGTGTATAGGATTTAGGGTTTCTTCGGGTTTTAGGTTTAGGATTTAGGGTTTTAGGTAGGATTTAAGGTGAAGGGCTTAGGGGGTTTTTACGTCTAGGGTTAAGGGTTTTATCTTGGTTTTCAGGGTTTAGGGCTTTGGGTTTTTAGGTTTAGTTTTTTTAGGGTTTTATTGGTTTAGGGCTTAGGGTTTTTTGTTTGTTTTTATGGTTTAGCTTATACGATTTAGGGATTTATAGGGTTTTGAGCTTAGTGCTTTTTAGGTTTATGGTTTTTTGAATATTTTTAGGGTTTTTAATGGTTAAATATTTCTTAGTGTTATTTGGAGTTTAGGGTTTCTTAGGATTTTAGGGTTTAGGATTTCTTAGTGTTTTAAGTTTAGGATTTAAGGTTTTAAGGTTTAGGGCTTAAGGTTTTTTAAGGTCTAGGGTTTTAATTTAAGGGTTCTATCTAGGTTAAAAGGGTTAAGTGTTTCTTATGGGTTTTTAGGGTTTTATAGGTTTAAGGTTTAGGGCTTAAAGTTTTTTTGTGTGTTTTTAGGGTTTAGCATACACGATTTAGGGCTTAATAGGGTTTAGAGCTTAGTGTTTTTTTAGGTTAAACGTTTTTTTTATAATTCTTCAGCTTTGTTTGGGTTTTATATGTTAAGGGTTTTGGGCTTAGGGGTTTTGGTGTTTTTTGGAGATAAGCATATATGATTTAGGGCTTTATAGGGCTTAGAGTTTTCTTAGGTTAAGGGCTTTTATGGGTTTTTTAGTGTTTTAATGGTTAAGTGTTTCTTAGGATTTTTTAGTGTTTAGGGTTTAGGGCATAGGGTTTTTATTGTGTTTTTTAGGTTTAGGGTTTACGAATTTTTAGGATTTAAGGCTTAGGGGTTTGTAGGGGTTTTAAATGCAGTTTATGGTTTATTTTAGGGTTTATAGGATTTAGGGTTTCTTAAGGTTTAGGCTCTTAGGGTTTTATGTTAGGTTTTAGGGTTAAGGGCTTGGGGGTTTTTTAGGTTTAGGGTTTCATGTTAAGGGTCTTATCTAGAATTTTAGGGTTTAGGGCTTTGGATTTTTTGGTTAAGTTTTTTAAGGGTTTTATTGGTTTAGGGCTTAGGATTTTTTTGTGAGTTTTTAGGGTTTAGCATATACGGTTTAGGGCTTTATAGGGTTTATAGCTTAGACTTTTTTAGGTTTAGGGGTTTTTGAATCTTCTAGGGTTTTTAAGGGTTAAGTGTTTCTTAGTGTTTTTTAGGGTTTAGGGATTAAGGTTTAGAGATTAGGATTTTTTTTGTGTGTTTAAAGGTTTAGGGTTTACAGATTTTTAGGATTTAGGGTTTAGAGATTATGGTTCATAGGGGTTTTAAATGCTTTTTAGGGTTTTAAGGATTTATGGTTTAGGGCTTAGGGTTTTTTTTGTGTTTTTTATGTTTAGGGTTTAAAGATTTTTAGGATTTAGGGTTTCGAGCTTAGGGTATTGTAGGGGTTTAAAATAGTTTTTCAGGTTTATTTTAGGGTTTATAGGATTTAGGGTTTCTTAATGTTTAGCGTTTTAGGTTTAGGATTTAGGGTTTATGGTTTTAGGTTAAGGGTTTTATCTACGCTTTTAGGGTTTAGGGCTTTGGGTTATTTGGTTAAGGTTTTTTAGGGTTTATAAGGTTTAAGGCTTAGAGTTTTTTAGGTCTAGGGGTTTTTGGGTTTTTTAGGGTCGTAAAGGATTAAGTGTTTCTTAGGGTTTTTTAGGGTTAAGGGTTTTGGGTTTATAGGATTTTGGGTTTATTTGGATTTTAGGGTTTCTTAGGGTTTTAAGTTCAGGATTTAGGGTTTTCGGTTAGGGTTTAGGGTTTAGGGCTTAGGGTTTTTTAAGTTATAGTGTTTTAAGTTAAGGGTTTTCTCTAGGTTTATAGGGTTTAGGGCTTTAGGTTTTTTAGGGTTTAAGGCTTAGGCTTTTTTTTTTTTGTTTTTCTAGGGTTTAGCATAGACGATTTAGGCTTAATAGGGTTTAGAGCTTAGTGTTTTTTTAGGTTTAGGGTTTTTTGTGTTTGGGTTTTTAAGTGTTAAGTGTTTCTTAGGATTTTTTAGGGTTTAGGGTTTAAGGCTTAGGGTTTTTGTTGTGTTTCTTAGATTTAGGGTTTACGGATTTTTAGGATTTAGGGTTTGGAGCTTAGGGTTTGTAGGGGTATTAAATGGTTTTTAGGATTTTTTATAGGGTTTCTTAGGGTTTAGTGATTATTAGGGTTTTAGGTTTAGGATTTAGATTATGGATTTAGGGTGTAGGGTTTAGGGCTTAGTGTTTTTTTAGGTTTAGGGAATTAGCTTAATGGTTTTATCTAGGTTTTTAGGGTTTAGGGCTTTGGGTTTTTGGGCGTAGAGTTTTTTTTTGTGTTTTCTAAGGTTTAGCATATACGGTTTAGGGCTTTATAGGGTTTAGAGGTTAGAGTTTTTTAGGTTTAGTGGTTTTTGAGGTTTATAGGGCTTTTAGGGGTTAAGTGTTTCTTAGGGTATTTTTAGGGTTAGGGTTTAGGGTTTTAAGTTAAGGGTTTTATCTAGGTTATTAGGGTTTAGGGCTTAGTTTTTTTTTTTTCTATTTTTTTAGGATTTAATATATACGATTTAGGCCTTTAGAGTATTTAGAGCTTAGAGACTTTTAAGTTTAGGGGTTTTTGGGGTTTTTAAGGGTTAAGTGTTTCTTAGGGTATTTTAGGGGTTAGGGTTTGGGGCTTAGGGTTTATTTAGGGTTTACTAATTTTTTTTTAATTTAGGGTTAAGAGCTTAAGGTTTTGTAGGAGTGTTAAATGGTTTTTATGTTTTATTTTAGGGTTCATAGGATTTAAGGTTTCTTAAGGTTTAGGGTTTTTGATGGATTTAGGGGTTTTGGTTAGGGTTTAGGGTTTACGGCTTAGGGTTTTTGTAGGTTTAGGGTTTTGGGTTAAGGGTTTTATTTACGTTTTTAGGGTCTAGGGCTTTTGTTTTTTTGGCTTATGGTTTTTTAGTGTTTTATAGGTTTAAGGTTTTGGGCTTATGGTTTTTTTTGTGTTATTAGGGTATAACATATACGATTTATGGCTTTATAAGGTTTAGAGCTTAGAGTTTTTTAAGTTTAGGGGTTTTGGGGTATTTTATAGGGTTTTTAAGGGCTAACTGTTTCTTAGAGTTTAAGGTTTAGGGCTTAGGGTTTTTTTGTGTGTTTTTAGGTTTAGGGTTTACGGATTTTTAGGATTTAGGGTTTAGAGCTTAAGGTTCGTAGGGGTTTCAAATGGTTTTTAGGGTTTATAGGATTTAGGGTTTCTTAAGGTTCAGGGTTTAGGGTTTTGTAGGGTTTTAGGTTTAGGATTTAGGGCTTTAGATTAGGGTTAAGGGATTAGGGTTTTTTTAGGTTTAGGGTTTTAGGTTAACGATTTTATCTAGGTTTTTAGGGTTTAAGGCTTTGGGATTTTTGGGTTAAGGTTTTTTAGGGTTTTATAGTTTAAGGTTTTAGGGCTTAGATTTTTTTTTTTTTTTTTTTTTTGGGGGGGGGGGGGTTAGCATATATGATTTAGGGCTTTATAGGGTTCAGAGCTTAGATTTTTTTAGATTCAAGGGATTTTCGGGTTTTGAAGGGTTAAGTGTTTCTTAGGGTTTTTTTTTGTGTTTTTTAGGTTTAGGGTTTATGGATATTTTGGATTTTGGGTTAAGAGCTTAGGGTTTTGTAGGGGTTTTAAATGGGTTTTAGGGTTTATTGTATTTAGGGTTTCTTAAAGTTTAGGGTTTTAGGTTTAGGATTTTGGGATTTAGATTAGGTTTAGGGTTTTTTTAAGGGTTAGAGTTTTAGATTAAGGGTTTTATCTAGGTTTTTAGGGTTTAGGGCTTTGGGTTTTTTAGGTTAAAGTTGTTTAGGGTTTTATAGGTTTAGGGTTTATGGCTAAAGGTTTCTTTTTGTGTTTCTTCGGGTTTAATATATATGATTTAGGACTTTACAGGGTTTAGAACTTAGTGTTTTTTAAGTTTAGGGGGTTTTGGGTTTTTTAGGGTTAAGCATTTCATAGGGTTTTTTTTTGTGTTTTTTAGGTTTAGGGATTATGGATTTTTAGGATTTAGGGTTTAGAGATTCGGGTTTTGTAGGGGTTTTCAATGTTTGTTAGGATTTATTTTAGTGTTTATAGGATTTAGGTTTTCTTATAGTTTAGAGTTTTGGGTTTTAGGTTTAGGATTTAGGGTTATAGGTTAAGGTTTATAGTTTACGCCATAGGGTTTTTTTAGGTTTAGGGTTTTTTGTAAAGGGTTTCATCTTGGTTTTTAGGGTTTAAGGTTTTGGGTTTTTTAGGGTTTAAGGCTTAGGGTTTTTTTGTGTGTTTTTAGGGTTTAGCATATACGATTTAGGGATTTATAGGGTTTCAAACTTATAGGTTTTTGGGTTTAGGGCTTAGGGCTTAGGGTGTTTTAGGGTTTAGGGCTTAGGGCTTAGTGTTTTTTGCGTTTGTTAAGTTTAAGGTTTATGGATATTTAAGATTTACGGTTTTAGAGCTTATGTTTTATAGGGGTTTTAAATGGTTTTAGGTTTTATTATTGGGTTTATAGGATTAGGGGTTTCTTAAGGTTTAGGGTTTAGGGTTTTGGGTTTAGGATTTAGGGTGTTAGGTTAGGACTTAGGGTTTATGGTTTAGGTCTTAGGGTTTTTTAGGTTTAGCGTTTTATCTAGGGTTTTAAGGTTTATGGGTTTGGGTTTATTAGGTTTAGGGTTTTAAGGGTTTTATATGTTTAACGTTTAGGGCTTTGGGTTTTCTTTTTTTGTATTTTTCAGGGTTTAGCATATATGTTTTAGGGCTTAGTAGGGTTTAGAGCTTAGAGTTTTTTAGGTTTAGGGGTTTTTGGGTTTTTTAGGGTTTTTAAGGGTTAAGTGTTTCTTAGGGTTATTTAGGGTTTAGGGCTTAGCTTTTTTTTTTTTTGTGTGTTTTTAAGGTTTAGGTTTTACGGATATTTAGGATTTCGGATTAAGTGCTTATGGTTTTGTATGGGTTTTAGATGATTTTTAGAGTTTCATAAGGTTTTTAGGGTTTAGGGTTTCTTAGGTCTTAGGTTTAGGATTTAGAGTTGTGGGTTAGGGCTTAGGGTTTTTTTTTGGTTTAGGGTTTTAGGTTAAGGGTTTTATCTAGGTTTTAGGGTTTAAGGTTTTGGGTTTTTTAGGTTTAGGGTTTAGGGCATATGGTTTTTTTTTTTTTTTTTTTTTTTTTTGTATCTTTTAGGGTTTAGCATATATGATTTAGGGCTTTATAGGGTTTAGAGTTTAGAGTTTTTCAAATTTAGGGCTTTTGGAGTTCTTCGGGTTTTTAAGGGTTAAGTGTTTCTTAGGGTTTTTTAGGGTTTAGGGTTTAGGCTTAGATTTTTTTTTTTTTTTTTTTTGGTGTTTTTTAGGTTTAGGCTTTTCAGATTTCTAGGATTGAGGGCTTAGATCTTAGGGTTTTGTAGGGGTTTGAAATGGGATTTAGGGTTTATTTTAGGGTTTATAGGATTTAGGGTTTATTTTAAGGTTTATAGGATTTAGGGTTTCTTAAGGCTTAGGGTTTAGGGTTTCTTAGTGTTTTAGGATTTAGGATTTTAGGTTAGGGTTTAGGGTTATTTTAGGTTTAGGGTTTTAGGTTAAGGGTTATATCTAGGTCATTTGGGTTTAGGGCTTTCAGCTTTTTAGGTTAATGTTTTTAAGGGTTTTATAGGTTTAGGATTTAGGTTTTTGGGTTTTTTTTTTTTTTTTTTTTGTGTTTTTAGGATTTAGTATATAAAATTTAGGGCTTTAATGGGTTTAGAGTTTTTTTAGGTTTTGTGGTTTTTGTGTGTTTTTATGGGTTTTAAGGGTTAAGTGTTTCTTAGGGTTTTTTAAGGTTTAGGGTTAAGGGCATTGGCCTTTTTTTGTGTTATTTTAGTTTAGGGTTTACGGATTTTTAGGGCTTAGGGATTAGAGCTTAGGGTTTTATAGGGGTCTTAAATAAGTTTTAGGGTTTATTTGAGGATTTACTGGATTTAGGGTTTGTTAAAGTTTGCTGTTTAGGGTTTATTTGAGGATTTACTGGATTTAGGGTTTGTTAAAGTTTACTGTTTAGGGTTTCTTAGGGTTTTATGTTTAGGGTTTGGGGCTTTAGGTTAGGGTTTGGGGCTTAGGGTTTTTTTTAGGTTTAGGGATTTAGGTTAATTGTTTTATCTAGGTATTTAGGGTTTAGGTCTTTGGGGTTTTTATGTTAAGATTTTTCATGGTTTTGTAGGTTTAGTGTTTAGGGCTTATGGTTTTTTTGTGTTTCTTGAGCTTTAGCTTATATGATTTAGGGCTTTATAGGGTTTAGAGCTTAGAGTTTTTTAGGTTTATAAGTTTATTTGGGTTTTTAATGGTTAAGTGTTACTTAGGGTTTAGGGTTTAGAGCTTAGAGTTTTTTTTAATGTTTTTTAGGTGTAAGGTTTACGGATTTTTAGGATTTAAGGTTTCAAGCGTAGGATTTTGTAGGGGTTAAAAATGGTCTTTAGTGTTTATTTTAGGGTTTATTGGATTTAGGGTTTCTTAAGGTTTAGGGTTTAGGGTTTTTTAGGATTTTAGGTTTAGGATTTAGGGTTTTTGGTTAGGGTATAGGGTTATTTTTAGGCTTAGGGTTTTAGGTTAAGGGTTTTATCTAGGTTTTTAGGGTTTAGGGCTTTAGCTTTTTAGGGTTAAGGCTTTTTAGGGTTTTATAGGTTTAGGGCTTAGGGTTTTTTGTATTTTTAGAGTTTTGCATAGATGATTAGGGTTTTACAAGGTTTAGAGCTTAGAGTTTTTTAGGTTTAGGGGTTTTAAAGGGTTAAGTGTTTTTTAGGGTTTATTGTTTAGGTGTAGGGTTTTTTTTTTTTTTTTTTGTGTTTCTTTAGGTAAGGTTTACAGATTTTAAGGTTTTAGAGCTTAGGGTTTTGTAGGGGTTTTCAATGGGTTTTAGGGTTTATTTTAGGGTTTATAGGATTTAGGGTTTCTTAAGATTTAGAGTTTAGGGTTTCTTAGGGTTTTAGGTTAAGGGTTTAGGATTTTAGGTTAGGGTTTAGGGAATTTTTAGGTTTAGGGTTTTTGGTTCAGGGTTTTATCTAGGTTTTTAGGGTTTAGGGCTCTGGGTTTTTTAGGTTAAGATTTTTTAGGGTTTTATAGGTTTAGGGTTTAGGGCTTGGGTTTTTTTTTTTTTTTTTGTATTTTAGGGTTTAGCATATATGATTTAGGGCTTTATAGGGTTTAGAGCTTAGAGTTTTTTATGTTTAGGGGTTTTTGGGGTTTTTAGGGTTTTTAAGGATATAGTGTTTCTTAGGGTTAGGAGTGCATAGCTTAGGATTTTTTTTTTTTTTGTGTTTTTTAGGTTTACGGCTTATGAATTTTTATGATTTAAGGTTTAGATCTTAGGGTTTTGTAGGGATTTTAAATGGTTTTTAGAGTTCATTTTAGGGTTTATAGGATTTAGAGTTTTATAAGGTTTAGGGTTTAGGGTTTCTTAAGGTTTTAGGCTTAGGATTTACGGTTTTAGGTTAGGGTTTAGAGTTTAGCGCTTAGGGTTTTTTCATTTTAGGGTTTTAGGTTAAGGGTTTTATCTAAGATTTTAGGATTTAGGGCTTTAGTTTAGGGTTTAGGGTTTTTTTCGTTTTATTAGGGTATAGCATATACGATTTAAAGCTTTATAAGGTTTAGAGCTTAGAGTTTTTTAGGTTTAGGGGTTTGTGGGTTTTTTTAGGGGTTTTAAAGGCTAACTATTACGTAGAGCTAAAGGTGCTTAGGGTTTTTTTTGTGTGTTTGTAGGTTTAGGGTTTACGGATTTTTAGTATTTAGGGTTTAGAGCTTAAGGTTCATAGGGGTTTTAAATGGTTTATTCCTAAAAATCCCTAAATCCTAACCTAAAACCCTATATCCTAAACCTAAAACCTTAACAAACCCCAAACCCTAAACCTGAAGAAACCCTAAATCCTATAAACCCTAAAATAAAACCTAAAAATCATTTAAAACCCCTAAAAAACCCTAAGCTCTTAACCTTAAATCCGAAAAAATTCATAAACCCTAAACGCAAAAAACACCAAAAAAAAACCCTAAGCCCTAGAACCTAAATAATGCTAAGAAATACTTTACCATTAAAAACCCTAAAACAAACCCAGAAAACCCTAATCCTCAAAAGCTTTAAGCTCTAAACCCAATAAAGCCCTAAATCGTATATGCTAAACCCTAAAAAACACAAAAAAAAAACCCTAAGCCCTAAGCCCTAAACCTATAAAACCTTAAAGAACCTTAACCTAAAAAACCCAAGCCCTAAATCCTAAAAACTTTGATAAAACCCTTAACCTAAAACCCTAAACTGAAAAACCCCTATGCCCTAAACCCTAAACCCTAAACTAAAACCCTAAATCCTAAACCTAAAACCCTAAGAAACCCTAAACCCTAAACCTTAAGAAACAACAAATCCTATAAACCCTAAAATGAACTCTAAAAACCATTTAAAACCACTACAAAACTCTAGAAAACCCTAAACCTAAAAGCTCTAAGCTCTAAACCCTATAAAGCCATAAATCGTATATGCTAAATCCTAAAAAACACAAAAAAAAAAAAAAAAAAAAAACCCTAAGGCCTAAGCCCTAAACCTATAAAACCTGAAAGAACCTTAACCTAAAAAACCCAAGCCCTAAATCCTAAAAACTTAGATAAAACCCTTAACGTAAAACTCTAAATCGAAAAACCCCTATGCCCTAAACCCTAAATCCTAAACCCTAAACTAAAACCCTAAATCCTAAACCTAAAACCCTAAGAAACCCTAAACCCTAAACCTTAAGAAACAATAAATCCTATAAACCCTAAAATGAACTCTAAAAACCATTTAAAACTCCTACAAAACTCTAAACTCTAAACCTTAAATCCTAAAAATTCATAAACCCTAAACCTAAAAAACACAAAAAAAATATCCTAAGCAATGAACTCCAAACTCTAAGAAGCACTTAACCCTTAAAAACCCTAAAAACCCCAAAAACCCCTAAACCTAACAAAACTCTAGGCTCTAAACCCTATAAAGCCCTAAATCATATATACTAAACCCTAACATACAAAAAAAAAACCAAGCCCAAAACCCTATACCTACAAAACCCTAAAAAACCTTAACGGAAAAAACCCAGAGCCCTAAACCCTAAAAACCTAGATAAAATCCTCACCCTAAAATCCTAAACCTTAAAAAACCCTAAGCCCTAAACCCTAAATCCTAACCTAAAACCCTAAATCCTAAACCTAAAACCCTAAGAAACCCTATATCCTATAAACCCTAAAAAAAACCCTAAAACCCATTGAAAACCCCTACAAAACCCTAAGCTCTAAAACCTAAAAATCTGTAAACCCTAAACCTTAAAAACCACAAAAAAATCCCTAGACATAAACACTAAACCCTAAAAAACCCTAAGAAACACTTAACCCTTAAAAACCCTAAAAAACCCAAAGAAACACTTAACCCTTAAAAATCCTAAAAAACTCAAAAACACTAAACCTAAAAAACTCTAAGCTCTAAACCTTGTAAAGCCCTAATCGTATATACAAAACACTAAAAAATACAAAAAAGCCTAAGCCCTAAACACATAAAACCCTAAAAAACCTTAACCCTAAAAACATAAAGCCCTAAACCCTAAAAACCTAGATAAAACCCTTAAACTAAAACCCTAAGCCTAAAATTAACCCTATACCCTAACCAAAAACCCTAAATCCTAAACCTAAAATCCTAAGAAACCCTAAATCCTATAAACGCTAAAATAAACACTAAAAACCATTTTAACCCCTACAAAACCCTAAGTTTGAAAGCTTAAATCCTAAAAATTCGTAAACCCTATACAAAAAAAAACATTAAAAAAACTCTACACCCTAAACCCTAAACCCTAAGTAACACTTAACCATTAAAAAACTCCTAAACCTAAAAAACTCTAAGCTCTAAACACTATAAAGTCCTAAATCATATAAGCAAAAGCCCAAGAAACACAAAAAAACCATTAGCCCTAAACCCTAAACCTACAAAACCATAAAAAATCTTAACATAAAAAACACAAAGACCTAAACCCTAAATACCTAGATAAGACAATTAACCTAAATTCCTAAACCTAAAAAAACCCTAAGCCCTAAACCCTAAACCCTATCCTAAAACCCCAAATCCTAAACCTAAAACCCTAAGAAACCCTAAACACTAAAACTTAACAAATCGTAAATCTGATAAACCCTCAAATAAACCCAAAAACTTATTTAAAACCCCTATAAAACCCTAAGTTCTAATCCTTAAATACTAAAAATCTGTAAACCCTAAAATGAATTAACAAAAAACAAATCCTATACCCTTAACCCTAAACCCTAAAAAACCCTAAGAAACACTTAACCCTTAAAAACACACAAAAAAACACTAAACCTAAAAAACTCTAAACCCTTTAAAGCCCTAAATTTTACATGCTAAACCCTAAAGACACAAAAAAAAAAAAAAAAAAAAAACCCTAAAACCTAAACCCTAAGCCTATAAAACCCTAAAAAAACACTAACCTAAAACACCCAAAGCCCTAAACCCAAAAAACATAGATATAACCCTTAACCTAAAACCCTAAACCTAAAATAACCTTAAACCCTAACCTAAAACCCTAAATCCTAAAACACTAAGAAACCCTAAACCTTAAGCCTTAAGAAACCCTAAATCCTATAAACCTTAAAATAAACCCTAAATTCTATAAACCCTAAAATAAACCCTAAATCCCATTTAAAACCCATACAAAACCCTAAGATCTAAACCCTTAATCCTAGAAATCTGTAAAGCCTAAACCTAAAAAACACAACAAAAAACCCTAAGCCCCGAACCCTAAACCCTAAAAAACCATAAGAAACACTTAACCTTTAAAACCCCAAAAACCCAAAAATCCCTAAATCTGAAATACTTTAAACTCTAAACCTTATAAAGCGCTAAATCATATATGCTAAACCCTAAAAAATACAAAAAACCCTATGCCCTAAACCCTAAACCTAAAAAACCCAAAGCCTTACACCCTAAAACCTAGATAAAACCCTAAACCTAAAAAATCCCTAAGCCCTAACCCACAACTCTAAATCCTAAACTTAGGACCTAAGAAACCCTAAACCCTAAACCTTAAGAAACCCTAAAAATCATCTAAAACCCCTAAAAACCCTAAGCTCTAAATTCGAAATCCTAAAAATCCGTAAACCCTAAACCTAGAAAACATAAGAAAAAAAACCTAAGCCCTAAACCCTAAAAAACCCTAAGAAGCACTTAACCCTTAAAAATCCTAAAAGTCACAAAAACCCCTAAACCTAAAAAACTCTAAGCTCTAAACCCTATTAAGCCCTAAAACGTATATGCTAAACCCTGAAAAATACAAAAAAAATAACCCAAAGACCTAAACGTTAAACCTATAAAACCCTAAAAACCCTAAACCTAATAAACCCAAACCCATAAACCTTAAGAACCTAGATAAAACCCTTAACTGAAAACCCTAAACCTAAAAAACCCTATGAGCTAAACCTAAAACCTAATTCCTAACCTAAAACCCTAAATCCTAAACCCAAAACCCTAAGAAACCCTAAGCCTTAAGAAACCCTTAATCCTATAAACCCAAAAATAAAAACTAAAACCCCTATAAAACATAAGCTTTAAACCGTAAATCATAAAAATCTGTAAACCCTAAACTTAACAAACACAAAAAACCCTAAGCCACAAGCCCTAAACCCTAAAAATCCCTAAGAGACACTTAACCATTTAAAACACCAAAAATACCTAAACCCAAAAAACTATAACTATAAATCCCTAAATTGTATATGCTAAACCCTAAAAACACACAAAAAACCCTAAGCCTTAAACTCTAAAAAACCCAAAACCTTAAACCCTAAAAACCTAGATGAAACCCTTTACATAAAACCCTAAACCTAAAAAAACCCTATGGCGTAAACCATAAACCTTAACCTATAACCCTAAATCCTAAACCTAAAACCCGAAGCTCTAAACCCTAAATCCTAAAAATCCATAAACCCTAAACCTAAAAAACACAAAAAACAAAAATCTAAGAAATAAACCCTAAACCCTAAGAAACGCTTAACCCTTAAAAACCCTAAAAAATCCAAAACCCCCTAAACTTAAAAAACTCTAAGCTCTAAACCCTATAAAGTCCTAAATCATATATGCTAAACCCTAAAAAACACAAAAAGAAACCATAAGCCCTAAACGCTAGACCTATAAAACCCTAAAAAACTTTAACCTCAAAAACCCAAAGCCCTAAACATATATAAAACCCTTAATCTAAAACCCTAAACCTTAAAAAACCCTAACACTAATCTAAATCCCAAAATCCTAAACCAAAACCTCTAAACTTTAAGAAACCCTAAATCCAATAAATCCTAAAATAAACCCTAAAACCCATTAAAAACCCCTACCAAACCGTAAGCACTTAACCCTAAATCCAAAAAATCCATAAACCCTAAACCTAAAAAACACAAAAAAACCCTAAGAAACACTTAACCCTTCAAAACCCTAAAAACCCCAAAAACCCTTAAATCTAAAAAAATCTAAGCTTTGAACCCCATAAAGCCCTAAATCGTATATGCTAAACCCCAAAAAACACAAAAAAAAAAAAAAAAAAACTAAGCGCTAAAACCTTCAACTATAAAACCCTAAAAAACCTTAACCCAAAAATCCCAAAGCCTTAAACCCTAAAAACCTAGATAAAATTGTTAACCTAAAACCCTAAACCTTAAAAAATCCTGATCCCTGAACTCGAACCTAAAACCCTAAATCCTAATCCTAAAACCCTGCGAAACCCTAAACATTGAACCTTAAGAAACCCTAAACCCTGAACCTTAAGAAACCCTAAATCCTCTAAACCTTAAAAACCATTTGAAACCCCTACGTACCTTAAGCTCTAAACCCTAAATCCTAAATATCTGCAAAACCTAAACCTAAAAACACACAAAAAATCCCTAAGCCCTAAACTTAAGCCCTAAGAAATAGTTAGCCCTTAAAACCCTAAAAAACCCAAAAAGCCCTATACCTAAAAAAACTCTAAGCTCTAAACCTTATAAAGCCCTAAATCGTATATGCTATACCCTAATAACACAAAAACAACCCTAAGCCCTAAACCTTAAACCTAAAAAACCTTAACCCAAAAATACCAAAGCCCTAGACCCTAAAAACCTAGATAAAACCCGTAACCTAAGACCCTAAACCTACAAAAACTCTAAACCTACAAAAACCCTAAACCCTAACAAAAACCCCTAAATCCTTAATCTAAATCCATAAGAAACCCTAAACCTTAAGAAACCTTAAATCCTATAAACCCTAATATAAAATATAAAAACCATTTAACACTCCTACAAAACCCTAAGCTCTTAACCCTAAATCCTAAAAAAATCAGTAAATCCTAAATAGAAATAATCCTAAGCCCCAAACCCTAAAACATAAAATACCCTAAGAAACACTTAACCTTTAAAAACCCTAAAAACCCCAAAAACCCCCAAAATCCCCTAAACCTAAAAAACTCTAAGCTCTAAACACAATAAAGCCCTACATCGTATATTTTAAATCGTAAAAAAACAAAAAACAAAAAACACTAAGCCCTAAACCCTCATAACCTAGATAAAACCCTTAACTGAAAACCCTAAACTCTAACCCTAAAAATACCCTAAGAAACACTTAACCCTTAAAAGCCCTATAAACCCCAAAAACCACTAAACCTAAAAAACTCTAAGCTCTAAACCCTATAAAGCCCTAAACCGTCTATGCTAAACCTTAAAAAACACAAAAAAAAAAAAAAAAAAAAAAATCTAAGCCCAAAACCTAAAAATCCTTAACCCAAAAACCCGAAGCCCTAAACCCTAAAAACCTAGATAAAACCATTAACCTAAATCCCTAAACCTAAAAAAACACTAAGCCCTAAACCCTAAACCCTAAACTCTAAATCCATAATCTAAATCCTAAACCTAAAATACTAATAATCACTAAACCCTAAGAAACCCTAAATCCTACAAACCCTATAAAAAATCCTAAAAACCATTTAATACCCCTACAAACCCTAAGCTCCAAACCCTAAATCCTAAAAATTCGTAAACCCTAAACCTAAAAACCACAACAAAAACCCTAAGCCTTAAACCCTAGACCCTAAAAACCCAAAGAAACACTTAACACGTAAAAACCCTAAAAAACACAAAAAAACCTTAACCTAAAAAAACACTAAGCTCTAAACCCTATTAAACCCTAAATCGTATATGCTAACCCTAGAAACACAAAAATAAAAACCTAAGCCCTAAACCCTAGACCTATAAAACCCTAAAAAATCTAAACCTATAAAACCTAAAGCCCTAAACCTTATAAACGTAGATAAAACCCTTAACTTAAAACACTAGACCTTAAAAAACCCTAAGCCCTAAATCCTAAACCTTAACCTAAAACCCTAAATCCTAAACTTAAAATACTAAAATCCAAAGAAACCCTAAATCCTATAAACCCTAAAGGCTTAACCCTAAAAACCCCTAAGAAACACTTAACCCTTTAAAATCCTAAAAAACCCAAAAGCCCCTAAACCTAAAAAACTCTAAGCCCTAAACCTATAAAACCCTAAAAAACCTTAACCTAATAACCCAAAGCCCTAAACCCTAAAAACTTAGATAAAACCCTTAACCTAAAACCCTAAACCCTAAATCCTAAACCTAAAACCCTAAACCTTAAGAAACCCTAAATCCTATAAACCCTAAAATAAAGCCTAAAAACTATTTTAAACCCCTACAACACCCTAAGCTTGAAACCCTAAATCCTAAAAATCCGTAAACCCTAAACCATTTAATAGATGTCGAGTGCCGCTTTTCCCCCTCTGAGAATCTCCATCTGCTCTAAGTGGGCGTGAGCTAGAATCCTTATGTCAGCTTGGTTGTTCAAAAGACCGTCTCTTTACCCCTTGCATCTTCATCCTTTCAAAAACACAAAAAAAAAACCCTAAGCCCTAAACCGTTAATCCTAAAAACCCTAAATCATTTAAAACCCCTATGAACCATAAGCTCTAAACCCTAAATCCTAAAAATATGTAAACCCTAAACCTTTAAACACACACACACAAAAAAAAACCTTAATCTCTAAACCCTAAACCCTAAAAAACATTAAGAAACCCTTAAAAACCCTAAAAGATTCAAAAACCCATAAACCTAAAAAATTTCTAAGTTGTAAACCCTATAAAGCCCTAAATCGTATATGCTAAACCCTAATAACACACAAAAAAATCCGAAGCCGTAAACCAATAAAACCCTTACAAAACTAAACCTTAAAATCCAAAGCCCTAAATGCTAAAATCCTAAATAAAACCCTTAACATAAAACCCTAAACCTAAAAAAACCCCAAGCCCTTAACCCTAAACCCTAACCTAAAACCCTAAATCCTAAACCTAAAACCCTAAGAGACCCTAAACCTTAAGAAACCCTAAATCCTATAAACCCTAAAATAAACCATAAACTGCATTTAAAACCCCTACAAACCCCTAAGTCCTAAATCCTAAAATTTCGTAAACCCTAAACCTAAAAAACATAATAAAAGCCCTAAACCCAAAATCCTAAAAGAACCCTAAGAAACACTTAACCACTAAAAACACTAAAAACCCTATAAAATCCCTTAACCTAAAAAAACTCTAAGCCATATAAAGCCCTAAATCATATATGCTAAACTCCAAAAATCACCAAAACCCCTAAGCCCTAAATCCTTAACATATAAAACCCAAAAAAACCTGAAGAATTATAAAAAAGCCTTTAACCTTAAAAAAAACTAAGGTCTAAACCCTATTAAGCCCTAAATCGTATATGCTAAACCCTAAAAACACACTAAAAACATAAGCCCTAAACCCTAAACCTATAAAACCTTAAAAAACCATAAGAAACACTTAACCCTTATAACCTAGATAAAATCCTTAAATTAAAATCCTAGACCTTAAAAAACCCTAAGCCCTAAACCCTAAACCCTAACCTAAAACCTTAAATCCTAAACTTAAAACACTAAGAAACCCTAAACCCTAAAATCCTAAGAAACTCTAAACTCTAAATAACACTAAGAAATACTTAACCGTTAAAAACCCTAAAAAAATTCAAAAACCCATAAACCTAAAAAACTCTAAGCTCTAAACCTATAAAGCCCTAATATGCTAAACCCTAAAAATACACAAAAAACCCTAAGCCCCAAACCAATAAAACCCTAAAAAAACTTAACCTAAAAACCCAAATCCCTAAACCCTGAAAACCAAGATAAAACCCTTAATGTGAAACCCTAGACCTAAAAACCCCCTAAGCCCTTAACCCTAAACCCTAACCTAAAACCCTAAATCCTAAACCTAAAACCGTAAAAAACCCTAAACCTTAAGAAACCCTAAATCCTATACACCCTAAAATAAACCATAAAACACATTTAAAACCCTAGAAACCCCTTATCCATAAACCCTAAATCCTAAAAATCCGTAAACCCTAAACCTAAAAAGCACAAAAGAAAACCCTAAGCACTAAACCTTAAAAAAACCATAATAAACACTTAACCCTAAAAAACACTAAAAAAAACTGAAAAAGCCCTTAACCTAAAAAACTCTAAGCCCTAAACCTTGTAAAGCCCTAAATCATGTATGCTAAACCATAAAAAAAAAAAAAAAAAAAACCTAATTCCAAAACCCTTAACCAATAAAACCAAAAAACCTTCAACCCAAAAAACCCAAAGCCCTAAACCCTAAAAACATAGATAAATTACATAACCCAAAACCCTAAAACATTACATTCCCTAATCCCTTAACCCTAACCCAAAATGCTAAAAAACACAAAAAAAAAAAAAAAAAAAAAAAAAAAAAACCTAAGCCCTAAACCCTAAAATACCCTAAGAAACACTTAACCCTTAAAAGCCTAAAAACCCCAAAACCCCTAAACCTAAAAAACTTTAAACTCTAAATACTATAAAGCCCTAAATCGTATATGCTAAATCCTAAAAGAACAAAAAAAAACCAAAGCCCTAAACCCTAATAACCTAGATAAAACACTTAACCTAAAACCTTAAATCCTAACCCTAAAAATACCCTAAGAAAAGCTTAACCCTTAAAAGCCCTAAAAACCCTAAGAACCACTCAACCTAAAAAAACTCTAAGCTGTAAACCCTACAAAGCCCTAAACCGTATATGCGAACCGCTAAAAAATACATAAAACACTGAGTGTTAAACCTATAAAACTCTAAAATACCTTAACCTAATAACCCAAAGCCGTCAACCCTAAAAACCTAGATAAAACCCTAAACCCTAACCCAAAACCCTAAATCCTAAACCTAAAACCACAAGAAACCAAAACCCTAAACCTTACAAAACCCTGAATCCGATAAACCCTAAAATATACACTAAAAACCATTTAAAACCCCTACAACACCCTAAGCTCGAAACCCTAAATCCTAAAAATCCGTAAACTCAAAACCTAAAAAGCATTAAAAAAAAAAAAACACTAAGCCCTAAACCCTAAATTCTAAAACCCTAAAAACCATTTAAAACCCCTACGAACCCTAAGCTCTAAACCCTTAATCCTAAAAATCCATAAGCCCTAAACCTAAAAACACACAAAAAAAAAAAACCCTAAGCCCTAAACCCTAAACTCAGGAAAACACTAAGAAACACTTCACCCTTAATAACCCTAAAAAATTAAAAACCCCTAAACCTAGAAAACTTTAAGATATAAAGCCTATAACTAATTCGTATATGCAAAACCCTAAAAACACACAAAAAAAAAAACCTAAGCCCGAAACATATAAAACCCTAAAAAAATGTAACCTAAAAACCCAAAGCTCTAAACACTAAAAACATAGATAAAACCCATAATCGGAAACCCTAAACCAAAAAAACTCCTAAGCCCTTAACCCTAAACCCTGACTAGAAACAAAAAATCCTAAACCTAAAATCCTAGGAAACCATAAAACTAAAGAAACCTCAAACACTAGAAACCCTAAAACAAACCATAAAATGCATTTAAAACCCCTAAAAACCTCTAATCCCGAAACCCTAAATCCTAATAATCCGTAAACCCTAAACCTAAAAAATACAAGAAAAAAACCCTAAGAAACACTTAACTCTTAAAAACACTAAAAAAAGCAAAACCCCTTAACCTAAAACACTTTAAGCTCAAAACCCTATAAATCCCTAAATGGTATATGCTAAACCACAAAAAACTCAAAAAAACACTTAGACCGAAAACCTTAACCTATAAAACCCAAAAAAAACCTTAACCTAAAAAACCCAAAGCCCTAAACCTTAAAAATCTATATTAATTCCTTAACCTAAAACCCTCAACCTAAAAAATCCTTAAGCCCTTAACCCTAAACCCTAACCTAAAACCCTAAAAAAACACAAATAAAACCCTAAGCCCTAAACCCTAAACCCTAAAAAATAGTAAGAAACAGTTAACCCTTAAAAACCCTAAAAAACCCAAAACCCCCTAAACCTAAAAAACTCTAAGCTCTAAACCTTATAAAGCACTAAATCATATACGCTAAACCATAAGCCCTACACCTAAACCTTTATACCATAAAAAACTTAAGTTAAAAAACCCAAAGCCCTAAACCCTTAAAACCTAGATAAAACTCTTAACCTAAAACCCTAATTAAAAAAAAAAAAAAAAACCCCTAAACCCTAACCTAAAACCCAAAGAAACCCTAAAACCTAAACCTTATGAAACCCTAAATCCTATAAACCTTAAAATAAACTCTAAAATCCATTTAAAAGCTCGACAAAACCCTAAGCTTGAAACCCAAAATACTAAAAATCCATAAACCCCAAACCTAAAAAATAAAAAAAAATAAATAAATAAATAAAAAAAAAACCTAAGACCTAAACCCTAAGAAAAACTTAACCATTAAAAACCCTAAAAAGAACTAAAAACCTCTAAACCTAAAAAAACTCTAAGCTATAAACCCTAAAAAGCCCTAAATCGTATATGCTAAAGCCCAAAAAGCATAAAAAACCCTAAGCCCTAAACCCAAAACCTATAAAACCAAAAAAATCTTAACCTGAAAACCCGAAGCCCTAAACCCTAAAAACCTATATAAAACACTTAACCTAAAAAAGCCCTAAGCCCTAAACCCTAACCTAAAACCATAAATCCTAAACCTAAAACCCTAGGAAACCCTAAACCATAACAAACCCTAAATCCTATAAACCCTAAAATAATTCCTACAAAACCATAACCACTAAACCCTAAATCCTAAAAATCCGTAAACCCCAAATAGAAAAAACACAAAAAACCTAAGCCCTAAACCCTAAACCCTAAAAATCCCTAAGAAACACTTAACACTTAAAACCCCTAAAAACACAAAAACACTGAAAGCGAAAAAAATTCTAACCTTTATAAAGGCCTTATATGATAAACCCTAAAAACCACAAAAAAAAAAAAAACCTATGACCTAAATCCTAAACCTATAAAACCTAAAAAACCTAAAGCCCTAAACCCTAAAAACCTAGATAAAACCCTTAGCCTAAAACCCTAAACCTAATGAAACCCTAAACCCTAAACCATAATCTAAAACCCTAAATCCTAAACTAAAAACCCTAAGGAATCCTAAACCATAAACCTTAAGAAAACCTAAATCCTATAAACCCTAAAAACTATTTAATACCCCTACAAAACCCTAAGCTCTAAACCCTAAATCCTAAAAATCCGTAAACCCTAAACCTTAAAAACACAAAAAAAACCCTAAGCCCTAAACCCTAAACCTTAAACCCTAAGAAACAGTCAGTCCTTAAAAAGGCTAAGAAAACCTAAAAACCCCTAAACCTAAAAAAAACTCTAAGCTTTAAACCTTATTATGCCCTAAATCGTATATGCTAAATCCTATAAACTACAAAAAGCCCTAACCCTTAACCCTAAACCTATAAAACCCTAAAAAACCTAGATAAATTCATTAACCTATAACCCTAAACCTAAAAAATTCCTAAGCCCTTAACCCTAACCTTAAACCATAAAAACACAAATGAAAAAACCTAAGCCCTAAACCCTAAACCCTAAAAAACCCTAAGAAACACTTCACCCTTAAAAACACTAAGAATCCAAATAATCCCTAAACCTAAAAAACTCTAAGCTCTAAACCCTATAAAGCCCTAAATCATATATGCAAAACCCTAAGCCCTATACCTAAATCAATAAAACCCTAAAAAACCATAAATTAAAAAACCCAAAGCCCTTAAACCTAAATACCTAGATAAAGCTCTTAACCTAATACCCTAAACCAAAAAAACCCTAAACCCGAACTTAAAACACAAAATCCTAAACCTAGAACCCTAACAAACCCTAAACCCTAAAGCTTAAGAAACCCTAAAATAAACCCTAAAATCCATTTAAATTCCTGACAAAACTCTAAGCTTAAAACCCTAAATCCTAAAAATATGTAAACCCTAAACCTAAAAAACACAAAAAAAGCCTAAGCCCTAAACCCTAATCCTTAAAAACACAGAACCATTAAAAATCCTTAAAAACCCAAAAACACCAAAACCTAAAAAGCTATAAGCTCTAAACCCTATAAAGACCTAAATCATATATGCTAAAGCCCAAAAAGCACAAAAAATCCCTAAGCCCTAAACCCTAAACCTATAAAACCATAAAAGATCTTAACCTAAAAAACCCAAAGCTCTAAACCATAAAAACCTAGATAAAACCCTTAACCTAAATCCCTAAACCTAAATAAACCCTAAGCCCTAAACCCTAAATCCTAAGTCTAAAACTCTAAGAAACCCTAAACCCTAAATCCAAAATCTAAAACTCTAAGAAACCCTAAACCCTAAATCCTAAATCTAAAACTCTAAGAAACCCTAAACCCTAAACCTTAACAAGCCCTAAATCCTTAAAACCCATAAACCATAAACCTAAAAAACACAAAAAAATAAATAAATAAATAAATAAAACCCTAAGCATTAAGCCATAAACTTATAAAACCATAAAAATCTTAACCTAAAAAACCCAAAGCCCTAAAAACTAAAAAATACATAAAACCCTTAACCTAATAAAACACCAAGCCCTAAACCCACAACACTAACCTAAAACCCTAAATCCTAAACCTAAAACCCTAAGAAACCCTAAACCTTAACAAACCCTAAATCCCATAAACCCTAAAATAAACCCTAAAAACCATTTAAAACCCCTATAAAACCCTAATATCTAAACCGTAATCATAAAAATCCGTAAACCCCAAACTGAAAAAACTTATAAAACCTTAAGCCCTAAACCCTAAACCCTAAAAATCTAGATAAAACCCTTTAACCTAAATACCTAAACCTAAAACAACCCTAATCCCTAAACCATAAACCCTAACCTAAAACATTAAATCCTAAACTGAAAAACCTAATAGACCCTAAACCCTAAACCTTGACAAACCCTAAATCCTATAAACCCTAAATAAACCCTAAAACCCATTTAAGCCCCTACAAAACCCTAAGCTCTAATCCGTAAGTCCTAAAAATCTGTACAACCTTGAACTGAAATAACACAAAAAAACATAAGCCCAAAACCCTACACCCTAAAAAACCATAAGAAACACTCAACCCTTAAAATCCCTAAAAAACACAAAAAACCCTAAACCCAAAAAACTCTATACCCTATAAAGCCCTAAATTGTACATGTTAAACCCTAAAAAACACGAAAAAAAAAACCTTAAGCCTTCAACCCTAAACCTATAAAACCTTAGAGAGCCTTAACATCAAAACCCCGAATCCTAAATCCTAAAAACCTAGATAAAACCCTTAACCTAAAACCCTAAACCTAAAACCCTAAGAAACCCTAAACCCTAAACCTTATGAAACCCTATATCCTATAAACCCTAAAATAAACCCTAAAACCCATTGTAAATCCCTACAAAACCCTAAGCTCTAAAACCTAAAAATCTGTAAACCCTAAACCTAAAAAAACACAAAAAACCCCTAAACCTAAACACTAAACCCTAAAAATCCCTAAGAAACACTTAAGGCTTAAAAACCCTAAAAGACTCAAAAACCTCTAAACCTAAAAAATCTAAGTTCTAAACCTTCTAAAGCCCTAATCGTATATGCAAAACTCTAAAAAATACAAAAAATACTAAGCCCTAAACCTATAAAACTCTAAAAAACCTTAACCCTAAAAACCTAAAGCCTTAAACCCTAAAAACATAGATAAAACCCTTAACCTAAAACCCTAAGCCTAAAAATAACACTATACCCTAACCAAAAATCCTAAATCCTAAACCTAAAATCCTAAGAAACCCTAAACCCTAAAGCTTAAGAAACCCTAAATCCTATAAAGCCTAAAATAAACACTGAAAACCATTTTTAACCCCTCCAAAACCCTAATTTTGAAACCTAAACCTAAAAATCCGTAAACCCTATACATAAAAAATATTTAAAAAAAAACACTCTAAGCCCTAAACCCTAAACTCTAAGTAACACTTAACCATTAAAAACCCTAAAAAACTCCTAAACATATAAAATTCTAAGCTCTAAACCCTATAAAGCCCTAAATCATATAAGCTAAAGCCCAAGAAACACAAAAAAAAACCATTTGCCCTAAACCCTAAACATACAAAACCATAAAAAATCTTAAAATAAAAAACCCAAAGACCTAAACCCTAAAAACCTATATAAAACAATTAACCTAAATCCCTAAACCTAAAAAAACCCTAAGCCCTAAACCCTAATCCCAAATCTAAAACCCCAAATCCTAAACCTAAAACTAAAGAAACCCTAAACACTAAACCTTAACAAACCCTTAATCCGATAAACCCTCAAATAAACCCTAAAACTCATTTAAAACCCCTATAAAACCCTAAGCTCTAACCCCTAAGTCCTAAAAATCCGTAAACCCTAAACTGAAATAACACAAAAAAAGCCTATGCCCTTAACCCTAAACCCTAAAAAACCCTAAGAAACACTTAATCCTTAAAAACATACAAAAACCACTAAACCTAAAAAACTCTAAACCCTTTAAAGCCCTAAATTTTATATGCTAAACCCTAAAAACACAAAAAAAAAACCCTAAAACCTAAATCCTAAACCTTTAAAACCGTAAAAAAACATTAGCCTAAAAAACCCAAGCCCTAAACCCAAAAAATCTAGATATGACCCTTAACTAAAACCCTAAACCTAAAATAACCCTAAACCCTAACCTAAAACCCTAAATCCTAAGATACTAAGAAACTGTAAACCCTAAGCCATAAGAAACACTAAATCCTATAAACCTTAAAATAAACCCTAAATCCTATAAACCCTAAATCCCATTTAAAACCCCTATAAAACCCTAAGATCTAAATCCTTAATCCTAGAAATCTGTAAAGACTAAACCTAAAAAACACACAAAAAAAAAAAAAAACACTAAGCGCTAAACCCTAAACCCTAAAAAAACCCTAAGAAACACTTAACCATTAAAAACCCCAAAAACCCAAAAAGCCCTAAAGTTGAAAACCTCTAAACTCTAAACACTATAAAGCCCTAAATCATATATGCTAAACCCCCAAAAATACACAAAAAAACCCTATGCCCTAAACCCTAAACCTAAAAAACCCAAAGCCTTAAACCCTAAAACCTAGATAAAACTCTTAACCTACAACCCTAAACCTAAAAAAACCCTAAGCCCTAACCCACAACTCTAAATCCTAAACCTACGACCTAAGAAACCCTAAACCCTAAACTTTAAGAAATCCTAAAAATCATCTAAAACCCCTAAAAAACCCTAAGCTCTAAACCAAAATCCTAAAAATCCGTAAACCCTAAACCTAAAAAACACAGAAAAAAAAAACCTAAGCCATAAACCCAAAAAAACCCTAAGAAACACTTAACCCTTAAAACCCCTAAAACTCCCCAAAACCCCTAAAACTAAAAATCTCTAAGCTCTAAACCTATTAATCCCTAAAACGTATATGCTCAGCCCTGAAAAATACAAAAAAAAAAAAAAAACCAAAAGCCCTAAACGTTAAACCTATAAAAACCTTAAAACCCTAAACATAATAAACCCAAACCCATAAACCTTAAAAAACTAGATAAAACTCTTAACCTAAAACCCTAAACCTAAAAAACCCTAAGACCTAAACCCTAAACCCTAAGTCCTAATCAAAAACCCTAAATCCTAAACCCAAAACCCTAAACCCTAAACCTTAAGAAACTCTTAATTCTATAAACCCAAAAATAAAACATAAAACCATTTAAAACCCCTATAAAACCTAAGCTCTAAATCGTAAATCATAAAAATCCATAAACCCTAAACTTATCAAACACAAAAAATCCTAAGCCCTAAGCCCTAAACCCTAAAAAAACCCTAAGAGATACTTAACCATTAAAATTACCAAAAATACCTAAACCCAAAAAACTACAAGTTCTAAACCCTATCAATCCCTAAATCGTATATGCTAAACCCTTAAAACACACAAAAAAACCCTAAGCCTTAAACCCTAAAAAACCCCAAACCTTAAACCCTAAAAACCTAGATGAAACCCTTTACATAAAACCCTAAACCTAAAAAAAACCTATGGCGTAAACCATAACCCTTCACTTGTAACCCTAAATCCTAAACCTAAAACCCAAAACCCTAAACTATAAGAAAACCTAAATCCTATAAACACTAAAATAAACCCTAACAACCATTGAAAACCCCTACAAAACCCGAATCTCTAAACCCTAAATCCTAAAAATCCATTAACCCTAAACCTAAAAAACACAAAAAAAAAAAAACCTAAACCCTAAAAAACGCTTAATCCTTAAAAACCCTAAAAAACCCAAAACCCGCTAAACTTAAAAGACTAAAAGCTCTAAAACCTATAAAGTCCTAAATCATATATGCTAAACCCTAAAAACCACAAAAAGAAACCTTAAGCCCTAAACCCTAAACCTATAAAACCTTAAAAAACTTTAACCTCAAAAACCCAAAGCCCTAAACCCTAAAAACCTAGATAAAACCCTTAATCTAAAACCCTAAACCTTAAAAAACCCTAACCCTAATCTAAATCCCAAAATCCTAAACCCAAAACCCTAAACTTAAGAAACCCTAAATCCAATAAACCGTAAAATAAAACCTAAAACCCATTTAAAACCCCTACAAAACCCTAAGCTCTTAACCCTAAATCCAAAAAATCCATAAACCCTAAACCTAAAAAACACAAAAAACCCTAAGAAACACTTAACCCTTCACAACCCTAAAAACCCCAAAAACCCTTAAATCTAAAAAAATTAAGCTCTTAACCCTATAAAGCCCTAAATCGTATATGCTAAACCCCTAAAAACACACAAAAAAAAAAAAAAACTAAGCCTAAAACCTTAAACTATAAAACCCTTAAAAACCTTAACCTAAAAATCCCATAGCCTTAAACCCTAAATCCTAAACCTAAAACCCTACAAAACCCTAAACCCTGAAACTTAAGAAACCCTAAATCCTATAAACCCTTAAAACCATTTGAAACCCCTACGAACCTTAAGCTCTAAACCCTAAATCCTAAAAATTCGTAAACCCTAAACATAAAAACACACAAAAATACCCTAAGCACCTTAAACCCTAAGAAACAGTTAGCCGTAACCAGTAAAAAAAACCCAAAAACCCATAAACCTAAAAAACACTAAGCTCTAAACCTTATAAAGCCCTAAATCGTATATGCTATACCCTAATAACATGAAAAAAAACCCTAAGCCCTAAACCATAAACCTATAAAACACTTAAAAACCTTAACCCAAGAAAACCAAAGCCCTAGACCCTAAAAACCTAGATAAAACCCTTAACCTAAAATCCTAAACTTACAAAAACCCTAAGCCCTAAACATTAAACCCTAACCAAAACCCCTAAATCCTTGACCCAAATCCATAAGAAACCCTAAACCTTAAGAAACCATATATCCTATGAACCTAAAAATAAAACATAAAAGCCATTTAGCACTCCTACAAATCCCTAAGCTCTTAACCCAAAATCCTAAAAAAAATCAATAAACCCTAAACAAAAAAAACCCTAAGCCCCAAACCCTAAACCATAAAATACCCTAAGAAACACTTAACCCTTAAAACCCCTAAAAACCCCAAAAACCCCTAAACCTAAAAAACTATAAGCTCTAAATACTATAAATCCCTAAATGATATATGTTCAATCATTAAAAAAAAAAAAAACACTAAGCCCTAAACCCTAATAAACTAGATACAACCCTTAACTTAAAACCCTAAACCCTAACCCTAAAAATACCCTAAGAAACACTTAACCCTTAAAAGCCCTATAAACCCCAAAAACCACCAAACCTAAAAAACTCAAAGCTCTAAACCCTATAAATCCCTAAACCGTATATGCTAAACCCTAAAAAACACAAAAAAAAAACTCTAAGCCCAAAACCTAAAAACCCTTAACCTAAAAAACCCAAAGCCAAAACCCTAGGAACCCAGATAAAACCATTAACCTAAATCCCTAAACCTAAAAAAACACTAAGCCCTAAATCCTAAATCCATAATCTAAATCCTAAACCTAAAACCCTAATAATCACTTAAACCTAAGAAACCCTAAAACCTACAAACCCTATAAAAATTCCTAAAAACCATTTAATACCCCTACAAACCCTAAAATCCAAACCCTATATCCTTAAAATCCATAAACCCTAAACCTAAAAAACACAACAAAACCCTAAGCCTTAAACCCTAAACCCTAAAAACCCCTAAGAAACACTTAACACTTAAAAACCCTAAAAAACACAAATAACCTGTAACCTAAAATACACTAAGCTCTAAACCCTATTAAGCCCTAAATCGTATATGTTAAGCCCTAGAAACACAAAAAAAAAAAAAAAAAAACCTAAGTCCTAAAATTATAAAACCCTAAAAAACCTAAAGCCCTAAACCCAATAAACCTAGATAAAACCCTTAACTTAAAACACTAGAACTTAAAAAACCCTAAGCCCTAAACCCTAAACCCTAACCTAAAACCCTAAATCCTAAACTTAAAACCCTAATAAACCCTAAACCCTAAAATCCAAAGAAACCCTAAATCCTGTAAACCCTAAACCCTTAACCCTAAAAATCCCTAAGAAACACTTAACCCTTTAAAACCCTAACAAACCCAAAAACCCCTAAACCTAAAAAACTCTAAGCCCAAAACCTATAAAACACTGAAAAAACCTTGACCTAATAAACCAAAGCCCTAAACCCCAAAAACATAGATAAAACCCTAAACCTAAAACCCTAAACCCTAAACCTTAAGAAATCCTAAATCTTATAAACCCTAAAATCAACCCTAAAAACTATTTTAAACTCCTATAACACCCTAAGCTCGAAACCCTAGATCCTAAAAATCCGTAAACCCTAAAATACTCTAAGCCCTATAAAGCCCTAAATCGTATATGCTAAACTCCAAAAAACACCAAAACCCCTAAGCCCTAAACCATTAACATATAAAACCCAAAAAAACCTGAAGAATTATAAAAAAACCCTTTAACCTAAAAAAACACTAAGCTATAAACCCTTTAAGCCCTAAATCGTATATGCTAAATCCTAAAAACACACAAAAAAACATAAGCCCTAAACCCTAAACCTATAAAACCCTAAAAAACCATAAGAAACACTTAACCCTTACAACCTAGATAAAACCCTTAAATTAAAACCCTAGACCTTAAAAAGCCCTAAGCCCTAAACCCTAAACCCTAAACCCTAACATAAAACCTTAAATCCTTAACTTAAAACACTAAGAAACCCTAAACTTTAAAACACTAAGAAACCCTAAACTCTAAATAACACTAAGAAATACTTAACCGCTAAAAACCCTAAAAAAATTCAAAAACGCATAAACCTAAAAAATTCTAAGCTCTAAACCCCATAAAAACCTAAATCATATATGCTAAACCCTAAAAACATGCAAAAAACCCTAAGCCCAAAACCAATAAAACCCTAAAAAATCTTAACCTAAAAACCCAAAGCCCTAAACCGTAAACCTAATCTAAAACCCTAAATCCTAAACCTAAAACCCTAAGAAACCCTAAATCCTATACACCCTAAAATAAACCATAAAATAGATTCAAAACCCTACAAACCCCTTATCCCTAAACCCTAAATCCTAAAAATCCGTAAACCCTAAACCTTAAAAAAAAAAAAAAAAAACCTAAGCCCCAAACCTTAAAAAAAAACATAATGAACACTTAACGCTGGAAAACACTAAAAACACCCAAAAAGCCCTTAACCTAAAAAACTCTAAGCCCTAAACCTTGTAAAACGCTAAATCATGAATGCTAAACACCCCAAAAAAAAAAAAAAAAAAAAAAAAAAACCTTAGCCCTAAACCCTTAACCCACAAAACCCAAAAAAACTTCAACCCATAAAACCCAAAGCCCTAAACCCTAAAAATATAGATAAATTCCTTAACCCAAAACCCTAAAATTATAAAATCCCTAATCCCTTAACCCTAACCCAAAATACTAAAAAACACAAAAAAAAAAGAAAAAAAAAAAAAAAACCCTAAGCCCTAAACCCTAAAATACCCTAAGAAACACTTAACCCTTAAAAGCCTAAAAACCCCAAAAACCCCTAAACCTAAAAAACTTTCAACTCTAAATACTATAAAGCCCTAAATCGTATATGCTAAATCCTAAAAGAACAAAAAAAAAACACTTAACCTAAAACCCTAAACCCTAACCCTAAAAATACCCTAAGAAAAGCTTAACCCTTAAAAGCCCTAAAAACCCTAAAAACCACTTACCTAAAAAAACTCTAAGCTCTAAACCCTACAAAGCCCTAAACCGTATATGCTAAGTGCTAAAAATACATAAAAAACACTAAGCGTTAAACCTATAAAACTCTAAAATACCTTAACCTAAAAACCCAAAGCCGTAAACCCTAAAACCTAGATAAAATCCTAAACCCTAACACAAAACCCTAAATCCTAAACCTAAAACCCTAAGAAACCCTAAACCCTAAACCTTACGAAACCATAAATCAAATAAACCCAAAAAACCATTTAAAACCCCTACAACACCCTAAGCTCAAAACCCTAAATCCTAAAAATTCGTAAACCCTAAACCTAAAAAACATAAAAAAAAAAACACTAAGCCATAAACCCTAAATCCTAAAAACCCTAAAACCCATTTGAAACCCCTACGAACCCTAAGCTCTAAACCCTTAATCCAAAAAATCCATAAACCCTAAACCTAAAACCACACACAAAAAAACCGTAAGCCCTAAATCCTAAAATCTCGAAAACACTAAGAAACACGTCACCCTTAAAAACCCTAAAAGATTGAAAACCCCTAAACCTAGAAAACTCTAAGATATAAACCCTATAAAGCCCTAATTCTTATAAGAAAAACCCTAAAAACAGACAAAAAAACCTAAGTCCTAAACATATAAAACCCTAATAAAACGTAACCTAAATACTCAAAGCTCTAAACACTAAAAACCTATATAAAAACCATAACGTGAAACCCTAAACCTAAAAACCCCTAAGCCCTTAACCCTACACCCTGACTAGAAACAAAAAATCCTAAACCTAAAACCCTAAGAAACCGTAAAACTTAAGAAACCCTAAATCCTATAAGCCCTAAAACTAGCCATATAACACATTAAAAACCCCTACAAACCCTTAATCCTTAAACCCTACATCCTAATAATCCATAAACCCTAAACCTAGAAAACACAAGAAAAAAACCCTAAGAAACACTTAACCCTTAAAAACACTAAAAAAAGCAAAACCCCTTAACCTAAAAAACTCTAAGCTCTAAACCGTATAAAGCCCTAAATCGTATATGATAAACCCCAAAAAACACAAAAAAACCCTAAGCCCGAAACCCTTAACCCATAAAACCCAACAAAAACCTTAACCTAAAAATCCCAAAGCCCCAAACCTTAAAAGCCTAGATTAATTCCATAACCTAAAACCCTAAACCTAAAAAATCCTTAAGCCCTTAACCCTAAACCCTAACCTAAAAGCCTAAAAAACACAAAAAAAACCCTAAGCCCTAAACCCTAAAAAACACTAAGAAACACTTAACCCTTAGAAACCCTAAAAAACCCAAAGCCCCCTAAACCTAAAAACCTCTAAGCTCTAAATCTTATAAAGCAGTAAATCGTATACTCTAAACCCTAATCCCTACACCTAAACCTTTATAACCTCAAAAACATTAAGTTAAAAAAACCAAAGCCCTAAACCCTTAAAACCTAGATAAAACTGTTAATCTAAAACCCTAATAAAACAAAACACCCTAAACCCTAACCTAAAACCCTAAATTCCAAACCAAAAACCCTAAGAAACCCTAAAACCTAAACCCTTAGAAACCCTAAAACGTAAACCTTAAGAAACCCTAAATCTTAAATCTAAGACTCTAAGAAACCCTAAAACCTAAACCTTAAGAAATCCTAAATCATATAAACCTTAAAATAAACCCTAAAATCCATTTAAGAGCCCGACAAAACCCTAAGCTTGATACCCAAAATCCTAAAAATCCATAAACCCAAACCTAAAAAATACAAAAAAAAAAAAAAAAAAAAAAAAACCTAAGCCCTAAACCCATAGAAACACTTAACCATCAAAAACCCTTAAAAAACCTAAAAACCCCTAAACCTAGAAAAACTCTAAGCTATAAACCCTATAAAGCCCTAAATAGTATATGCTAAAGCCCAAAAAGCATAAAAAAAAAACCCTAAACCCTAAAACCTAACCCTATAAAACCAAATGTCTTAACCTAAAAAACCCGAAGCCCTAAACCCTAAAAACCTACATAAAACCCTGAACCTATTAAGCCCTAAATTGTATATGCTAAACCCTATAAAACACAAAAAAACCCTATCCCTTAACCCTCAACCTATAAAACCCTAAAAAAACCTAGATAAATTCATTAACCCAAAACCCTTAACCTAAAAAATTCCTAAGCCCTTAACCCTAAACCCTAACCTTTAACCCTAAAAACACCTAAAAAAACCCTAAGCCCTAAACCCTAAACCCTAGCAAATACTAAGAAACACTTCATCCTTAAAAACACTATAAATCCAAAAAACCCCTAAACCTAAAAAACTCTAAGCTCTAAACACTATAAAGCCCTAAATTGTATATGCAAAACCCTAAGCCCTACACCTAAACCTATAAAATCCTAAAAAACCATAAATTAAAAAACCCAAAGCCCTTAAACCTAAATACCTAGATAAAGCTCTTAACCTAAGACCATAAACCAAAAAAAAACCCTAAACCCTAACTTTAAACCCAAAATCCTAAACTTAGAACCCTAACAAACCCTAAACCCTAAAGCTTAAGAAACCCTAAATCCTATAAACCCTAAAATCCATTTAAAACCCCGACAAAACTCTAAGCTTTAAACCCTAAATCCTAAAAATTCGTAAATCCTAAACCTAAAAAGCACAAATAAACCCTAAGCCCTAAACCCTAAGCCTTAAGAAACACAGAACCATTAAAAATCCTTAAAAACCCAAAAACACCTAAACCTAAAAAACTATAAGCTCTAAATCCTAGAAAGACCTAAATTGTATATGCTAAAGCCCAAAAAGCACAAAAAATCCCTAAGCCCTAAAACCTAAACCTATAAAACCATAAAAGATCTTAACCTAAAAAACCCAAAGCCCTAAACCCTAAAATCCTAAATAAAACCCTTATCCTAAATCCCTAAACCTAAATAAACCCTAAGCCCTTAACCCTAAACCCTAAATCCTAAATCTAAAACTCTAAGAAACCATAAACCTTAAAACTTAACAAACCCTAAATCCTATAAACCCTAAATTAAACCCTAAAAACCATTTAAAACCCATATAAAACCCTAAGCTCTAAACCCTAAATCCTAAAAAACCATAAACCCCAAACTGAAAAAGACCAAAAAAAAAAAAAAGAACTAAGCACTAAACCCTCAACCCTAAGAAACAATTAACCCTCAAAACCCCTAAAAACACAAAAAACCCTAAACCTAAAAAACTCTAAACCCTATAATCCCTAAATTGTAAATGATAAACCCTAAAAAACACAAGAAAAACCCTAAGACCTAAATACTAAACTTATAAAATAGTGAAAAACCTTAACCCAAAAAACCCAAAGTCCTAAACCCTAAAACGTAGATAAAACCCTTAAGGTAAATCCCTAAACCTAAAAAAAAAAACTAAATCCTAACCCCTAACCTAAAACCCTAAATCCTAAACCTAAAACCCTAAGAAATCCTGAATCCTAAACTTTAAGAAACAGTATATCCTATAAAGCCTCAATATTATTTAATACCCCTACAAAACCCCACGCTTTAAACCCTAAATCCTTAAAACCCATAAACCCTAAACCTAAAAAACACAAAAAAAACCCTAAACACTAAGCCCTAAACCTATAAAATCATAAAAATCTAATAAACCCAAATCCCTAAACCTAAAAAATAGATAAAACCCTTAACCTAAATCCCTAAACCTAATATAACACTAAGCCCTAAACCCACAACACTAACCTAAAACCCTTCCTAAACCTAAAACCCTAAGAAACCCTAAACCCTAAATCCTAAACCTTAACAAACCTTAAAACCCATAAACCCTAAAATAAAACCTAAAAACCATTTAAAACCCCTACAAAACCCTAATCTCTAAACTGTAATCGTGAAAATCCTTAAACCCCAAACTAAAAAAACTTATAAAACCCTATGCTCTAAACCCTAAACCCTAAAAACCTAGATAAAACCTTAACCTAAATACCTAAATCTAAAAAAACCCTAATCCCTAAATCATAAACCTTAACCTAAAACCTTAAATCCTAAACCAAAAAACCTAAGAGGCCCTAAACCCTAAACCTTAACAAACCCTAATTCCTATAAACCCTAAAATAAACCCTAAAACCCATCTAAACCCCTACAAAACCCTAAGCTCTAATCTATAAGTCCTAAAACTCTATATAACCCTGAATTGAAATAACACAAAAAAGCCTAACCCTAAGTGCTACACCCTAAAAAACCCTATGAAACACTTAACCCTTAAAATCCCTAAAAAAACACAAAAACCCCTAAATCCAAAAAACTCTAAACCCTATAAAACCCTAAATTGTATATGCTAAACCCTAAAAAACACGGAAATAAAAACCCTAAGCCTTAAACCCTAAACCTACAAAACCTTAAAGAACCTTAACCTAAAAATCCTAAATCCTAAATTCTAAAAACCTAGATAAAACCCTTAACCTAAAACCCTAAACCTAAAAAAAAAAAAAAAAACCCTAAACCCTCACCTAAAATCCTAAATCCTAAACATAAAACCCTTAGAATCCTAAATCTAAAATACTAAAAAACCTTAAACCCTAAACCTTAAGAAACCCTGAATCCTATAAACCCTAAAATAAACCCTAAAAACCATTTAAAACACCTACAAAACCCTAAGATCTAACCCTTTATTCCTAAAAATCCCTAAAACCTAACCTAAAACCCTAAATCCTAAACCAAAAACCCCAAGAAACCCTAAACCCTAAACCTAAAGAAACCCTAAGTCCTATAAATCCTAAAATAAACCCTAAAACTCATTTAAAACCCCTACAAAACCCTAAGCTCTTAACCCGAAATCCAAAAAATCCGTAAACCCAAAGCCCTCGAATGTAAATAACCCTAAGAAACATTTGACTTTTAAAAACCCTAAAACAAAACCACAAAATCCTAAACCTAAAAGCTCTAAGCTCTAAACCCTATAAAGCCCTAAATCGTATATGCTAAACCCTAACAAAAACAAAAACAAAAAAAAACAAGACCTAAACCTATAAAACCTGAAAGAACCTTAACCTAAAAAACCCAAGCTCTAAATCCTAAAAATTTAGATAAAACCCTTAACCTAAAACCCTAAACCGAAAACCCGCTAAGTCCTAAACCCTAAACCCTAAACCCAAACCCTAAACCCTAAAACAAAAACCCTAATAAACCCTAAACCCTAAACCTTAAGAAACTATAAATCCTATAAACCCTAAAATGAACTCTAAAAACCATTTAAAACTCCTACACAACTCTAAGCTCTAAACCTTAAATCATAAAAATTCATAAACCCTAAACCTAAAACACACAAAAAAAATCCTAAGCTATGAACTCCAAACTCTAAGAAACACTTAACCCTTAAAAACCCTAAAAATCCCAAAAAACCCCCTAAACCTAACAAAACTCTAAGCTTTAAACCGTATAAAGCCCTAAATCATATATGCTAAACCCTAAAATACAAAAAAAACCAAGCCCTAAACCCTAAACCTATAAAACCCTAAAAAACCTTGACCCAAAATACCAGAGCCCTAAACCCTAAAAACCTAGATAAAACCCTCAACCTAAAATCCTCAACCTAAAAAAGCCCTAAGCCCTAAACCCTAAACCCTAACCTAAAACCCTAAATCCTAAACCTAAAACCCTAAGAAACCCTAAACCTTAAGAAACCCCATATCCTATAAACCCTAAAAAAAACCCTAAAACCCATTGAAAACCCCTACAAAACCCTAAGCTCTAAAATCTAAGAATCCGTAAACCCTAAACCTAAAAAAACACACAAAAAAAAAACCCTAGAGCTAAACACTAAACCCTAAAAAACACTAAGAAACACTAAACCCTTAAAAAACCTAAAAAAACCCAAAAACCACTAAACCAAAAAAACTCTAATCTCTAAACCTTGTAATGCCCTAATCGTATCTGCAAAACTCTAAAAAATACAAAAAACCCTAAGCCCTAAACATATAAAACCCTAAAAAGCCTTAACCCCAAAAACCTAAATCCCTAAACCCTAAAAACCTAGATAAAAACCCTTAAACTAAAACCCTAAGCCTAAAAATAACCCTATACCCTAATCAAAAACCCTAAATCCTAAACCTAAAATCCTAAGAAACCGTAAACCTTAAGAAACCCTAAAATAAACACTAAAAATCATTTTTAACCCCTACAAAACCCTAAGTTTGAAACCTTAAATCCTAAAAATCTATGAACCCTATACCTAAAAAACATTAAAAAAAACTCTAAGCCCTAAACACAAAACCCTAAGTAACACATAACCATTAAAAACCCTAAAAAACTCCTAAACCTAAAAAGTTCTAAGCTCTAAACACTATAAAGCCCTAAATCATATAAGCTAAAGCCCAAGAAACACAAAAAAACCATTAGCCCGAAACCCTAAACCTAAAAAACCATAAAAAATATTAATATAAAAAACCCAAAGACCTAAACACTAAATACCTAGATAAAACAATTATCCTAAATCCCTAAACCTAAAAAAACCCTAAACCCTATCCTAAAACCCTAAATCCTAAACCTAAAACCCTAAGAAACCCTAAACACTAAAACATAACAAACCCTAAATCTGATAAACCCTCAAATAAACCCTAAAACTTACTTAAAACCCCTATAAAACCCTAAGCTCTAATCCTTAAATCCTAAAAATTCGTAAACCCTAAAATGAATTAACAAAGAACAAAGCCTATGCCCTTAACCCTAAATCCTAAAAAACCCTAAGAAACATTTAACCCTTAAAAACACACAAAAAACCACTAAACCTAAAAACTCTAAACCCTTTAAAGCCCTAAATTTTACATGCAAAACCCTTAAAACACAAAAAAAAAAAAAAAAACCTTAAACCTAAATCCTAAACCTATAAAATCCTAAAAAATACCAACCTAAAACACACAAGCCCAGAACCCAAAAAACCTAGATATAACCCTTAACCTAAAACCCTAAACCTAAAATAACCCTAAACTCTAACCTAAAACCCTAAATCCTAAAACACTAAGAAACCCTAAACCCTAAGCCTTAAGAAACCCTAAATCCTATAAACCTTAAAATAAACCCTAAATAAAATAAACCCTATACCCCATTTAAAACCCCAACAAAACCCTAAGATCTAAACCCTTAATCCTAGAAATCTATAAAGCCTAAACCTACAAACACAACAAAAAACCCTAAGCCCTAAACCCTAAACCCTAAAAAACCCTAAGAAACACTTAACCCTTGAAAACCCCAGAAACCCAAAAAGCCCTAAATATGAAAAACACTAAACTCTAAACCCTATAAAGCCCTAAATCATATATGCTAAACCGTAAAAAATACAAAAAAACCCTATGCCCTAAATCCTATATCTGAAAAACCCAAATCCTTACACCCTAAAACCTAGATAAGACCCTTAACCTAAAACCCTAAACCTAAAATATCCCTAAGCCCTAACCCACAACTCAAAATCCTAAACCTACAACCTAAGAAACCCTAAACCATAAGAAACCCTAAAAATCATCTAAAACCCCTAAAAAACCCTAAGCTTTAAATCCGAATTCCTAAAAATATGTAAACCCTAAATCTAAAAAACACAAAAAAAAAAAAAACCTAAGCCCTAAACCCTATAATACCCTAAGAAACACTTAACCCTTAAAAATCCTAAAAAACCCAAAAACCCCTAAACCTAAAAAAACTCTAAGCTCAAAAACCTATTAAGCCCTAAAACGTATATGCTAAACCCTAAAAAATACAAAAAAAAAAAAAAAAAACCAAAGCCCTAAACGTTAAACCTATAAAAACCTAAAAACCCTAAACCTAATAAACCCAAACCCATAAACCTTAAAAACCTAGATAAAACCCTTAACCGCAAACCCTAATCCTAAAAAACCCTAAGACCTAAACCCTAAACCTTAAGTCCTAACCTAAAACCCTAAATCCTAAACCCAAAACCCTAAGAAACCCTAAACCCTAAACCTTAAGAAATCCCTAATCCTATAAACCCAAAAATAAAAACTAAAACCATTTAAAACGCCTATAAAACTTAAGCTCTAAACCGTAAATCATAAAAATCCGTAAACCCGAAACTTAACAAATAGAAAAGACCCTAAGTCATAAGCCCTAAACCCTAAAAATCCCTAAGAGACACTTAACCACTTAAAACACCAAAAATACCTAAACCCAAAAAACTATAAGTTCTAAACCCTATAAATCCCTAAATCGTATATGCTAAACCCTAAAAACACACAAAAAAACCCTAAGCCTTAAACCCTAAAAAACCCAAAACCTTAAACCCTAAAAACCTAGATGAAACCCTTTACATAAAACCCTAAACCTAAAAAAACCCTATGGCGTAAACCATAAACCTTAACCTATAACCCTAAATCCTAAACCTAAAACCCAAAACCCTAAACTATAAGAAAACCTAAATCCTATAAACACTAAAATAAACCCTAACAACCATTGAAAACCCCTACAAAACCTGAAGCTCTAAACCCTAAATCCTAAAAATTTATAAACCCTAAACCTAAAAAACACAAAAAAAAAACACTAAGAAATAAACCCTAAACCTTAAGAAACGCTTAACCCTTATAAACCCTTAAAAACCCAAAACCCCCTAAACTTAAAAACTCTAAGCTCTAAACCCTATAAAGTCCTGAATTATATATGCTAAACCCTAAAAACACAAAGAGAAAGCTTAAGCCCTAAACGCTAAACCTATAAAACCCTAAAAAACTTTAACCTCAAAAACCCAAAGCCCTAAACCCTAAAAACCTAGATAAAACCCTTAATCTAAAACCCTAAACCTTAAAAAACCCTAACCCTAATCTAAATCCCAAAATCCTAAACCAAAAATCCTAAACGTTAAGAAACCCTAAATCCAACAAACCCTAAAATAGACCCTAAAAACCATTTAAAACCCTTGCGAAACCCAAAGCTCTTAACCGTAAATCAAAAAAAATCCATAAACCCTAAACCTAAAAAACCTTAAGAAACACTTAACCCTTCAAAACCATAAAAACCCCAAAAACCCTTAAATCTAAAAAAAGCTAAGCTTTGAACCCTATAAAGCCCTAAATAGTATATGCTAAACCCCAAAAAACACACACAAAAAAAAACAAAAAACTAAGCCCGAAAACCTTAAACTATAAAACCCTAAGAAACCTTAACCCAAAAATCCCAAAGCCTTAAACCCTAAAAACCTAGATAAAACCGTTAACCTAAAACCCTAAACTTAAAAAAAACCCTGATCCCTTAAACCCAACCTAAAACCCTAAATCCTAATCCTAAAACCCTGCAAAACTCTAAACCCCGAACCTTAAGAAACCCTAAATCCTATAAACCTTAAAAACCATTTGAAACCCCTATGTACCTTAAGCTCTAAACCCTAAATCCTAAAAATCCATAAAACCTAAAGCTAAAAACACACAAAAACACCCTATGCCCTAAACCTTAAACCCTAAGAAACAGTTAGCCCTTAAAACCATAAAAAACACAAAAACCCCTATACCTGTCTAAGCTCTAAACCTTATAAAGCCCTAAATCGTATATGCTATACCCTAATAACACCAAAAAAAACTCTAAGCCCTAAACCTTAAACCTATAAAATACTAAAAAACCTTAACCCAAAAAAACCAAAGCCCTAGACCCTAAAAACATAGATAAAACCCTTAACCTAAGACCCTAAACCTACAAAAACTATAAACCTACAAAAACACTAAGCCCTAAACCCTAAACCCTAACCAAAACCCCTAAGTCCTTAACCTAAATCCATAAGAAACCCTAAACCTTAAGAAACCTTAAATCCTATGAACCCTAAAATAAAATATAAAAACCATTTAACACTCCAACAAAACCCTCAGCTCTTAACCCTAAATCCTAAAAAAATTAGTAAACCCTAAACAAAAAAAATCCGAAGCCCCAAACCCTAAAACCTAAAATACCCTAAGAAACACTTAACCTTTGAAACCCCTAAAAACCCCAAAAATCCCAAAAGCCACTTAACCTAAAAAAAACTCTAAGCTCTAAATACTATAAAGCCCTAAATCATATATGTTAAATCCTAAAAAAAAAAAAAAAACAATAAGCCCTAAACCCTAATAACATAGATAAAACCCTTAACTTAAAACCCTAAACCCTAACCCTAAAAATACCCTAATAAACACTTAAACCTTAAAAGCCCTATAAACCCCAAAAACCAATAAACCTAAAAAACTCTAAGCTCTAAACCCTATAAAGCCCTAAACCGTATATGCTAAACCCTAAAAACACACAAAAAAGACTCTAAGCCCAAAACCTAAAAATCCTTAACCCAAAAACCCAAAGCCCTAAACCCTAAAAACCTAGATAAAACCATTAACCTAAATCCCTAAACCTAAAAAAAAACACTAAGCCCTAAACCCTAAACCCTAAGAAACCCTAAATCCTACAAACCCTATAAAAAATCCTAAAAACCTATTAATACCTCTACAAACCCTAAGCTCAAAACCCTAAATCCTAAAAATTCGTAAACCCTAAACCTATAAAACACAACAAAAATCCTAAGCCTTAAACCCTAAACCCTAAAAAACCCTAAGAAACACTTAACACTTAGAAACCCTAAAAAACACAAAAAACTTTTAACCTAAAAAAAACACTAAGCTCTAAACCCTATTAAGCCCTAAATCGTATATGCTAAACTCTAAAAACACAAAAACAAAAACCTAAGCCCTAAACCCTAAACCTATAAAACCCTAAAAAATCTAAACCTATAAAACCTAATTCCCTAAACCCTATAAACCTAGATAAAACCCTTAACTTAAAACACTAGACCTTAAAAAACTCTAAGCTCTAAATCCTAAACCTTAACCTAAAACATTAAATCCTAACCTTAAAACCCTAAAATCAAAAGAAACCCTAAATCATATAAACCTTAAACGCTTAACCCTAAATACCCCTAAAAAACACTTAACCCATTAAAACTCTAAAAAACCCAAAAACCCCTAAACCTAAAAAACTCTAAGCCCTAAACCTATAAAACGCTAAAAAACCTTAACTTAATAACCCAAAGCCCTAAACCCTAAAAACTTAGATCCCTTAACCTAAAACCCTAAACACTAAATCCTAAACCTAAAACACTATACCTTAAGAAACCCTAAATCCTATAAACCCTAAAATAAAGCCTAAAACTATTTTATACCCCTACAACACCCTAAGCTTGATAAATCCTACAAATCTGTACACCCTAAACCATTTAATAGATGTCGAGTGTTGTTTTTCCCCGTCCGTGAATCTCCATCTGCTCTAAGTAGGCGTGAGCTAGAATCCTTATGTCAGCTTGGTTGTTCAAAAGACTGTCTCTTTACCCCTTGCATCTTCATCTTTTCAAAAACACAAAAAAAAAACCTAAGCCCTAAACCATAAATCCTAAAAAGCCTAAAAAGCATTTAAAACCCCTACGAACCATAAGCTCTAAACCCTAAATCCTAAAAATATGTAAACCTTAAACCTTTAAACACACAAAAACAAACTCTAATCTCTAAACCCTAAACCCTAAAAAACATTAAGAAACACTTAACCATTAAAAACCCTAAAAGATTCAAAAACCCCTAAACATAAAAAAGTCTAAGTTGTAAACCCTATAAAGCCCTAAATCGTATATGCTAAACCCTAATAACACACAAAAAAAATCCTAAGCCCTAAACCAATAAAACCCTTAAAAAACTTAACCTAAAAATCCAAAGGCCTAAACCCAAAAATCCTAGATAAAACCCATAACATAAAACCATAAACCTAAAAAACCCCTAAGCCCTTAACCCTAAACCCTAACCTATAACCCTAAATCCTAAACCTAAAACACTAAGAGACCCTAAACCTTAAGAAACCATAAATCCTAAAAATTCGTAAACCCTAAACCTAAAAAGCATAACGAAAACCCTAAGCCCTAAACCCTAAACCCTAAACCTTAAAAAACCCTAAGAAACACTTAACCATTAAAAACACTAAAAGCCCTATAAAAGCCCTTAACCTAAAAAAACTCTAAGTCTTATAAAGCCCTAAATCATATATGCTAAACTACAAAAATAACCAAAACCCCTAAGCCCTAAACTCTTAAAATAAAAAACCCAAAAAAACCTGAACAATTATAAAAAAGCCTTTAACGTAAAAAAACACTAAGGTCTAAACCTTATTAAGCCCTAAATCGTATATGCTAAACCCTAAAAACACACTAAAAAACATAAGCCCTAAACCCTAAACCTATAAAACCTTAAAAACCATAAGAAACACTTAACCCTTATAACCTAGATAAAACCCTTAAATTAAAACTCTAGACCTTAAAAAACCCTAAGCCCTAAACCCTAACCTAAAACCTTAATCCTAAACTTAAAACACTAAGAAACCCTAAACCCTAAAATCCTAAGAAACTCTAAACTCTAAATAACACTAAGAAATACTTAACCGTTGAAAACCTAAAAAATTCAAAAACCCATAAACCTAAAAACTCTAAGCTCTAAACCCTATAAATCCCTAAATTTTATATGCTAAACCCTAAAACTGGACAAAAAACCTGAAGCCCTAAACCAATAAAACCCTAAAAAAACTTAACCCAAAAACCCAAAGCCCTAAACCCTGAGAACCAAGATAAAACCCTTAACGTGAAACCCTAGACCTAAAAACCCCCTAAGCCCTTAACCCTAAACCCTAACCTAAAATCCTAAATCCTAAACCTAAAACCCTAGGAAACCCCCTAAACCTTAAGAAACCCTAAATCCTATACACCCAAAAATAAACCATAAAACACATTTAAACCCTACAAACCCCTTATCCCTAAACCCTGAATCCTAAAAATCTGTATACCCTAAACCTCAAAAAAAAAAAAAAAAAAACCCCTAAGCCCTAAACCCGAAAAAAACCATAAGAAACATTTAACCCTTAAAAACACTAAAAAAAACCCAAAAAGTCCTTAACCTAAAAAACTCTAAGCCCTAAACCTTATAGAGCCCTAAATCATATATTCTAAACCCCCCAAAAAAAAAAAAACTAAAAAAAAACCCTAATTCCTAAACCCTTAACCCATAACACCCAAAAACACTTTAACCCAAAAAACCCAACACCCTAAACCTTAAAAACATAGATAAATTACATAACCCAAAACCCTAAAACTATACAATCCCTAATCCCTTAACCCTAACCTAAAACCCTAAAAAACACAAAAAAAAACCTAAACCCTAAACCCTAAACCCTAAAATACCCTAAGAAACACTTAACCCTTAAAAGCCTAAAAACCCCCAAAACCCCTAAACCTAAAGAACTTTAAACTCTAAATACTATAAAGCCCTAAATCGTATATGCTAAATCCTAAAAACACAACAAAAACCCAAAGCCCTAAACCCTAATAACCTAGATAAAGCACTTAACCTAAAACCTTAAACCCTAACCCTAAAAATACCCTAAGAAAAGCTTAACCCTTAAAAGCCCTAAAAACCCTAAGAACCACTCAACCTGAAAAAACTCTAAGCTGTAAACCCTACAAAGCCCTAAACCGTATATGCGAACCGCTAAAAAATACATAAAACACTAAGTGTTAAACCTATAAAACTCTAAAATACCTTAACCTAATAACCCAAAGCCGTAAACCCTAAAAACCTAGATAAAACCCTAAACCCTAACCCAAAACCCTAAATCCTAAACCTAAAACCATAAGAAACCTAAACCCTAAACCTTACGAAACCCTGAATCCGATAAACCCTAAAATAAACCCTAAAAACCATTTAAAACCCCTACAACACCCTAAGCTCGAAACCCTAAATCCTAAAAATCCGTAAACCCAAAACCTAAAAAGCATTAAAAAAAAAAACACTAAGCCCTAAACCCTAAATCCTAAAACCCTAAAAACCATTTAAAATCCCTACGAATCCTAAGCTCTAAACCCTTAATCCAAAAAATCCATAAACCCTAAACCTAAAAACACACACACAAAAAACCCTAAGCCCTAAACCCTAAACTCAGGAAAACACTAAAAAACACTTCACCCTTAAAAACCCTAAATAATTAAAAACCCCTAAACCTAGAAATCACTAAGATATAAATCCCTGTAAAGCCCTAATTCGTATATGCAAAGCCTTAAAAACACACAAAAAAAACCTAATCCCGAAATATATAAAACCCTAAAAAAACATAACCTAAAAATCCAAAACTCTAAACACTAAAAACCTAGACAAAACCCATAACCCAAAACCCTAAACCTAAAAACCCTTAAGCCCTTAACCCTAAACCCTGACTAGAAACAAAAAATCCTAAACCTAAAATCCTAAGAAACCAGAAAACTTTAGAAACCCTAAATCCTATAAACCCTAAAACAAACCATAAAACGCATTTAAAACCCCTACAAACCCCTAATCCCTAAACCCTAAATCCAAATAATCCGTAAACCCTAAAGAAAAAAACCCTAAGAAACACTTAACCCTTAAAAACACTAAAAAAAGCAAAACCCCTTAACCTAAAAAACTTTAAGCTCTAAACCCTATAAAGCCCTAAATCGTATATGCTAAACCCCAAAAAACACAAAAAAAACACTAAGCCTAAAACCTTAAACTATAAAACCCTAAAAAACCTTAACCTAAAAATCCCAAAGCCTTAAACCCTAACTCCTAAACCTAAAACCCTACAAAATCCTAAACCCTGAACCTTAAGAAACCCTAAATCCTCTAAACCCTTAAAACCATTTGAAACCCCTACGAACCTTAAGCTCTAAACCCTAAATACTAAAAATTGGTAAACCCTAAACCTAAAAACACACAAAAAAAAACCCTAAGCACCTTAAACCTTACGACACAGTTAGCCGTTAAAACCCGAAAAAAAACCCAAAAACCCCTAAACCTAAAAAACTCTAAGCTCTAAATCTGATATAGCCCTAAATCGGATATGCTATACCCTAAATACATGAAAAAAAAACCTAAGCCCTAAACCTTAAACCTATAAAACACTAAAAAACCTTAACCCAAGAAAACCAAAGCCCTAGACCCTAAAAACCTAGATAAAACCCTTAACCTAAAACCCTAAACTTACAAAAACCCTAAGCCCTAAACCTTAAACCCTAACCAAAACCCCTAAATCCTTAGCCTAAATCCATAAGAAACCCTAAACCTTAAGAAACCATATATCCAATGAATCTAAAAATAAAACAGAAAAACCATTTAACACTCCTATAAATCCCTAAACTCTTAACCCTAAATCCTAAAAAAATCAGTAAACCCTAAACAAAAAAAAACCCTAAGCCCCAAACCCTAAACCATAAAATACCCTAAGAAACACATAACCCTTAAAACCCCTAAAATCCCCAAAAACCCCAAAACCTAAAAAACTATAAGCTCTAAATACAAAGACCTAAATCATATATGTTAAATCCTAAAAAAAAAAAAAAACAAAAAAACACTAAGCCCTAAACCCTAATAAACTAGATAAAACCCTTAACTTAAAATCCTAAACCCTAACCCTAAAAATACCCTAAGAAACAGTTAACCCTTAAAAGCCATATAAACACCAAAAACCACTAAACCTAAAAAACTCGAAGCTCTAAACCCTATAAAGTTCTAAACCGTATATGCTAAACCCTAAAAAAAAAAAAAAACTCTAAGCCTAAAACCTAAAAACCCTTAACCCAAAAAACCCAAAGCCCTAAACCCTAGAAACCTAGATAAAACCATTAACCTAAATCCCTAAACCTAAAAAAACACTAAGCCCTAAACCCTAAACCCTAAACCCTAAATTCATAATCTAAATACTAAACCTAAAACCCAAATAATCACTAAACCCTAAGAAACCCTAAAACCTACAAACCCCATAAAAAATCCTAAAAACCATTTAATACCCCTACAAACCCTAAGCTCCAAATCCTATATCCTAAAAATCCGTAAACCGTAAACCTAAAGAACACAACAAAAACCTTAAGCCTTAAGCCCTAAACTCGAAAAAACCCTAAGAAACACTTAAAAGTTAAAAACCCTTAACCTAAAAAAACACTAAGCTCTAAACCCTATTAAGCCCTAAATCGTATATGCTAAACCTTAGAAACAAAAAAAAAAAAAAACCTAAGCCCTAAACCTATAAAACCCTAAAAAACCCAAAAACCCCTAAACCTAAAAAAATCTAAGCCCTAAACCAACAAAACACTAAAAAAAACCTTAACCTAATAACCCAAAGCCCTAAACCCTAAAAACATAAATAAAACCCTTAGCCTAAAACCCTAAACCCTAAACCTTAAGAAACCCTAAATCCTATAAACCCAAAAATAAACCCTAAAAACTATTTTAAACCCCTACAACACCCTAAGCTCAAAAACCTAGATCCTAAAGATCCGTAAACCCTAAACCTAAAAAACACAAAAAAAATCCTCAGCCCTTAACCAATAAAACCCTTAAAATGTTAACCTAATAACCCAAAGCCCTAAACCCTAAAATCTTAGATAAAACCCTTAACATGAAACCCTAAACCTAAAAAACCCCTAAGCCCTTAACCCTAAACACTAACCTAAAACCCTAAATCCTAAACCAAAAGCCCTAAAAGACCCTAAGCCTTAAGAAACCCTAAATCCTATAAACCCTAAAATAAACCATAAACCGCATTTAAAACCCCCTACAAACCTCTAAGCCCTAAATCCTAAAAATTCATAAACCCTAAACCTAAAATCCACAATAGAAACCCTAAACCCTAAAAAAATCGTAAGAAACACTTAACATTAAAAACACCAAAAAAAACCCATAAAAGACCTTAACCTAAAAAACTTTAAGCCCTATAAAGCCCTAAAGCGTATATGCTAAGCTCCAAAAAATACTAAAACTCCTAAGCCCTATGCCCTTAACATATAAAACCCAAAAAAACCTGAAGAATTATAAACAAAAAACTTTAACCTAAAAAAACACTAAGCTCTAAATCCTTTTAAGCCCTAAATCGTATATGCTAAATCCTAAAAACACATAAAAAAGCAAAAGCCCTAAACCCTAAACCTATAAAACCCTAAAAAACCATAAGAAACACTTAACCCTTACAACCTAGATAAAACCCTTAACTTAAAACCCTAGACTTTAAAAAGCCCTAAGCCCCAAACCCTAAACCCTAACCTAAAACCTTAAATCCTAAACATAAAACACTAAGAAACCCAAATCCCTAAAATCCTAAGAAAACCTAAACTCTAAATAACACTAAGAAATACTTAACCGTTAAAAACCCTAAAAAAATTCAAAAACCCATAAACCTAAAAACCTCTAAGCTCTAAACCCTATAAAGCCCTAAATCGTATATGCTAAACCCTAAAAACATACAAAAAACCCTAAGCCCAAAACCAATAAAACCCTAAAACAACTTAACCTAAAAACCCAGAAAATCAAGATAAAACCCTTAATGTGAAACCCTAAACCTAAAAAGTCCCTAAGCCCTTAACCCTAAACCTAATCTAAAACCCTAAATCCTAAACTTAAAACCCTAAGAAACCCTAAACCTTAAGAAGCCCTAAATCCTATACACCCTAAAATAAACCATAAAACACATTTAAAACCCTAGAAACCCCTTATCTCTAAACCCTAAATCCTAAAAATCCGTAAGCCCTAAACCTAAAAAACACAAAAAAAGACCCTCAGCCCTAAACCTTAAACACTTAACCCTCGAAAACACTAAAAACACCCAAAAAGCCCTTAACCCAAAAAACTCTAAGCCCTAAACCTTGTAAAGCCCTAAATCATGTATGCTAAACCCAAAAAAAAATAAATCCTAAGCCCTAAACCCTTAACCCATAAAACCCAAAAAAACTTCAACCCAAAAAAATCCAAAGCCCTAAACCCTAAAAACATAGATAAATTTCTTAAACCAAAACCCTAAAACTATAAAATCCCTAATCCCTTAACCCTAACCCAAAATCCTAAAAAACACACAAAAAAAAAACCCTAAACCCTAAATTACCCTAAGCAACACTTAACCCTTAAAAGCCTAAAAACCCCAAAAACCCCTAAACCTAAAAAACTTTAAACTCTAAATACTATAAAGTCCTAAATCGTATATGCTAAATCCTAAAAGAACAAAAAAAAAAAACACTTAACCTAAAGCCCTAAACCCTAACCCTAAAAATACCCTAAGAAAAGCTTAACCCTTAAAAGCCCTAAAAACCCTAAAAACCACTTAACCTAAATTAATTCTAAGCTCTAAACCCTACAAAGCCCTAAACTGTATATGTTAAGCGCTAAAAATACATAACAAACACTAAGCGTTAAACTTATAATACTCTAAAATACCTTAACCTAAAACACCATAGCCGTAAACCCTAAAAACCTAGATAAAATCCTAAACCCTAACAGAAAACCCTAAATCTTAAACCTAAACCCTAAGAAACCCTAAACCCTAAACCTTACGAAACCCTAAATCAAATAAACCCTAAAAACCATTTAAAACAACTACAACACCCTAAGCTCAAAACCCTAAATCCTAAAAATCCATAAACCCTAAACCTAAAAAACATAAAAAAAAAAAAAAAAAAAAAAACCTAAGCCATAAACCCTAAATCCTAAAAACCTTGAAAACCATTTAAACCCCTACGAACCCTAAGCTCTAAATCCTTAATCCAAAAAATCCATAAACCCTAAACCTAAAAACACACAAAAAAAACCCTAAGCCCTAAACTCTCGAAAACACTAAAAACCCCAAAAAATTCAAAACCCCTAAACCTAGAAAACTCTAGGATATAAACCCTATAAAGCCCTAATTAGTGTATGCAAAACCCTAAATACAGACAAAAAAACCCTAAGCCCTAAACATATAAAACCCTAAAAAAACATAAAAACTCAAAGCTCAAAACACTAAAAACCTATATAAAAACCATAACATGAAACCCTAAACCTAAAAATCTCTAAGACCTTAACCCTAAACCCTAACCAAAAACAAAAAATCCTAATCCTAAAACCCTAAGAAATCGTAAAATTTAAGAAACCCTAAATCCTATAAGCCCTAAAACAAGCCATATAACGCATTTAAAACCCCTACAAACCCTTAATCCTTAAACCCCTACATCCTAATAATCCGTAAACCCTAAACCTAAAAAACACAAGAAAAGAACCCTAAGAAACACTTAACCCTTAAAAACACTAAAAAAAGCAAAACCCCTTTACCTAAAAAACTCTAAGCTCTAAACCGTATAAAGCCCTAAATCGTATATGCTAAACCCCAAAAAACACAAAAAAAACACTAAGCCCGAAACCCTTAACCTACAAAACCCAAAAAAAACCTTAACCTAAAAAACCCAAAGCTCTAAACCTTAAAAACCTAGATTAATTACTTAACCTAAAACCCTAAACGTAAAAAATCCTTAAGCCCTTAACCAAAACCCTAACCAAAAAGCCTAAAAAACACAAAAAAAAATAAAACCCTGAGCCCTAAACCCTAAAAAACACTAAGAAAACTTAACCCTTAGAAACCCTAAAAAACCCAAAACCACCTAACCCTAAAAAACTCTTAGCTCTAAACCTTATAAAGCGATAAATCGTATACTCTAAACCCTAACCCTACACCTAAACCTTTATAAACCTAAAAAACATTAAGTTAAAAAAACCAAAGCCCTAAACCCTTAAAACCTAGATAAAATTGTTAACCTAAAACCCTAATAAAACAAAACACCCTAAACCCTAACCTAAAACCCTAAATCCCAAACCAAAAACCCTAAGAAACCCTACAACCTAAACCCTAAGAAACCCTAAAATCTAAACCTTAAGAAACCCTAAATCCTAAATCTAAAACTCTAAGAAACCCTAAAACCTAAACCTTAAGAAACCCTAAATCCTATAAACCTTAAAATAAACCCTAAAATCCATTTAAGAGCCCAACAAAACCCTAAGCTTGATACCCAAAATCCTAAAAATCCATAAACCCCAAACCTAAAAAATACAAAAAAAAAAAAAAAACCTAAGCCCTAAATAAAGAAACGCTTAACCATTAAAAACCCTAAAAAAACCTAAAAACCCCTAAACCTAGAAAAACTCTAAGCTATAAACCCTATAAAGCCTTAAATCGTGTATGCTAAAGCCCAAAAAGCAATAAAAAAAACCCTAAGCCCTAAAACCTAACCCTATAAAACCAAATCTTAACCTAAAAATCCCAAAGCCCTAAACCCAAAAAACCTACATAAAACCCTTAACCTATTAAGCCCTAAATCGTATATGCTAAACCCTATAAAACACAAAAAACCACAACCTTAACCCTTAACCTATAAAACCCTAAAAAACCTAGATAAATTCATTAACCTAAAACCCTTAACCTAAAAAATTCCTAAGCCCTTAACCCTAAACCCTAACTTTAAACCCTAAAAACACCGAAAAAAACCCTAAGCCCTAAACCCTAAACCCTAAAAAACACTAAGAAACACTTAACCCGTAAAAACACTAAAAATCCAAAAAACCCCTAAACCTAAAACACTCTAAGCTCTAAACACTATAAAGCCCTAAATCGCATATGCAAAGCCCTAAGCCCTACACCTAAATCTATAAAACCCAAAAAACCATACCAAAGCCCTTAAACCTAAATACCTAGATAAAGCTCTTTACCTAAGACCCTAAACAAAAAAAAACCCTAAACCCTAAATTCAAACCCAAAATCCTAAACTTAGAACCCTAACAAACCCTAAAACCTAAAGCTTAAGAAACCCTAAATCCTATAAACCCTAAAATCCATTTAAAACCCCGACAAAACTCTAAGCTTAAAACCCTAAATCCTAAAAATCTGTAAACCCTAAACCTAAAAAACACAAATAAACCCTAAGCCATAAGAAACACAGAACCATTAAAAATCCTTAAAAACCCAAAAACACCTAAACCTAAAAAAACTATAAGCTCTAAACCCTATAAAGACCTAAATCGTATATGCTAAAGCCCAAAAAGCACAAAAAATCCCTAAGCCCTAAACCCTAAACCTATAAAACCATAAAAGATCTTAACCTAAAAAACCCAAAGCCTAAACCCTAAAAACCTAGATAAAACCCTTAACCTAAATCCCTAAACCTAAATAAACCCTAAGCACTTAACCCTGAACCCTAAATCCTAAATCTAAAACTCTAAGAAACCCTAAATCCTATAAACCCTAAACTAAACCCTAAAAACCACTTAAAACCCATACAAAACCCTAAGCTCTAAACCCTAAATCCTAAAAAACTATAAACCCCAAACTGAAAAAGACAAAAAAAAAAACTAAGCCCTAAACCCTAAGAAACACTTAACCCTTTAAACCCCTAAAAACATAAAAACCCCTAAACGTAAAAAACTCTAAACCCTATAATCCCTAGATTGTATATGATAAACCCTAAAAAGCACAAGGAAAACCCTAAGACCTAAATACTAAACTTATAAAACAGTGAAAAACCTTAACCTAAAAAACCCAAAGCCCTAAACCATAAAATGTAGATAAAACCCTTAACGTAAAACCCTCAACCTAAAAAAAAAAAACTAAACCCTAATCCCTAACCTAAAACCCTAAATCCTAAACCTAAAACCCTAGAAAATCCTAAATCCTAAACCTTAAGAACCGTATATCCTATAAACCCTAAAATAAACCCTAAAAATTTTTTAATACCCCTACAAAATCCTACGCTTTAAACCCTACATCCTTAAAACCCATAAACCCTAAACCTAAAAAACACAAAAAAAAAAAAAAAAAAAAAAAAAAACACTCTAAGCACTAAGCCCTGAACCTATAAAACCATAAAAATCTTAAACTAAAAAACCCAAATCCCTAAAACCTAAAAATTAGATAAAACCCTTAACCTAAATCCCTAAACCTAATATAACACTAAGCCCTAAACCCACAACACTAACCTAAAACCCTAAATCCTAAACCTAAAACCCTAAGAAACACTAAACCCTAAATCCTAAACCTTAACAAACCCTAAATCCCATAACCCTAAAATAAACCCTAAAAACCGTTTACAACCCCTACAAAACCCTAATCTCTAAACCGTAATCGTAAAAATCCATAAACCCCAAACTAAAAAAACTTATGAAACCCTATGCCCTAAACCCTAAACCCTAAAAACCTAGATAAAACCTTAACCTAAATACCTAAATCTAAAAAACCCCTAATCCCTGAATCATAAACCCTAACCTAAAACCTTAAATCCTAAACCAGAAAATCTAAGAGACCCTAAACACTAAACCTTAGCAAACCTTAATTCCTATAAACCCTAAAATAAACCCTAAAACCCATTTAAACCCCTACAAAACCCTAAGCTCTAATCCATAAGTCCTAAAAATCTATATAACCCTGAATTGAAATAACACAAAAAAGCCTAAGCCCTAAACCCTACACCTTAAAAAACCCTATGAAACACTTAACCTTTAAAATCCCTACAAAACACAAAAACCCCTAAACTCAAAAAACTCTAAACCCTATAAAGCCCTAAATTGTATATGCTAAACCCTAAAAAACACGGAAAAAAAACCCTAAGCCTTAAACCCTAAACCTATAAAACCTTAAAGAACCTTAACTTAAAAAACCCAAATCCTAAATCCTAAAAACCTAGATAAAACCCTTCACCTAAAACCCTAAACCCTAACCTAAAACCCTAAATCCTAAAGATAAAACCCTTCAAAATCCTAAATCTAAAACACTAAAAAACCCTAAACCCTAAACCTTAAAAACCCTAAATCCTATAAACCCTAAATTAAACCCTAAAAACCCTTTAAAACACCAACAAAACCCTAAGATCTAATCCTTTATTCCTAAAAATCCCTAAACCCTAACCTAAAACCCTAAATCCTAAACCTAAAACCCCATGAAACCCTAAACCCTAAACCTGAAGAAACCCTAAGTCCTATAAATCCTAAAATAAACCCTAACAATCATTTAAAACCCCTACAAAACCCTAAGCTCTTAACCCAAAATCCAAAAAATCCATAAACGCTAAGCCTTAGAACATAAATAACCCTAAGAAACATTTCACCTTTAAAAACCCTAAAACAAACCCAGAAAACCCTAAACCTAAAAGCTCTTAGCTCTAAACCCTATAAAGCCCTAAATCGTATATGCTAAGCCCTAAAAAACACAAAAAAAAAAAAAAAAAAACCCTAAGCCCTAAGCCCTAAACCTATAAAACCTGAAATAACCTTAACCTAAAATACCCAAGCCCTAAATCCTAGAAACTTAGATAAAACCCTTAACCTAAAACCCTAAACCGAAAAACCCCTAAGCCCTAAACCCTAAACCCTACACTAAAACCCTAAATCCTAAAACTAAAACCCTAATAAACCCTAAACCCTAAACCTTAAGAAACTATAAATCCTATAAACCCTAAAATGAACTCTTAAAACCAATTAAAACCCCTACAAAACTCTAAGCTCTAAACCTTAAATCCTAAAAATTCATAAACCCTAAACCGAAAAAACACAAAAAAAAAATCCTAAGCCGTGAACCCCAAACTCTAAGAAACACTTAACCCTTAAAAACCCTAAAAACCCCATAAAACCCCTAAACCTAACAAAACTCTAAGTTCTAAACCCTACAAAGCCCGAAATCGTATATGCTAAACCCTAAAATTCACAAAAAAAAAAAAAAACCCTAAACCCTAAACCTATAAAACCTTAAAAAACCTTAACCCAAAATACCAGAGCCGTAAACCCTAAAAACCTAGATAAAACCCTCAACCTAAAACCCTAAACCTAAAAAAGCCCTAAGCCCTAAGCCCTAAACCCTAACCTAAAACCCTAAATCCTAAACCTAAAACCCTAAGAAACCCTATATCCTATAAACACTAAAAAAAAAAAACCAAAAACCCATTGAAAACCCCTACAAAAACCTAAGCTCTAAAACCTAAAAATCCGTAAACCCTAAATCTAATAAAACACAAAAAAAAAAAAAACTCCTAGACCTAAACACTAAACCCTAAAAAACACTAAGAAACACTAAACCCTTAAAAACCCTAAAAAACCCAAAAACCACTAAACCTAAAAAACTCTAAGCTCTAAACCTTGTAAAGCCCTAATCGTATCTGCAAAACTCTAAAAAATACAAAAAACTCTAAGCCCTAAACATATAAAACCCTAAAAAACCTTAACCCTAAAAACCTAAAGCCCTAAACCCTATAAACCTAGATAAAACCCTTAAACTAAAACCCTAAGCCTAAAAATAACCTTATACCTTAACAAAAAACCCTAATCCCTAAACCTAAAATCCTAAGAAACCCTAAACCTTTAGAAACCCTAAATCCTATAAACCCTAAAATAAACACTAAACACCATTTTTAACCCCTACAAAACCCTAAGTTTGAAACCTTAAATACTAAAATTCCGTAAACCCTATACCTAAAAAACATTAAAAAAAAGAAACTCTAAGCCCTAAACCCAAAACCCTAAGCAGCACTTAACCATTAAAAACCCTAAAAAACTCCTAAACCTAAAAAAGTCTAAGCTCTAAAAACTAGAAACCCCTAAATCATATAAGCTAAAGCCCAAGAAACACAAAAAAACCATTAGCCCTAAACCCTAAACCTACAAAACCATAAAAAATCTTAACATAAAAAACCCAAAGACCTAAACCCTAAATACCTAGATAAAACAATTATCCTAAATCCCTAAACTAAAAAAACCCTAAACCCTATCCTAAAACCCCAAATCCTAAACCTAAAACCCTAAGAAACCCTAAACAGTAAACCTTAAAAAACCCTAAATCTGATAAACCCTCAAATAAACCCTGAAACTTATTTAAAACCCCTATAAAACCCTAAGCTCTAATCCTTAAATCCTAAAAATCCATAAACCCTAAAATGAATTAACAAAGAACAAAGCCTATGCCCTTAACCCTAAACCCTAAAAAACCCTAAGAAACACTTAACCCTTAAAAACACACAAAAAACCACTAAACCTAAAAAACTCTAAACCCTTTAAAGCCCTAAATTTTACATGGGAAACCCTAAAAACACACACAAAAAAAAAAAAAAAAAAAAAAAAACCCTATAACCTAAATCCTAAACCTATAAAATCCTAAAAGACATTAACCTAAAACACCCAAAGTCCTAAACCCAAAAAACCTAGATATAACCCTTAACCTAAAACCCTAAACCTAAAATAACCCTAAACCGTAACCTAAAACCCTAAATCCTAAAACACTAAGAAACCCTAAACCCTAAGCCTTAAGAAACCCTAAATCCTATAAACCTTAAAATAAACCCTAAATTCTACAAACCCTAAAATAAACCCTAAATACCATTTAAAACTCCTACAAAACCCTAAGATCTAAACCCTTAATCCTAGAAATCTGTAAAGCCTAAACCTAAAAAACACAACCAAAAACCCTAAACGCAAAAAAAACCCTAAGAAACACTTAACCCTTAAAAACCCCCAAAACCCAAAAAGCCCTAAATTTGAAAAACACTAAACTCTAAACCATATAGAGCCCTAAATCATATATGTTAAACCCTAAAAAATACAAAAACCCTATGCCCCTAAATACTAAATCTAAAAAGCCAAAGCCTTAAATCCTAAAATCTTGATAAAACCCTTAACCTAAAACCCTAAACCTAAAAAAATTGTCAGCCCTAACCCACAACTCTAAATCCTAAACCTACGACCTAAGAAACCCTAAACCCTAAACCTTAAGAAATCCCTATAAAACCGTAAGTTCTAAATCTGAAATCCTAAAAATTCGTACACCCTAAACCTAAAAAACACAAAAAAAAAAAAAGCCTAATCCCTAAACCCTAAAAAACCTTAAGAAACACTTAACCCTTAAAAATCCTAAAATACCCAAAAACCCCTAAACCTGAAAAACTCTAAGCTCTAAACCCTATTAAGCCCTAAATCGTATATGCTAAACCCAAAAAAATAAAAAATAAAAACCCAAAGCCCTAAATGTTAAACTTATAAAACCCTAAAAACCCTAAACCTAATAAACCCAAACCCATAAACCTTAAAAACATAGATAAAACCCTTAACATAAAATCCTAAACCTAGAAAACCCTAAACCATAAGTCCAAACCTAAAACCTAAATCCTAAACCCAAAACCCTAAGAAACCCTAAACCCTAAACCTTAAGAAACCCTTAATCCTATAAATCCAAAAATAAAAAACTAAAACCATTTAAAACGCCTATAAAACCTAACCTCTAAATCGTAAATCATAAAAATCCGTAAACCCTAAACTTAACAAACAGAAAAAACCCTAAGCCATAAGCCCTAAACCCTAAAAATCCCTAAGAGCCACTTAACCACTTAAAACACCAAAAATACCTAAACCCAAAAAACTATAAGTTCTAAACAGATAAAACAATTATCCTAAATCCCTAAACTAAAGAAACCCTAAACCCTAACCTAAAACCCCAAATCCTAAACCTAAAACCCTAAGAAACCCTAAACACTAAACCTTAACAAATCCTAAATCCGATAAACCCTCAAATAAACCCTAAAACTTATTTAAAACCCCTATAAAACCCTAAGCTATAATCTCTAAGTTATAAAAATCTATAAACCCTAAAATGAAATAACACAAAAAAAGCCTATGACCTTAACCCTAAACCCTAAAACACCCTCAGAAACACTTAACCCTTAAAAACACACAAAAACCACTAAATCTAAAAACCTCTAAACCCTTTAAAGCCCTAAATTTTATATGCGAAACCCAAAAAACACAAAAAAAAAAACACCTAAAACCTAAATCCTAAACCTATATAACCCTAAAAAAACATTAACCTAAAAAACCAAAAGCCCTAAAACCCTAGATATAACCCATAACCTAAAACCGTAAACCTAAAATAACCCAAAACCCTAAATCCTAAAACACTAAGAAACCCTAAATCCTAAGCCTTAAGAAACCCTAAATCCTATAAACCTTAAAATAAAACCTAAAATAAACCCCAAATCCCTTTTAAAACCCCTACAAAACCCTAAGATCTAAACCCTTAATCCTAGAAATCTGTAAAGCCTAAACCTAAAAACACAACAAAAATCCTAAGCCCAAACCCTAAACCCTAAACTAAAAAGCCTAAGAAACACTTAACCTTTAAAACCCCAAAACCCAAAAAGCCCTAAATCTGAAAAACACTAAACTCTAAACCCTATAAAGCCCTAAATTATTTATGCTAAACCCTAAAAATACAAAAATCCTATACCCTAAATACTAAACCTAAAAATCCCAAAGCCTTACACCTTAAAACCTAGATAAAACCCTTAACCTAAAACCCTAAACCTAAAAATCCTTAATCCCTAACCCACAACTCTAAATCCTAAATCTACGACCTAAGAAACCCTAAACCCTAAACCTTAAAAAACCCTAAAAATCATCTAAAACCCCTAAAAACCATAAGCTCTAAATTCAAATCCTAAAAATTTGTAAACCCTAAACCTAAAAAAATATTTAAAAAAAAACCTAAGCCCTAAACCCTAAAAAACACTTAACCCTTAAAAATCCTAAAAAACCTAAAAACCCTTGAAGCTAAAAAAACTCTAAGCTCAAAATCCTATTAAGCCCTAAAACTTATATGATAAACCCTGAAAAAAAAAAAACCCAAAGACATAAATGTTAAACGTATAAAACCCTAAAAACCCTAAACCTAATAAACCCAAACCCATAAACCTTGAAAACCTAGATAAAACCCTTAATCGAAAACCCTAAACCTAAAAAGCCCTAAGACCTAAACCCTAAACCCTAAGTCCTAACCTAAAACCCTAAATCCTAAACCCAAAACACTAAGAACCCGTAAACCCTAAACCTTAAGAAACCCTTAATCCTATAAGCCCAAAAATAAAAAATAAAACCCCTATAAAACCTAAGCTCTAAACCGTAAATCATAAAAATCTATAAACCCTAAACTTAACAAACACAAAAAACCCTAAGCCACAAGTCCTAAACCCTAAAAATCCCTATGAGACACTTAACCATTTAAAACACCAAAAATACCTAAACCCAAAAAACTATAACTATAAATCCCTAAATCGTATTTGCTAAACCCTAAAAACACACAAAAAAACCCAAAACCTTAAACTATAAAAAACCCAAAACCTTAAACCCTAAAAACCTAGATGAAACCCTTTACATAAAACCCTAAACCTAAAAAAACCCTATGGTGTAAACCATAAACCTTAACCTATAACCCTAAATCCTAAACCTAAAACCCAAAACCCTAAACTATAAGAAAACCTAAATCCTATAAACACTAAAATAAACCCTAACAACCATTGAAAACCCCTATGAAACCCGAAGCTCTAAACCCCAAATCCTAAAAATCCATAAAAATTAAACATAAAAAAATACAAAAAAAAAAGAAAAAACCCTAAGAAATAAACCCTAAACCCTATGAAACGCTTAACCCTTAAAAACCCTAAAAAACCCAAAACCCCCTAAACTTAAAAAACTCTAAGTTCTAAACCCTATTAAGTCCTAAATCATGTATGCTAAACCCTAATAAACACAAAAAGAAACCTTAAGCCCTAAACCCTAAACCTATAAAACCCTAAAAAACTTTAACCTCAAAAACCCAAAGCCCTAAACCCTAAAAACATATATAAAACCCTTAATCTAAAACCCTAAAGCACTAAATCGTATACGCTAAACCCTAAGCCCTATTCCTAAATCTTTATACCCTAAAAACCTCAAGTTAAAAAACCCAAAGCCCTACACCCTTAAAACCTAGATAAAACTCTTAACCTAAAACCCTAATTAAAAAAAACACCCTAAACCCTAACCTAAAACCCAAAGAAACCCTAAAATATAAACCTTATGAAACCCTTAATCCTATAAACCTTAAAATAAACCCTAAAATCCATTTAAAAGCCCGACAAAACCCTAAGCTTGAAACCCAAAATACTAAAAATCCATAAACCCCAAACCTTAAAAATACAAAAAAAAAAAAGAAAAAAAAAAAAAAAACCCTAAGCCCTAAACCCTAAGAAACACTTAACCATTAAAAACCCTAAAAAAACCTAAAAATCCCTAAACCTAAAAAAATTCTAAGCTATAAACCGTATAAAGCCCTAAATCGTATATGCTAAAGCCCAAAAAGCATAAAAAAACCCTAAGCCCTAAACCCAAAACCTATAAAACCAAAAAAATCTTAACCTAAAAAACCCGAAGCCCTAAACCCTAAAAACCTACATAAAACACTTAACCTAAAAAAACCCTAAGCCCTAAACCCTAACCTAAAACCCTAGGAAACCCTAAACCATAACAAACCCTAAATTCTATAAACCCTAAAATAACTCCTACAAAACCATAACCAATAAACCCTAAATCCTAAAAATTCGTAAACCCCAAACAGAAAAAACACAAAAAACCTATGCCCTAAACCCTAAACCCTAAAAATCCCAAAGAAACACTTAACCCATAAAACCCCTAAATACACAAAAATCCCTACAGCTAAAAAACTCTAACCCCTGTAAAGGCCTTATATGATAAACCCTAAAAACCACAAAAAAAAACCCCTAAGACCTAAATCCTACACCTATAAAACCTAAAAAACCTAAAGCTCTAAACCCTAAAAACCTAGATAAAACCCTTAGCCTAAAAACCTAAACCTAGTGAAACCCTAAACCCTAACCTAAAACCCTAAATCCTAAACTAAAAACCCTAAGGAATCCTAAACCATTAACCCTAAGAAAACCTAAATCCTATAAACCCTAAAAACTATTTAATACCCCTACAAAACCCTATGCTCTAAACCCTAAATCCTAAAAATTCGTAAACCCTAAACCTTAAAAACACAAAAAAAACCCTAAGCCCTAAAACCTAAACCTTAAACCCTAAGAAACAGTTAGTCATTAAAAATGCTAAGAAAACCTAAAAACCCCTAAACCTAAAAAAAAAGCTCTAAGCTTTAAACTCTATTAAGCCCTAAATCGTATATGCTAAACCCTATAAAACACAAAAAGCCCTACCCCATAACCCTAAACCTATACAACCCTAAAAAACCTAGATAAATTCATTAACCTATAACCCTAAACCTAAAAAATTCCTAAGACCTTAATCCTAACCATAAACCATAAAAACACAAATAAAAAAACCTAAGCCCTAAACCTTAAACCCTAAAAAACCCTAGGAAACACTTCACCCTTAAAAACACTAAGAATCGAAAAAACCCCTAAACCTAAAAAACTCTAAGCTCTAAACCCTATAAAGCCCTAAATCGTATGAATGAACTACAGACCATCTTGAACAAACTAAAAAGAGACTCAGTTAACTTTAAGAAAACAGATCAAATCATATCAACTAAGAAACTGATACAAACTAGCAGCTCACTATTTTAGTCACAACAACGCATAACACTCTTGGTCTGAAACAAACAAGGAAAATTAAAGGTAAAGAGTTGTACCTCTCTCGGAGCGATGAAATCGGGACAATGACGAAACCAGGAGCGACTTCATACTGCAGAGCTCATTGTTCTGCCTCTAATGCCCACTGTCTGATAATAAAAGGAAACAAATAAGTATATAAATAACAAACAACCAAATAAAACAATATTCAACTAAAAGTACAGGTTCCTCAATAAAATAATAATTAGATAACAAGCCAACATAAATTACTTAACCAAACAACAATTGGGCACATGAAAAAAGCAAACAGAATACTTAAACAATGTAGCGATCTAATCTTCAATTCCACATATTAGATATCTTAATGTGTTTGTACAAAAAAAAAACAATTAAATTACAAAAACAGTAAGTGAGCACTATATGGTCATCACAAAAATAATGAAACTCATGGTGCGTCATCTTCAAACTCTCTCATCTTCAAGTTGATCTTTAGACTCATTTTCATACTCATTTTGAGACTCATCTCTATACTCATTTTCATACTCATCTTCAAACTCATTTGTAGACTCATCTTCAAACTCCTCTTCATACTCGACTTTAAGTTGTTAAGTAACAAATTCCTTCGAAGGCACATCAATAATTGTTTTAGGTACATTAGTCCTTTTTAAGAGTACTTCACCATTATCTTTTGGTATAGATGGTCCCATCAAATGTTCAGATGGCTCGTTTTCATAAATTTGTGGGAGATTAGATTCAACTTCATCACCCATGTTAAACAAGTATCTCAGAACAGTCTTCATAACATAAAATCTATCTTGATCATATGGATCTTGCACATAGAAGCATTGGTGTACTTGAGATCCAAGCACAAAAGGCTCTTCCTGAGAGCATCTCTTGTTAAAATATACATAAGTAAGGCCAAGCATCATTTTCAACCTCATACCAATCGCACTTAAATAGAACAACCTTAAAATGACCATAATAGTCTAATTCAACAATATCAACTATTCTGCCATAATAAATCAAATCTACAATAATCGGATTTTTATCCTTTGAGCTTGCAAAGCTTGTAGTTGAAGCAACTAGTGTAACACTACTATTTTGTGTTTTACGCCTTGCATCATGCTGCCTAACATGAAATCTATATCCATTGATGAGATACCCAGAATATCTTTTTGCCACATAATTTGGTCATCTAGACAATTGTTTTTATCAAATCAGGCACATCCTCTTGCAACACACGAGTTTCAAACCATTGAGGGAAGTTTCGACAATGATTCTTAGCCTTGATACATTTATATCTTTGTGGCTGATTATTAATCTCTTGCTCATGCTCTCTACACAACATGTACTTTTTTTGTTAAAATAATAAATAAAATAAGTTAAATTATACAAAAAGAATACTATATTCAAATTAAGTTACCTAATATATTTTGAACCTCGTCACAGTTTCCCAATAAGTATGCATGTGCCTGACTTAGTGACTTGTTATCTAAAATGAATGAATTAGTTTTCTTTGCTCCTAAAGGAACTCCTTTGTTAGGAAACAAAATCACAATTTTTGCATCACTTGGGTCACTTTCATCATTATATTGGGCTCTTCTGTTAAATCTGGTATGCACACCTGATGTATGTGTAATTAAGACACAACTTCCAATGCAAGTGTCTACGATCGTACAATAGTTTAGTAACCCAACCAAGGGTTGGGATCGTTCCCAAGAGAATAGTTTTGAGAATTAATAGAACAATAAAATTAAGTGCTAACTAGTCATAGCTAAAGACATTAACGATTAAAAACATTGTAAATTAAAAAGGGACACAAGAGTGTCAATTAACAATGGGGTTTTGTCACTAGTAAGTAAAAACAGCAAACTAAACAAGGATTTCTAAGTAATGAGAGGGGATCCTTGGTATGTGACGGGAATACGGGTTAAGCTAGATTATTGGGTACATGCTTTCGATAAAAGATTCATAGAACAATTGTGACTAGGCTAAACTTTAAGGGGGATAAGCTCTCTCTCGAGCAACTTACCCCGTTTCAAATGCGTTCCTCTCAGAAACCTACTTACCGCATGAAGACCAACCTACGCCTTAACCCACTCACTCTCTCGAGCTGAGTGTGTGGGAATGCGATTAGGATTACCTCTTTTGAGCTGAACCTCATGTCGACCCACTCCCACCGGCCATCAATTTAGTAATTTTAGTTTTACGACCTCTCTCTTGAGCAAGCAGAAAACACATAAATAAACTTGTATTTGAAACTACAAATTCATTAAATTCATCCACAACTACTAAAAGAAATCACATTAAACTATGATTTTAAATTATCAGCAAGCAAGACCCAACAATTATCTTAACCCATATTAGCTAAATCACACCCCAAGAATTGGGGTTTTTAGCCACACATGTATAAGAGATAGAAATTTATACCAAATTGAGCTCGCATTCAACTGAGTATGAAGATTTAAGTCTTAATATAGGCCAAAATTGAAGTATCCAAGAGACCAAAATCCAAATCTTAAAGATGAAACCCTTTGGATCTTCAAGTCTTCAAAACCCTCTCAGACTTAGAGCAAAAATATCAAAAGTACTCTTTTATATGAAAATTATAATAATTGTTCCACACTTAAAACTAAAACTCTAACAAGTATTTATAGTTTCCACAAATTTGTGCTGCAGTGCATCATTCGGTCGTTGGTCGAAATCGTCGATCAATTTGGCAATTCGCCTTTTGGTGTAGTTCATCACCGTCTTGCACCAGCCATCAGCATCGTCGTGCTCTGGGTCATGGGGTGACATGGTACTGCTTTGCGGAACTTCTCGGCGATGTGCCGACTGCTCATTTTTTCGTCAACTTGATCCTTTCCTTCAAGGCTCAGCATACTGGAACAAAAGGCGAAGTAAGACCCTTCGACGACTCGCCAAGTGGACTCGATGATCCTCAGGCCTTTATTTCTTTGTTCTGTTCAGCCTTTTTGTTCCTTTTTGCGACGTAGTGTCCATGTTTTCCTTTAAATTTCAAATACCTGAAACTTAAGGGTTTTCATCAGATATTGAGATAAAATAAGCATTTGAGGACACAATTTCTATTAAAATATAGCCCTAAATGAGTCCAATTTGTGGACTCATGAACACACCCAACTTAAATTTTTGCTTGTCCTCAAGCAAACTCAAGTTTAGCCATTCAAAAAGGGTGTCACGAACAGTGCTACACAAGACTCAATTATGAATGCACACAACAAGACTCAATTTACTTATGCAAAGATCAAATGTGCAGTCAAAGATTCAAGTTGTGACTCACCAATATCAAATAATCTCATGCTCACAATACTTGTTTCAAGTGCAAGTTCAAGCTCAACCAAAGTGTTCAATGCCCTCACACAAGGAATGATTCCATAATCACACAATAGTTCACAGTTTAAAGCTTCGGAATCAGATGCAACGCTCACTCTCACAAGGAAGAACACAATGTATGCTTTCACCCGTAGGTTTTCCCGTATTTTCCAATCAACATTTGTTTCAGCTCACTTAAGATCAAAAAGGTCTTTTCAAGGCTTGTAATGGGGCTAATGGGGCCAAGTGCAAAGGTATGGTCATTTAGAATCAGTGACTTTCATCCTCATGAAATGCGGTGCTCACAACACTTCCTTTCCTTTGTCTTAATCATTCTCTTTAGTGCTCATAAGTCGTATTATTCACTTTCCATGGACTGTTTGGGAACCCCATTTCTTTTGTAATTTATTCCACATCTTTATTTTTCATTCTTTTTCTTTTTCTTTATCTTTTTTTTATATGGAGGGGTTCCATTTTTCTTCAAAACCATGGGTAAGGGGGACTTTCTTGCACTTCTTGATTTGCCCTGATCTTTTCACCACACCTCCAACTTAGGTTTTTGGCCTAAGTTGGCTATTCAACTAACCACAACTTCATGATGATTATGGGTAATGGATAAAGAAAGGTTATGCTTTCATGAAGTTTCTTCCAAAGAAAGGGAAGGCTCAAGGGGTGTTCAAAAGCGGTTCACACACTCACAAGGTAGGTCACAAAAGAGGTATATGTCAAATTGGCTCACACTCTTAGAAGTTGCCTAAGATCATATCAAGAGATAATATCACTTAGTTGACTGCACAACGGGCAAATTCTAGGATCTATCATGCATGGTTCAAAGTAAGCTCATCACACTAGGCATTGACACTACAATAAACAAGAGTCCACACTTATGCTAGTATGCAATGATCATCACAAAAGACTCACTTCGATACTAGGCTAGTCATAACGAGATGCAAAGAGTTCACATATTGTCTATGCAACTTCCTTTGGCCTCATTTTAGCCGCGCATTCATGTTCATTCGATTGAGAGCACTATTCAAGCCATCGATATTGATCCGAATCGAGACTTAAATTTTGCAAAAGAACAGCCACATTCAACACACGAGAGGTGGCAAAAATTTTCGGACGGGTCAAAAATCTTTTTTGCAAGTTAAAATAAAAGGATCCATAAGCTCAAACATTTACAAAAACAGTGTAAAAATACCATAATAGCTCATTACCCAAAATATAATATCAAAATAAATATTCACAAAGGTAAAGTGGGCCTCACCCTACCACAAATAAAAGTATTTGTCATAAAATATGAATAAAAGTATCCAAAAATAAAAATAAGTAAGACAAAGAGGGAGGTAAAGAAGGGTCCTGTCTATGCAGTCGCTCCCTCTGTCAGGGTCTCTGTCTGAATCAGGGCATCAGTGCCCAGAGCATCTGTCTGGTCTTGGGTCTCAGTACCAGACTCACCTCAAGAGGAATGGAAGTGCTAGATCCATTAGGAGTTGCTGTGGACATCTCAGTCAATGATGGATGGATCACTAGCTGCACAACTGATCCCATAAGATCTGGCAAATCTCTGAATATGCTCTCATCACAGCTCTTGTGCGTTTCCTCTTCGTGCAGTGCTATCAGCTTTTCATCGGTCTCTGTATCTGACTCTTCCTCCATTGTGCCACCCCTATGCACATCTCCGGTGGTAGTCAGAGGAATCCCCGAGGTCTTAGGAGCATCCCTGTCCTCTGTAGCCTCTAGCAGTGAAGTGAAGTCAGTAGACTTAAGATAGTCTACGTCCTTCCTCAAATCTGCTACTTTGGCTTTTAAAGCCAAAGCCTCAGATGTACCCCTGTTTGCTCTCACAAGCAGTGATTCTAGCAGCCAGATCATCAACAGAGGCCCTAAGGGCTGTTAGTGCAGCCAAGATAGCATTATCGATCATTCCTGGAATGGATCTCTCCAATCAAGTCATTCTCACATTCGCTGAATAGGCCAGCTGTCCCATCTTCAGGATCATAGCCTAAGTAATCCGGTAGGCTGGGAAAAGGAAGAAGAAACACCTGGTACCTGTGAAGAAGAGGAGGGTGCAGATGTACCTAAAGGCTCAGAGGCCGGAGTAGATGAAGGTGCTTCTGTTGGTAACAAGTCAACATCAACTTCCGTAGAGATATCTGCCGGAGGTGCTCTCCTCCTATCAACCTCCTCTCGTGTGAACTCAGCCTCAATACATCGAATGTTCATGGAGGATAAAGGGATGGCCTCTATATCATACGTAGGATCTTGGGATACTTTGGCATGCTGATATAACTCAGTGATCAAAACCTAAAATGGCAGAGAGGTAAGTCTCTGCTTGGCTCTCATGGCCATCTCTTGCGAAATCAGCAGTCCTAGGTCGATTCGCCTCCTGGCCATGATAGATCCGAGGCAAGCTGCCTTAGGATGGCACATAATAGACTTGTTCTGGGATGACATTATGGTGTTGTTGATGAACCAAACCAGAACCTGGAGGCGATGTTCATGTCCCTCTTCTCAATGGGAGCTCCTGCATTGATCCACCTCGGGGTGGTGTTAGAAATCAGCAAAGCTAACCAACCCTTGAAATCATCTAGGGATGGAACAATAGGCAGCCCCTCATAAGGAAGTACAGAGTGCAGCGGTCTACCCAATACATCATTAATATGCTCGCTGTGACACTCAACCTCCTTGCCTCTGACCATGACCGGCTTCATCGGTCGAAACTCACTTGCCTTCTTCTTGCTCTTAGGCACCAACTCCCCATAAGCTGTGTGAAACTCCCTAAGCGATAGAATGAACTACAGACCATCTTGAACTAAAGACTATCGCTTTAGCGTTTAGGGCTTAGGGTTTTTTCGATTTAGCATTTTAGGTTAAGGGTTTTATCTAGGTTTTTAGGAGTTATGTCTAGGGTCTTTTAGGTTAAGGTTCTTTATGGTTTTATACGTTTAGGGTCTAGGGCTTAGGGTTTTTTTTAGGGTTAAACATATACGATTTAGGGTTTTATAGGGTTTAAGGCTTAGAGGTTTTTAGGTTTAGGGGTTTCTCAGTTTTTTTAGGGTTTTTAATAGTTAAGTGTTTCTTATGGTTATTTAGGTTCTAGGGCTTAGGGATTTTTTTTTTAGTGTTTTTTAGGCTTAGGGTTTATGGATTTTTTGGATTTAGAGTTAAGAGCATAGGGTTTCTTAGGGGTTTTAAATGGTTTTTAGGGTTTATTTTAGGGTTGATAGGATTTAGGGTTTCTTCAGGTTTAGGTTTAAGGGTTTCTTGGGGTTTTAGGTTTAGGATTTAGGGTTTTAGGTTAGGGTTTAGGGATTTTTAGGAATAAAGGATTATATTTAAGGTTTTTTTTAGAGATTTTAAATGGGTTTTATGGTTTATAAGATTTAGGGTTTCTTAAGGTTTAGGGTTTAGGGTTTCTTAGTGTTTTAGATTTAGGATTTCTAAGGGTTTTAGGTTTAGGATTTAGGGTTTTAGGTTAGGGTTTAGGGTTTTAGGTTAAAGGTTTTATCTAGGTTTTGAGGATTTAGGGCTTGGGTTTTTTAGGTTAAGGTTTTTTATGGTTTTATAAGTTTAGGGTTTAGGGCTTAGGGTTTTTTTGTGTTTATTAGGGTTTAGCATATACAATTTAGGGCTTTATAGGGTTTAGAGTTTTTTAGGTTTAGGGGTTTTTGTGTTTTTTTATGGTTTTTAATGATTAAGAGTTTCTTAAGGTTATTTAGGGTGTAGGGTTTATGGCTTAGGCTTTTTTTGTGTTATTTTAATTCAGCGTTTACATATTTTTAGGACTTAGGGTTTAGAGCTTAGGGTTTTGTAGGGGTTTTGAATGGTTTTTAGGGTTTATTTTAGGGTTTATAAGATTTTGAGTTTGTTAAGGTTTAGGGTTTAGGGTCTCTTAGTGTGTTCGGTTTAGGATTTAGGATTTTAGGTTAGGGTTTATGGTCTAGGGATTAGGGTTTTTAAGGTTTACGAATTTAGGTTAAGGGTTTTATCTAGGTATTTAGGGTTTAGGGCTTTGGGTTTTTTAAGTTAAGATTTTTTATGGTTTTATAGGTTTAGGATTTAGCGCTTAAGGTTTTTTTTTTTTTGTGCTTCTTGGGCTTTAGCATATACGATTTACGGCTTTATAGGGTTTAGAGCTTAGAGTTTTTTAGGGTTTTTAATGGTTAAGAGTTTCTTAGATTTAGGGTTTTGGGTTTTTTATGTTAATGTTTTTTAGGGTTTAAGGCTTAGGGGTTTTTTTTTTGTACTTTTTTGGCTTTAGCATATATGATTTAGGGATTTATAGAGTTTAGAGCTTAGAGTTTTTTGGGTTTAGGGGTTTTTGGATTATTTGGGGGTTTTAATGGTTAAGTGTCTCTTAGGGTTTTTTAGGGTTTAGGGCTTAGGGTTTAGGGTTTTTTGTGTTTGTTAAGTTTAGGGTTTATGGATTTTTAGGATTTAGGGTTTAGAGCTTAGGTTTCATAGGGGTTTTAAATGGTTTAAGGGTTTATTTTAGGGTTTATAGGATTAAGGGTTTCTTAAGGTTTAGGGTTTAGGATTTCTTAGGGTTTTATGTTTAGGATTTAGGGTGTTAGGTTAGGACTTAAGGTTTAGGGTTTAGAGCTTAGGTTTCATAGGGGTTTTAAATGGTTTTAGGGTTTATTTTAGGGTTTATAGGATTAAGGGTTTCTTAAGGTTTAGGGTTTAGGATTTCTTAGGGTTTTATGTTTAGGATTTAGGGTGTTAGGTTAGGACTTAAGGTTTAGGGTTTAGAGCTTAGGTTTCATAGGGGTTTTAAATGGTTTTAGGGTTTATTTTAGGGTTTATAGGATTAATGGTTTCTTAAGGTTTAGGGTTTAGGATTTCTTAGGGTTTTATGTTTTGGATTTAGGGTGTTAGGTTAGGACTTAAGGTTTAGGGTTTAGGGTTTTGGTCTTTGTTTTTTTTTAGGTTTAGGATTTTAGGTTAAGTGTTTTATCTAGGTTTTTAGGGTTTATGGGTTTGGGTTTTTTAGGTTAAGGATTTTTAGGGTTTTATAGGTTTAAGGTTTATGGCTTTGTATTTATTTTTTGAGTTTTTTAGAGTTTAGCATATACGATTTAGGGATTTATAGGGTTTAGAGCTTAGAGTTTTTTAGGTTCAGGAGTTTTTGGGTTTTTTAGGGTTTTTAAGGGTAAAGTGTTTCTTAGGGTTTATAGTGTTTAGGACATAGGGTTTTTTTTTTTTGTGTTTTTTAGGTTTAGGGTTTACGAATTTTTAGGATGTAGGGTTTAGAGCTTAGGGTTTTGTAGGGGTGTTAGATGGTTTTTAGGGTTTATAGGATTTAGGATTTCTTAAGGTTTAGGGTTTAGGATTTCTTAGGGTCTTAGGTTTCGTATTTAGGGTTTTAGGTTAGGCTTTAGGGTTTAGGGCTTAGGGGTTTTTTAGGTTAAGGGTTTTAGGTTAAGGTTTTATCTAGGTTTTAGTGTTTAGGGCTATGGGTTTTTTTGGGTTAAGATTTTTTAGGGTGTTGTATGTTTAGGGTTTGGGGCTTAGGTTTTTTTTTTTTTTTTGTGGTTTTTAGGGTTTAGCATTTACGATTTAGGGATTTATAGGGTTTAGAGTTTAGAGTTTTTAGGTTTAGGGATTTTGGGTTTTTTTGGATTCTTAAGGGTTAAGTGTCTCTTATGTTTTTTAGGGTTTAGGGTTTAGGGCTTAGAGTTTTTTTGTGTTTTTTAGGCTTAGGGTTTACAAATTTTTAGAAATAAGGATTTAGAGCTTAGGGTTTATAAATGGTTTTTAGGGTTTATAGGATTTAGGGTTTCTTAATGTTTAGGGTTTAAGGTAAGGTTTCTTAGAATTTTAGGTTTGTGATTTAGGTTAGGACTTAGGGTTTAAGGTTTAGGTCTTAGGGTTTTTTTAGGTTAAGGGTTTTATCTAGGTTTTTTGGGTTTATGGGTTTGGGTTTTTTTAGGTTAAGGGGTTTTATAGGTTTAAGGTTTAGAGCTTTTTTTTTTTTTTTTTTTTTTTTTTTTTTTTTTTTTTTATTTTTTAGGGTTTAGCATATATGGTTTAGGGCTTTGTAGGGTTTAGAGCTTAGAGTTTTTTAGGTTTAGGGGTGTTTGGATTTTTAAGGTTTTTTAAGGGTGAAGTGTTTCTTAGGGTTTTTAAGAGTTTAGGGCTTAAGGTTTTTTTTTTTGTATTTTTTAGGTTTAGGGTGTACAAATTTTTAGGATTTAGGGTTTAGAGCTTAGGGTTTTGTAAGGGTTTTAGATGGTTTTTAGGATTTATAGGATTTAGGGTTTCTTAAGGTTTAGGGTTTCTTAGGGTCTTAGGTTTCGGATTTAGGGTTTTAGGTTAGGGTTTAGAGTTTAGGGCTTAGGGTTTTTTTAGGTGTAGGGTTTTAGGTTAAGGGTTTTATCTAAGTTTTAGGGTTTAGGGCTTTGGGTTTTTTGGGTTAAGTTTTTTACGGTTTTATAGATTTAGGGTTTAAGGCTTATGGTTTTTTTGTGTTTAGCATATACGATCTAGGTCTTTATAGGGTTTATAGCTTAGAGTTTTTTAGGTTTAGGGATATTTGGGTTTTTTAGGGTTTTAAGGGTTAAGTGACTCTTAGGGTTCTTTTTTTTTTTTTTTTGTGTTTTTTAGGGTTTTAGGGTAAATTGTTTAGGGATTTTTTAGGGTTTAAGGCTTTGGGTTCGTTGTGTTTTTTAGGTTTGGGGTTTATGGATTTTTAGGATTTAGGGTTCAGAGCTTAGGGTTTTGTAGGGGTTTTAAATGTTTTTTAGGGTTTATAGGATTTAGGCTATTATATAGTTTAGGGTTTTGGGTTTCTTAGGGTTTAGAGCTTAGGGTTTTGTAGGGGTTTTGAATGGTTTATAGGGTTTTGTAGGGTTTTTTTGGGTTTTTAGGGTTTTAGGTTAGGGTTTAGGGTTAAGGGCTTAGGGATTTTTTGGGATTAGGGTTTTAGGTTGAAGAATTTATCAAGGTTTTTTAGGGTTTTATATGTTTTGGGTTTAGGGCTTCGAGTTTTTATAGTAGGGTTTAAAGCTTAGAGTTTTTTAAGTTTAGGGGTTTTTGGTTTTATTTTTTAACGGTTTTTAAGTTTAGGAGTTTTGGGATTTTAGGGTTTTTAAGGTTTACGTGTTTCTTAGGGTTTAGGGTTTAGGGATTAGGGTTTTTTTTTGTGTTTTTTAGGATTAGGGTTTATGAATTTTTAGAAATAACAGATTAGAGCTTAGGGTTTTGTAGGGGTTTTAAATGGTTTTAGGGTTTATTTTAGGGTTTATACGATTTAGGGTTTCTTAAGGTTTAGGGTTTAGGGTTTCGTAGTGTTTTAGGTTGAGGTTTAGGGTTTAGGGTTTAAGATTTATGGATTAGGGCTTAGGGTCTTTTTAGTTTTAAGGTTTCAGGTTAAGGGTTGTATTTAGATTTTTAGGGTTTAGGGCTTTTGGTTTTTACATTATGGTTTTTAGGGTTTAGGGCTTAGGATTTTTTTTTTTTTTTGTGTTTTTTAGGGTTTAGCATATACAATTTAGGGCTTTATAGGGTTAAGAGCTTAGAGTTTTTTTTAGGTTTAGGGATTTTTGGTTTTTTAAGGGTTAAGTGTTACTTAAGGTTTACAGTTTATGGCTTAGGGGATTTTTTCTGTTTTGAGGTTTAGGGTTTACGGATTTTTAGGAATTAGGGTTTAGAACTTAGGTTTTGTAGGGGTATTAAATGGTTTTTAGTGCTTATTTTAGGGTTTATAGGATTTAGGGTTTCTTAAGGTTTAGGTTTTAGTATATCTTAGGTTTTAGGTTGAGAATTTAGGGTTTTAGGTTAGGATTTAGGTTTTAAGGGTTTTTTAGGTTTATGGTTTTAGGTAAAGGGTTTTATTTAGGTTTTTATGGTTTAGGGCTTTGGGGATTTAAAGGTTTTATAGGTTTAGGATTTAGGTCTTAGCATTTTTTTTTTGTGTTTTTTAGGGTTTTGCATATACAATTTAGGGCTTTATAGGGTTTAGAAATTTTAGGTGTAGGGGTGTTTGTGTTTTTAGGGGTTTTAAGGGTTAAGTGTTTCTTAGGAATTTTTAGGGTTTAGGGCTTAGGCTTTTTTTCCTGTTCTTTTAGTTTAGGATTTTAATGACTTAGGGTTTAGAGCTTAGGGTTTCGTAGGGGTTTTGAATGGTTTTTAGGGTTTATTTTAGGCTTTTTTAAGGTTTAGGGTTTTGGGGGTTTCAGGGTTTTAGGTTTAGGATTTAGTGTTTTAGGTTAGTGTTTAGGGTTTAGGGCTGAAGGCTTTTTTAGGCTTAGGGATTTAGGTTAAGGGTTTTATCTAGGTTTTTAGGGTGTAGGGCTTTGGATTTTTTCGGTCAAGATTTTTTATGGTTTTATAGGTTTAGGTTTTAGGGCTTAGGGTTTTTTTATGTTACTTGGGCTTTAGCATATACAATTTAGGGCTTCATAGTGTTAAGAGCTTAGAGTTTTTTTAGGTTTAAGGTTTTTTGGGTTTTTTAGTGTTTTTAGTGGTTAAGTGTTTCTTAGGGTTTAGGGTTTAGGGCTTACGGTTTTTTTGTGTTTTTTAGGTTTAGGGTTTATAGATTATTAGGATTTAGGGTTCCAAGCCTAGGGATTTGTAGCTGTTTATATGATTTTTTTGGGTTTATTTTAGGGTTTATAGTATTTAGGGTTTCTTAGGGTTTAGCATTTACAGTATAGGGGTTTTTTTGGGTTTAGGGTTTTGGTTAAGGATTTTATCTAGGTTTTTAGGGTTTAGGGCTTTGTTATTTTAGGTTAAGATTTTTAAGGGTTTTATAGGTTTAGGGTTTAGGGCTTAACCCCTTTTTTGTATTTTTTAGGGTTTAGTATATACGATTTAGGGCTTTATAGGGTTTAGAACTTACAGTTTTTTAGGTTTAAGGGTTTGTTAGTTTTTTTTAGGGTTTTTAAGGGTTAAGTGTTTCTTAAGGTTTTTTAAGGTTTAGTGTATAGGTCTTGGGTTTTTTATTTTTGTTTTTTAGGTTTAGGGTTTACAGATTTTTAGGGTTTAGAGCTTAGGGTTTTGTATGGGTTTTAAATCATTTTAGGGTTTATTTTAGGGTTTCTTAAGGTTTACGTTTCAGGGTTTCTTAGGAATTTATGTTTAGGATTTAGTGTTTTAGGTTAGGGTTTAGGGCTTAGGGCTTACGGTTTTATTAGGCTTAGGGTTTTAGGTTATGGGATTTATCTAGGTTTTTAGGGTTTAGGGCTTTTGGTTTTTTAGGTTAAGTTTTTTTAAGATTTTATAGGTTTAGGGTTTACGGCTTAAGTTTTTTTTCTTCTTTTTTTGTGTTTTTTAGGGTTTAGCACATATGATTTAGAGCTTTATAGGGTTTAGAGCTTAGAGCTTTTTGGGTTAAGGGGTTTTTTAGTATTTTAAGTGTTAAGTGTTTCTTAGGATTTTTTAGGGTTTAGGGTTTAGGGCTTAGGTTTTTTTTTTTTTTTTTGTGTGTTTTTTAGGTTTAGGGTTTACGGATTATTAGGATTTTGGGTTTTGAGCTTCAGGGTTTTTAGGGGTTTGAAATTAGTTTTATGATTTATTTTAGGGTTTTATAGGATTTCGTGTTTATGAAGGTTTAGGGTTTCATATGGTTTTATGTTTAGGATTTAAGGTTTTATGTTAGTGTTTAGGATTAAGAGGCTTAGGGTTTTTTTTTATGTTTTGGGTTTTAGGTTAAGGGTTTATCTAGGTTTTTAGGGTTTAGGGATTTGGGGTAATTTAGGATAATGTTTTCTTAGGGTTTAATAGGTTTAGGGCTTAGGGTTTTTGTTTTTTTGTGTTTTTTTATGGTTTAACATATATGATTTAGGGCTTTATAGGGTTTCTTAGGGTTATTTAGGGTTTAGGGCTTAGGGGTTTTCGTGTTTCTTAAGTTTAGGGTTTACAAATTTTTAGCATTCAGGGTTTAGAGCTTAGGGTTTTGTAGGGGTTTTGAATGGTTTTTAGGGTTTATTGTTTTTAAGGTTTCTTAAGGTTTAGGGTTTCTTAGGGTTTTAGGTTTAAGATTTAGGGGTTTAGGGCTTAGTGTTTTTTTAGGTTTAGGGTTTGTGGTTAAGGGTATTATCTAGGTTTTTAGGATTTTGAGCTTTGTATTTTTTAGGCTAATGTTTTTTTATGATTTTATAGGTTTAGGGTTAAGGGATTAGAAGTTTTATTTTGTGTTTTTTATGGTTTAGCACATACGATTTAGGGCTTTATAGGGTTTATATCTTAGAGTTTTTTTAAGTTAAGGGGTTTTTGGGTTTTTTAGGGTTTTTAAGGGTTTAGTGTTTCTTAGTATTTTTTAGGATTTAGGGTTTAGGGCTTTGGTTTTTTTTTTTTTGTGTTTTTCAGGTTTAGGGTTTACGGATCTTTAGGATTTAGTATTTAGAGCTTCGGGATTTGTAGTGTTTTTAAATTAGTTTTATGGTTTATTGGATTTTTGGTTTCTTAAGGTTTAGGGTTTCATAGAGTTTTAGGTTTAGGATTTAAGGTTATAGGTTAGGGTTTTTTTAGGTTTAAGGTTTTAGGGTAAGGGTTTTATCTAGGTATTTAGGGTTTAGGGATTTGAGATTCTTTGGTTAAGTGTTTTTAGGGTTTTTTAGGTTTAGGGCTTAAGTTTTTTTTTTTTTTTTTTTGTGTTTTTTAGGGTTTAGCATATAGGATTTAGGGCTTTATAGGGTTTAGAGCTTAGAGTTTTTTAGGTTTAGGGGTTTTTGGTTTGTAGGGTTTTTAAGGGTGAAGTGATTCTTAGGGTTTAGGGTTTAGGGCTTGGGTTTTTTTTTTGGTTTCTTAGGTTTAGGGTTTACTAATTTTCAGGATTTAGGTTTAGATCTTAGGGTTTTTTTAGGTGTTTTAAATGGTTTTTAGGATTTATTTTAGGGTTTATAGCATTTATGTTTCTTAAGGTTTAGGGTTTCTTAGGGTTTTAGGTTTTTACGTTAGGTTTTAGGGTTTAAGGCTTAGGTTTTTTTTTTGCTTTAGGGTTTTAGGTTAATAGTTTTATCTAGGCTTTTAGGGTTTACGGCTTTGGGGTTTTTAGGTTAATGTTTTTTTAGGATTTTATAGGTTAAGGGCTTAAGGATTAGGGTTTTTATTGTGTTTTTTAGGATTTAGCATATACTATTTAGGAATTTATAGGGTTTAGAGCTTAGAGTTTTTTAGGTTTAGGGGTTCTTGCGTTTTTTAAGGTTTTAAGGGTTAAGTGTTTCTTAGGGTTATTTATGGTTTAGGGTTTAGAGTTTTTTTTTTTATGTTTTTTAGGTTTATGGTTTACGGATTTTTAGGATTTAGGGTTAAGAGCTTAGGATTTTGTAAGGGTTTTAAATGTTTTTGGGGTTTATTTTAGGGTTTATAGGATTTAGGGTTTCTTAAGGTCTAGGGTTTAGAGTATCTTAGGGTTTTAGGTTTAGGATTTAGGGCTTAGGGTTTTTTTAGATTTGGTGTAAGGGTTTTATCTTGATTTTGATGGTGTAAGGCTTGGGTTTTTTTTTTTTTAGGTTTAGCATATACGATTTAGGGTTTTATAGGGTTTAGAGCTTAGAAATTTTTAGGTTTAGGGGTTTTTGGGTTTTTAAGGGTGTAGGGTTTCTTAGGGCTTTTTAGGATTTAGGGCTTAGGGCTTAGGGGTTTTTTGTATGATTTAGGTTTAGGGTTTACGAATTTTTACGGTTTAGAGATTAGGGTTTTATAGGGATTTAAAATGATATTTAGTGTTTGTAGTGTTTATGTTAGGGTTTATAGGATTTGGGGTTTCTTAAGGTTTAGGGTTTAGGGTCTCTTAGTGTGTTCGGTTTAGGATTTAGTATTTTAGGTTAGGGTTTATGGTTTAGGGATTAGGGTTTTTAAGGTTTACGGATTTAGGTTAAGGGTTTTATCTAGGTATTTAGGGTTTAGGGCTTTGGGTTTTTTAAGTTAAGATTTTTTATGGTTTTATAGGTTTAGGATTTAGCGCTTAAGGTTTTTTTTTTTTTTTTTTTTTGTTTCTTGGGCTTTAGCGTATACGATTTACGGCTTTATAGGGTTTAGAGCTTAGAGTTTTTTAGGGTTTTTAATGGTTAAGAGTTTCTTAGATTTAGGGTTTTGGGTTTTTTATGTTAATGTTTTTTAGGGTTTAAGGCTTAGGGTTTTTTTTTTGTACTTTTTTGGCTTTAGCATATATGATTTAGGGATTTATAGAGTTTAGAGCTTAGACTTTTTTGGGTTTAGGGGTTTTTGCATTATTTGGGGGTTTTAATGGTTAAGTGTCTCTTAGGGTTTTTTAGGGTTTAGGGCTTAGGGTTTAGAGTTTTTTGTGTTTGTTAAGTTTAGGGTTTATGGATTTTTAGGATTTAGGGTTTAGAGCTTAGGTTTCATAGGGGTTTTAAATGGTTTTAGGGTTTATTTTAGGGTTTATAGGATTAAGGGTTTCTTAAGGTTTAGGGTTTAGGATTTCTTAGGGTTTTATGTTTAGGATTTAGGGTGTTAGGTTAGGACTTAAGGTTTAGGGTTTAGAGCTTAGGTTTCATAGGGGTTTTAAATGGTTTTAGGGTTTATTTTAGGGTTTATAGGATTAAGGGTTTCTTAAGGTTTAGGGTTTAGGATTTCTTAGGGTTTATGTTTAGGATTTAGGGTGTTAGGTTAGGACTTAAGGTTTAGGGTTTAGGGTTTTGGTCTTTGTTTTTTTTTAGGTTTAGGATTTTAGGTTAAGTGTTTTATCTAGGTTTTTAGGGTTTATGGGTTTGGGTTTTTTAGGTTAAGGATTTTTAGGGTTTTATAGGTTTAAGGTTTATGGCTTTGTATTTATTTTTTGAGTTTTTTAGAGTTTAGCATATACGATTTAGGGATTTATAGGGTTTAGAGCTTAGAGTTTTTTAGGTTCAGGAGTTTTTGGGTTTTTTTGGGTTTTTAAGGGTAAAGTGTTTCTTAGGGTTTATAGTGTTTAGGACATAGGTTTTATTTTTTTGTGTTTTCTAGGTTTAGGGTTTACAAATTTTTAGGATGTAGGGTTTAGAGCTTAGGGTTTTGTAGGGGTGTTAGATGGTTTTTAGGGTTTATAGGATTTAGGATTTCTTAAGGTTTAGGGTTTAGGATTTCTTAGGGTCTTAGTTTTCGTATTTAGGGTTTTAGGTTAGGCTTTAGGGTTTAGGGCTTAGGGTTTTTTTAGGTTAAGGGTTTTAGGTTAAGGTTTTATCTAGGTTTTAGTGTTTAGGGCTATGGGTTTTTTTGGGTTAAGATTTTTTAGGGTTTTGTATGTTTAGGGTTTAGGGCTTAGGTTTTTTTTTTTTGTGGTTTTTAGGGTTTAGTATTTACGATTTAGGGATTTATAGGGCTTAGAGTTTAGAGTTTTTAGGTTTAGGGTTTTTGGGTTTTTTTGGATTTTTAAGGGTTAAGTGTCTCTTATGTTTTTTAGGGTTTAGGGTTTAGGGCTTAGAGTTTTTTTGTGTTTTTTAGGTTTAGGGTTTACAGATTTTTAGAAATAAGGGTTTAGAGCTTAGGGTTTATAAATGGTTTTTAGGGTTTATTTTAGGGTTTATAGGATTTAGGGTTTCTTAATGTTTAGGTTTTAAGGTAAGGTTTCTTAGAATTGTAGGTTTATGATTTAGGTTAGGACTTAGGGTTTAAGGTTTAGGTCTTAGGGCTTTTTTAGGTTAAGGGTTTTATCTAGGTTTTTTGGGTTTATGGGTTTGGGTTTTTTTAGGTTAAGGGGTTTTATAGGTTTAAGGTTTAGAGCTTTTTTTTTTTTTTTTTTTTTATTTTTTTTTTTTTTTTTTGGGTTTAGCATATATGGTTTAGGGCTTTATAGGGTTTAGAGCTTAGAGTTTTTTAGGTTTAGGGGTGTTTGGGTTTTTAAGGTTTTTTAAGGGTGGAGTGTTTCTTAGGGTTTTTAAGAGTTTAGATCTTAAGGTTTTTTTTGTATTTTTTAGGTTTAGGGTGTACAAATTTTTAGGATTTAGGATTTAGAGCTTAGGGTTTTGTAAGGGTTTTAGATGGTTTTTAGGATTTATAGGATTTAGGGTTTCTTAGGGTCTTAGGTTTCGGATTTAGGGTTTTAGGTTAGGGTTTAGAGTTTAGGGCTTAGGGTTTTTTTAGGTGTTGGGTTTTAGATTAAGGGTTTTATCTAAGTTTTAGGGTTTAGGGCTTTGGGTTTTTTGGGTTAAGTTTTTTACGGTTTTATAGATTTAGGGTTTAAGGCTTATGGTTTTTTTGTGTTTTTTAGGGTTTAGCATATATGATCTAGGTCTTTATAGGGTTTATAGCTTAGAGTTTTTTAGGTTTAGGGATATTTGGGTTTTTCAGGGTTTTAAGGGTTAAGTGACTCTTAGGGTTCTTTTTTTTTTTTTTTGTGTTTTTTAGGGTTTTAGGGTAAATTGTTTAGGGCTTAGGGTTTTTAGTGTTTTTTAGGGTTTAGCATATAAGATTTAGGGCTTAATACGGTTTAAAGCTTAGAGTTTTTTTAGTTATTTTAGGGTTTTTAAGGGTTAAGTGTTTCTTAGAGTTTAGGGCTTTGGGTTTTTTTTTTTTTGTGTTTCGTAGGTTTAGGGTTTACGGATTTTTAGGATTTAGGATTTAGAGCTTAGGGTTTTGTAGGGGTTTAGAACTTAGAGTTTTTAGGTTTAGGGCTTTTAAGGTTTAGGTGTTTCTTAGGATTTTTTAGGGTTTAGGGCTTTGGGTTCGTTGTGTTTTTTAGGTTTGGGGTTTATGAATTTTTATGATTTAGGGTTTAGAGCTTAGAGTTTTGTAGGGGTTTTAAATGTTTTTTAGGGTTTATAGGATTTAGGCTATTATATAGTTTAGGGTTTTGGGTTTCTTAGGGTTTAGAGCTTAGGGTTTTGTAGGGGTTTTGAATGGTTTATAGGGTTTTGTAGGGTTTTTTTGGGTTTTTAGGGTTTTAGGTTAGGGTTTAGGGTTAAGGGCTTAGGGATTTTTTGTGATTAGGGTTTTAGGTTGAAGAATTTATCTAGGTTTTTTAGGGTTTTATATGTTTTGGGTTTAGGGCTTCGAGTTTTTATAATAGGGTTTAAAGCTTAGAGTTTTTTAAGTTTAGGGGTTTTTGGTTTTTTTTTAAAGGTTTTTATGGGTTAAGTGTTTCTTAGGGTTTAGGTCATAGGGTTTTTCTGGTGTTTTATAGGTTTAGAGTTAATGGATTTTTAAGATTTAGGGTTTAGAGCTTAGGGTTGTGTAGGGGGTTTAGAATTTATAGTTTTTAAGTTTAGGAGTTTTGGGATTTTAGGGTTTTTAAGGTTTACGTGTTTCTTAGGGTTTAGGGTTTAGGGATTAGGGTTTTTTTTTGTGTTTTTTAGGATTAGGGTTTATGAATTTTTAGAAATAAGAGATTAGAGCTTAGGGTTTTGTAGGGGTTTTAAATGGTTTTAGGGTTTATTTTAGGGTTTATACGATTTAGGGTTTCTTAAGGTTTAGGGTTTAGGGTTTCATAGTGTTTTAGGTTGAGGTTTAGGGTTTAGGGTTTAAGGTTTATGGATTAGGGCTTAGGGTCTTTTTAGTTTTAAGGTTTCAGGTTAAGGGTTGTATTTAGATTTTTAGGGTTTAGGGCTTTTGGTTTTTACATTATGGTTTTTAGGGTTTAGGGCTTAGGATTTTTTTTTTGTGTGTTTTTTAGGGTTTAGCATATACAATTTAGGGCTTTATAGGGTTAAGAGCTTAGAGTTTTTTTAGGTTTAGGGGTTTTTTGTTTTTTAAGGGTTAAGTGTTGCTTAAGGTTTACGGTTTATGGCTTAGGGGATTTTTTGTGTTTTGAGGTTTTGGGTTTGCGGATTGTTAGGAATTAGGGTTTAGAACTTAGGTTTTGTACGGGTATTAAATGGTTTTTAGTGCTTATTTTAGGATTTATAGGATTTAGGGTTTCTTAAGGTTTAGGTTTTAGTATATCTTAGGTTTTAGGTTTAGAATTTAGGGCTTTAGGTTAGGATTTAGGGTTTAGGGGTTTTTTAGGTTTATGGTTTTAGGTAAAGGGTTTTATTTAGGTTTTTATGGTTTAGGGCTTTGGGGATTTAAAGGTTTTATAGGTTTAGGATTTAGGTCTTAGCATTTTTTTTTGTGTTTTTTAGGGTTTTGCATATACAATTTAGGGCTTTATAGGGTTTAGAAATTTTAGGTGTAGGGGTTTTTGTGTTTTTAGGGGTTTTAAGGGTTAAGTGTTTCTGAGGAATTTTTAGGGTTTGGGGCTTAGGCTTTTTTTTTCTGTTCTTTTAGTTTATGATTTTAATGACTTAGGGTTTAGAGCTTAGAGTTTCGTAGGGGTTTTAAATGGTTTTTAGGGTTTATTTTAGGCTTAGGGTTTTTTTTTTTTTTTTAAGGATTAAGGTTTACAGATTTTTAGGATTTATGGTTTAGAGCTTAGGATTTTGTAGGGGTTTAGAATTTAGAGTTTTTAGGTTTAGGGGTTTTTTGGATTTTAGGGTTTTTAAGGTTTAAGTGTTTCTTAGGGTTTAGGGTTTTTTTTGTGTTTTTTTGGTTTAGGGCTTACGGATTTTTAGAAATAAGGGATTAGAGATTAGGGCATTGTAGGGGTTTTAAATGCTTTTTAGGGTTTATTTTAGGGTTTGTAGGATTTAGGGTTTCTTATGGTTTAGGATTTCTTAGTTTTTTTGGTTTTTGATTTAGGGTTTTAGGTTAGGGTTTTTATAGCTTACGACTTAGGGTCTTTTTAGTTTTAAATGTTTACGATTTAGGGCTTTATAGGGTTTAGACCTTAGACTTTATTAGGTTTAGGGGTTTTTGGATTTTTAAGGGTGTTTAAGTGTTAAGTATTACTTAAGGTTTAGGGTTTAGTTCTTACAGTTTTTTATGTGTTTTTTAGGTTTAGGGTTTACGGAATTTAGGATTTATAGTTTAGATCATAGGGTTTTGTAGGGGTATTAAATGGTTTTTAGGGTGTATTTTAGGGTTTATAGGATTTATGGTTTCTTAAGGTTTTGGGTTTAGGATTTAATAAGGTTTTAGGTTTAGAATTAGGGTTTGAGGTTAGGATTTAGGATTTATGGTTTTTTTAGGTTTAGGATTTTAGGTTAAGAGTTTTATCTAGGTTTTTAGGGTTTAGGGCTTTGGGGTTTTCAAGGTTTAGGAGTTAGGTCTTAGGGTTTTTTTTTTGTGTTTTTTAGGGTTTCGTATATACAATTTAGGGCTTTATAGGGTTTCGAGATTTTAGGTTTAGGGGTTTATGTGATTTTAGGGGTTTTAAGGGTTAAGTGTTTCCTAGGGTTTTTTAGGATTTAGGGTTTAGGGCTTAGGCTTTTTTTTGTGTTATTTTATTTTAGGATTTATGGATTTTAAGGACTTAGGGTTTAGAACTTAGGGTTTTGTAGGGGTTTTAAATGGTTTTTAGGGTTTATTTTATGGTTTGTTAAGGTTTAGGGTTTCTTAGGGTTTTAAGTTTAGGATTTAGGGTTTTAGGTTAGTGTTTAGGGTTTAGGGCTTAGGGTTTTTTTAAGTTTAGGGATTTAAGTTAAGGGTTTTATCTAATATTTAGGCTGTAGGACTTTGGGTTTTCTATTTTAAGATTTTTTATATAGTTTTATAGGTTTAGGGTTTAGGGCTTAGGGTTTATTTTTATGTTTCTTGGCTTTAGCATATACGATTTAGGTTTTATAGGGTTTAGAGCTTAGACTTTTTTAGGTTTAGGGGTTTTGGGGTTTTTTTAGTGTTTTTAATGGTTAAGTGTTTCTTAGGGTTTAGGGTTTAGGGCTTAGGGATTTTTTTTTTTTGTATTTTTTAGGTTTAGGGTTTACGGGTTTTTAGGATTTCGAGTTCCAAGCTTAGGGTTTTGTAGGGGTTTTAAATGGTTATTGGGTTTATTTTAGGGTTTATAAGATTTAGGGTTTCTTAAGGTTTAGGGTTTATGGTTTCTGAGAAGTTTAGGTTTAGGATTTAGAGTTCTAGGTTAGGGTTTAGGGTTTTTTTTGGATTTAGGGTTTAGGTTAAGGGTTTTATCTAGGTTTTTAGAGTTTAGGCTTTGTGTTTTTTAGGATAAGGGTTTTTAGGGTTTACGGCTTAGCATTTTATTTGTGTTTTTTAGGGTTTAGCATATAAGATTTAGGACTTTATAGGGTTTAGAACTTCGAGTTTTTTTGGTTTAGGGGTTTTTGAGTTTTTATGGTTTTTAAGGGTTATGTGTTTGTTAGCGTTTTTATGGTTTAGGGTTTAGGTCTTGGGGTTTTTTTTGTGTTTTTTAAGGGTATGGTTTACAGATTTTTAGGAGTTAGAGCTTAGGGTTTTGTATGGGTTTTAAATCATTTTTAGTATTTATTTTTTGGTTTATAGGATATAAGGTTACTTAAGGTTTAGGATTTAGGGTTTCTTAGGAATTTATGTTTAGGATTTAGTGTTTTAGGTTAGGGTTAAGGGTTTAGGGTTTTAGGTTATGGGATTTATCTACGTTTTTAGAGTTTAGGGATTTGGGTTTTTTAGGTTAAGTTTTTTTTGGATTTAATAGGTTTAGGGTTTAGGGCTTAGTGTTTTTTTTGTTTTTTTGTTTTTTCGGGTTTAGCATATATGATTTAGGGCTTTATAGGGCTAGAGTTTTTAAGGTTTATGGTTTTTGGGGTTCTAGGGTTTTTAAGGGTTAAGTGTTTCTTAGGATTTTTTGGGTTTATGGTTTAGAGTTTAGGGCTTAAAGTTTTCTTTGTGTTTTCTAGATTTAGGGTTTATGGATCTTTGGTATTTAGAGATTAGAGCTTTTTACAGTTTTGTAGGGGTTTTAAATGTTTTTTAGGGTTTATTTTTGGGTTTATAGGATTTAGGGTTTCTTAAGGTTTAGGGTTTCTTCAGGTTTTAGGTTTATGATTTAGGGTTTTAGGTTAAGGTTTAGGGCTTAGGGTTTTTAAGGTCTAGGGTTTTAAGTTAAGGGATTTATCTAGGTTTTTAGGGTTTAGGGCTTTGGGTTTTTTAGGGTTTTAAAGTGTTAGTATTTAGGGTTTAAGTTTTTTTGTGTTTTAGGGTTTAGCATATACGATTTAGAGTTTAATAGGGTTTAGAGCTTAAGGTTTTTTAGGTTAAGGGGTTTTTGTGGGTTTTAGGATTTTTAAGGGTTAAGTGTTTCTTAGGGTTTAGGGTTTAGGGCTTAGGCTTTTTTTGTGTTATTTTATTTTAGGATTTACAAATTTTAAGGACTTAAGGTTTGGAGCTTAGGGTTTTGTAGGGGTTTTAAATGGTTTTTAGGGTTTATTTTAGGGTTTGTTAAGGTTTAGAGTTTAGGGTTTTAAGTTTAGGATTTAGGGTTTTAGGTTAGTGTTTAGGGTTTAGGGCTTAGGGTTTTTTTAAGTTTAGGGATTTAGGTTAAGGCTTTTATCTAGTATTTAGGGTGTAGGACTTTGGGATTTTTAGGTTAAGATTTTTTATGTAGTTTTATAGGTTTAGGGTAAAGGGCTTAGGTTTTTTTTTATGTTTTTTGGGCTTTAGCATATGCAATTTAGGGCTTTATAGGGTTTAGAGCTTAGAACTTTTTAGGTTTAGGGGTTTTGGGGTTTTTTAGTGTTTTTAATGGTTAAGTGTTTCTTATAGTTTAGGGTTTAGGGCTTAGGGATTTTTTTTTTTGTATTTTTTAGGTTTAGGGTTTACGAATTTTTAGGATTTCGGGTTCCAAGCTTAGGGTTTTGTAGGGGTTTTAGATGGTTTAAGGGTTTATTTTAGGGTTTATAGGATTTTGGCTTTCTTAAGGTTTAGGGTTTACAATTTCTAAGGGTTTTAGGTTTAGGATTTAGCATTCTAGGTTAGGGTTTAGGCTTTTTTTGGGTTTAGGGTTTAGGTTAAGGGTTTTATCTAGGTTTTTAGGGTTTAGGGCTTTGTGTTTTCTAGGTTAAGGGTTTTTAGGGTTTAGGCCTTAGCGTTTTATTTGTGTTTTTTAGGGTTTAGCATATAAGATTTAGGACTTTAATAGGGTTTAGAGCTTAAGGTTTTTTAGGTTAACGGATTTTTGTGGTTTTTAAAATTTTTAAGGGTTAAGTGTTTCTTAGGGTGTTTTAGGGTTTAGGGCATAGGCTTTTTTTTTTTTTTTTTGGTATTTTTTAGGTCTAAGGTTTACGAATTTTTAGGAATGAGGGTTTTGAGCTTAGTGTTTTGTAAGGGTTTTAAATGGTTTTTAGGATTTTATATAGGGTTTGTTGGATTTAGGGTTTTTTAAGGTTTAGAGTTTAGTGTTTGTTAGGGTTTTAGTTTTAGGATTTAGGGTTTTTTAGGTTTAGCAATTTGGGTTATGGGTTTTATCTAGGTTTTCAGGGTTTTATAGGTTTAGAGTTTAGGGCCTAGGGTATTTTTTTGTGTTTTTTAGGATTTAGTATATACGATGTAGGGCTTTGTAGGGTTAGAGCTTAGAAATTTTTAGGTTTAGGCTTTTTTGAGTTTTTTGGGGTTTTTAAGGGTTAAGTGTTTCTGAGGGTGTTATAGGGTTTAGGGTTTGGTGCTTAGGGTTTTTATGTGTTTTTTAGGTTTAGGATTTAGGGTTTTAAGCTTAGGGTTATGTAGTGTTGTAAATGGTTTTTAGGGTTTATTTTAGGGTTTCTATGATTCGGGTTTCTTAAAGTTTAGGGTTTAGGGTTTCTTAGGGTTTTAGGCTTAGGATTTAGGGCTTTTGGTTAGGGTTTAGTTTTTTTTTAAAAAAGTTTTTAGGGTTTAGGGCTTTGGGTTTTTTAGGTTAATGTTTTTTTAGGGTTTATGGACTAGTGTTTTTTTGTGGGGGGGCGGGGGGCGGGGGGGATTAGGGTTTGGCATATACGATTTAGGGCTTTATAAGGTTTAGAGCTTAGATATTTTTAGGTTTAGTTATTTTGGGGGGTTTTAGTGTTTTTAAGGGTTAAGTGTTTCTTAAGGTATTTTAGGACTTAGGGCTGAAGGGTTTTTATGCTTTTAGGTTTAGGGTTTAAGGAGTTTTAGGAACTAGGGTTTAGAGCTTAGGGTTTTGTAGGGTTTTTAAATGGAATTTAGGGCTCATTTTAGGGTTTATATGATTTAGGGTTTCTTAAGGTTTAGGGTTTCTTAAGGTTTTAGGTTTAGGATTAAGGGTTTTAGGTTAGTGTATAAGGTTTTGGGTTTTTTGAGGCTTAGGGTTTTAGGTTAAGGTTTATCTAGGTTTTTAGGGATTCGGGCTTTGGGTTTTTTAGGTTGAGGTTTTTTACAGTTTTATGGGTTGTGTATTTAGGTCTTAGGATTTTTATGTGTTTTTTAGGGTTTATCATATACAATTTAGGGCTTTATAGGGTTTAGAGTTTTTTAGCTTTAGGGGATTTCATGTTTTTAGGGGTTTTAAGGGTTAAGTGTTTCTTAGGGTTTTTTAGGGTTTAGGGTTTAGGGCTTTGGGTTTTTTTTTTAATGTTTTTTCAGTTTGCAGTTTACGGATTTTTAGGATTATGGTTTAGGGCTCAGGGTTTTGTAGGGATTTTAAATGGTTTTTAGGGTTTATTTTAGGGTTTATGGGATTTAGGGTTTGTTAAGGTTTAGGGCTTAGGGTTTCTTAGGGTTTTAGGTTTAGGATTTCGGGTTTTAGGTTAGTGTTTAGGGTTTAGGGCTTAGTGTTTTTTTAGGTTTAGGGATTTAGGTTAAGGGTTTTTATCTATTTTATAGGTTTAGGATTTAGGGCATAGGATTTTTTTGTTGTTTTGGGCTTTAGCATATATACTATTTAGGGCTTTATGGGGTTTAGAGCTTAGAGTTTTTTAGGTTTAGGGGTTTTGGGGTTTTTTAGTGTTTTTAATAGTTAAGTGATTCTTAAGGTTTAGGGCTTAGGTTTTTTTTTTTTTTTTTTTTTTTTTTGTGTTTTTTAGGTTTATGGTTTATGGATTTTTTGGATTAAGGATTTCAATCTTAGGGTTTTGTTGGGCTTTTAAATGTATTTTAGGGTTTATAGGATTTAGGGTTTCTTAAGGTTTAGAGTTTACTATTTTTTAGGATTTTAGGTTTTGGATTTAGGGTTTCATGTTAGGGTTTAGGGTTTTTTTTTATTTTTTTTTGGTTTAGAGTTTTTGGTTAAGAATTTTATCTAAATTTTTAGGGTTTAGAGCTTTGGGTTTTTTAGGTTAATTTTTTTTTTAGGGATTTATAGGTTTAGGTGTAGGTCTTAGGGCTTAGCATATACAATTTAGAGCTTTATAGGTTTTAGAGCTTAGAGTTATTATGGTTTACAGGTTTTTGGGTTTTTTAGGGTTATTAAGGGTTAAGTGTTTCTTTGGATTTAGGGTTTAGGGCTTAGATTTTTTTTGTGTTTCTTAGGTTAGGGTTTAGGTTTAAGGGCTTAGGGATTCTTTAGTTTTAGGGTTTTTGGTTAAGAAATTTATCTAGGTTTTTAGTGTTTAGGGCTTTGGGTATTTTAGGTTAATGTTTTTTTGGGTTTTATGTGTTAAGGGTTTAGGGCTTAGGGTTTTTTGTGTTTTTTTGGGATTTAGCATATACAATTTATGGCTTTATAGTGTTTAGAGCTTAGAGTTTTTTAGGTTAAGGGGTTGTTGGGTTTTTTTAGTGCCTTTAAGGGTTAAGTGTTTCTTAGGGTTTTTTAGGGTTTAGGGTTTTTTTTTTGTGTGTTTTTTAGGTTTAGGGTTTACGGGTTTTTAGGATTTAGGGTTTAGGGCTTAGGGGTTTGTCGGGATTTTAAATGCTATTTATGGTTTATAGGATTTAGGGTTTCTCAGGGTTTTAGGTTTAGGATTTAGGGTTTTAGGTTACGCTTAGGGTTATGGGCTTAGGGGTTTTTTAGGTTTAGGGTTTCAGGTTGAGGGTTTTATCTAAGTTTTTAGAATTACGGCTTTGGTTTTTAAGGTAATGTTTTTTTTTTTTAGAGTTTTATTGGTTTAGGGCTTAGGGTTTTTTGTGTGTTATTAGGGTTTAGCATATAAGATTTAGGGCTTTATTGGGTTTTGAGATTAAAGTATTTTAGGTTTAGGGGTTTTCGAATTTTTTAGGGGTTTTAAGGGTTAAATATTTCTTTGTGTTTTTTTGGGTATAAAGTTTATGGCTTAGGGGTTTCTTGTGCATTTTGAGGTTTAGGGTTTATGGATTATCAGGATTTAGAGTTTAGTTCTTAGGTTTTTAAATGGTTTTAGTATTTATAGGATTTAGGGTTTCATAGGGATTTAGGTTTAGGATTTAAGGTTTTAGGTTTAGGTTTAGGGTTTAGGGTTTTAGGTTGGGGTTTAGGGGTTAGGGTTTTTTTAGGTTTTGTGTTTTAGGTTAAGGGTTTTATCTAGGTTTATAGGTTTTAGGGCTTTGGGTTTTTTAGGTTGAGGTTTTATCTAGGTTTGTAGGATTTAGGCTTGGGTTTTTTAGGTTCAGGTTCTTTAAGGTTTTGGGATTTTTTTTGGGTTTTAGGGATTAGCATATACAATTTAGGGCTTTATAGGGTTTAGGACTTTTAATTTTAGGGTTTTTGTGTTTTTTGGGATTTTAAGGGTTAAGTGTTTCTTAGGGTTTTTTAGGGTTTAGGGTTTAGGGCTTAGGCTTTTTTGTGTTATTTTAGTTTAGGGTTAACAAAATTTAGGACTTATGGTTAAGAGCTTAGGGTTTTGTAGGGGTTTTAAATGGTTTTAGGGTTTATTTTAGGGTTTATAGGATTTCTGGTTTCTTAAGGTTTAGGGTTTAGGGTTTCTTAGGGTTTTAGGTTTGGGTTTTGATTAAGGGTTTTATTTAGGTTTTTAGGGTTTAGGGCTTTGGGTTTTTTAGGTTAAGGTTTTTTCAGGTTTTATAGTTTAAGGGTTTAGGATTAGGGTTTTTTTTTTGTGTTTTTTGGGGTTTAGCATATGCGATTTAGGGCTTTGTAAGGTTTAGAGCTTAGAGTTTTTTAGGTTTAGGGGTTTTTGTGTTTTTTTAGGATTTTAATGGTTAATTGTTTCTTAGGGTTTTTTAGGTTCTAGGGCTTAGGGTTCTTTTTTTTTTTGTGTTTTTTTAGGTTTAGGGTTTATGGATTTTTTGGATTTAGGGTTAAGAGCTTAGGGTTTTGTAGGGGTTTTAAATGGTTTTAGGGTTTATTTTAGGGTTTATAGTATTTCGGGTTTCTTAGGGTTTTAGGATAAGGATTTAGGTTTCTAGGTTAAGGGTTTTATCTAGGTTTTTAGGGTTTAGGGCTTTGGGTTTTTTAGGTTAATGTTTTTTAGGCTTTTATAGGTTTAGGGTTTAGGGCTTAGGGTTTGTTTTGTGTGTTTTTAGGGTTTAGCATATATGATTTAAGGCTTTATAGGGTTTAGAGCTTAGAGTTTTTTTAGGTTTAAGGGTTTTTGAGTACTTTTGGGTTTTAAAGGGTTAAGTGTTTCTTAGGGTTTAGGGCTTAGGGTTCTTTGTTTTTTAAGGTTTAGGGTTTATGGATTTTTTTTTATTTAGGGTTTTTAGTTTAGGGCTTTGTAGGGATTTTAAATGGATTTTAGGGTTTATAGGATTTAGGCTATCATATAGTTTAGGGTTTCAGGTTTCTTAGGGTTTTATGTTTAGGATATTGGGTTTTATGTTTGGGTTTATGGTTTATAGTTTAGGGTTTACGGCTTAGGTTTTTTTTTTTAGGTTTTGGGTTTTTGGTTAAAAGTTTTATCTAGATTTTGAGGGTTTAAGGCTTAGGGTTTTTTTGTGTTTAGCATATACAATTTAGGGCTTTATAGGGTTTAGAGCTTTGAAATTTTTAGGTTTAGGGGTTTTGGGTTTTTTGAGGCTTAGGGTTTTAGGTTAAGGTTTATCTAGGTTTTTAGGGTTTCGGGCTTTGGGTTTTTTAGGTTAAGGTTTTTTACAGTTTTATGGGTTGTGTATTTAGGTCTTAGGATTTTTATGTGTTTTTTAGGGTTTATCATATACAATTTAGGGCTTTATAGGGTTTAGAGTTTTTTAGCTTTAGGGAATTTCATGTTTTTAGGGGTTTTAAGGGTTAAGTGTTTCTTAGGGTTTTTTAGGGTTTAGGGTTTAGGGCTTTGGGTTTTTTTTTAATGTTTTTTCAGTTTGTAGTTTACGGATTTTTAGGATTAGGGTTTAGGGCTCAGGGTTTTGTAGGGATTTTAAATGGTTTTTAGGGTTTATTTTAGGGTTTATGGGATTTAGGGTTTGTTAAGGTTTAGGGCTTAGGGTTTGTTAGGGTTTTAGGTTTAGGATTTAGGGTTTTAGGTTAGTGTTTAGGGTTTAGGGCTTAGTGTTTTTTCAGGTTTAGGGATTTAGGTTAAGAGTTTTTATCTATTTTATATGTTTAGGGTTTAGGGCATAGGGTTTTTTTGTTGTTTTGGGCTTTAGCATATATACTATTTAGGGCTTTATGGGGTTTAAAGCTTAGAGTTTTTTAGGTTTAGGGGTTTTGGGGTTTTTTAGTGTTTTTAATAGTTAAGTGATTCTTAAGATTTAGGGCTTAGGTTTTTTTTTTTTTTTTTCTTTTTTTTTTTGTGTTTTTTAGGTTTATGGTTTATGGATTTTTTGGATTAAGGATTTCAATCTTAGGGTTTTGTCGGGCTTTTAAATGTATTTTAGGGTTTATAGGATTTAGGGTTTCTGAAGGTTTAGAGTTTACTATTTTTTAGGATTTTAGGTTTAGAATTTAGGGTTTTATGTTAGGGTTTAGGGTTTTTTTTTTTTTGGTTTAGAGTTTTAGGTTCAGAGTTTTATCTAGGTTTTTAGGGTTTAGAGCTTTAGGTTTTTTAGGTTAATCTTTTTTAGGGATTTATAGGTTTAGGTGTAGGTCTTAGGGTTTAGCGTATACAATTTAGGGCTTTTTAGGTTTTAGAGCTTAGAGTTTTTATGGTTTACAGGGTTTTGGGTTTTTTAGGGTTATTAAGGGTTAAGTGTTTCTTTGGATTTAGGGTTTAGGGCTTAGATTTTTTTTGTGTTTCTTAGGTTAGGGTTTAGGTTTAAGGGCTTAGGGATTCTTTAGTTTTAGGGTTTTTGGTTAAGAAATTTATCTAGGTTTTTAGTGTTTAGGGCTTTGGGTATTTTAGGTTAATGTTTTTTTGGGTTTTATGTGTTAAGGGTTTAGGGCTTAGGGTTTTTTGTGTTTTTTTGGGATTTAGCATATACAATTTATGGCTTTATAGTGTTTAGAGCTTAGAGTTTTTTAGGTTAAGGGGTTGTTGGGTTTTTTTAGTGTCTTTAAGGGTTAAGTGTTTCTTAGGGTTTTTTAGGGTTTAGGATTTTTTTTTTTGTGTGTTTTTTAGGTTTAGGGTTTACGGGTTTTTAGGATTTAGGGTTTAGGGCTTAGGGGTTTGTCGGGATTTTAAATGCTATTTATGGTTTATAGGATTTAGGGTTTCTCAGGGTTTTAGGTTTAGGATTTAGGGTTTTAGGTTACGCTTAGGGTTATGGGCTTAGGGGTTTTTTAGGTTTAGGGTTTCAGGTTGAGGGTTTTATCTAAGTTTTTAGAATTAGGGCTTTGGTTTTTAAGGTAATGTTTTTTTTTTTTAGGGTTTTATTGGTTTAGGGTTTAGGGTTTTTTGTGTGTTATTAGGGTTTAGCATATAAGATTTAAGGCTATATAGGGTTTAGAGATTAAAGTATTTTAGGTTTAGGGGTTTTTGAATTTTTTAGGGGTTTTAAGGGTTAAATATTTCTTTGTGTTTTTTTGGGTATAAAGTTTATGGCTTAGGGGTTTTTTGTGCATTTTGAGGTTTAGGGTTTATGGATTATTAGGATTTAGAGTTTAGTTCTTAGGTTTTTAAATGGTTTTAGTATTTATAGGATTTAGGGTTTCATAGGGATTTAGGTTTAGGATTTAAGGTTTTAGGTTTAGGTTTAGGGTTTAGGGTTTTAGGTTGGGGTTTAGGGGTTAGGGTTTTTTTAGGTTTTGTGTTTTAGGTTAAGGGTTTTATCTAGGTTTATAGGTTTTAGGGCTTTGGGTTTTTTAGGTTGAGGTTTTATCTAGGTTTGTAGGATTTAGGCTTGGGTTTTTTAGGTTCAGGTTCTTTAAGGTTTTGGGATTTTTTTTGTGTTTTAGGGTTTAGCATATACAATTTGGGGCTTTATAGGGTTTAGGACTTTTAATTTTAGGGTTTTTGTGTTTTTTGGGATTTTAAGGGTTAAGTGTTTCTTAGGGTTTTTTAGGGTTTAGGGTTTAGGGCTTAGGCTTTTTTGTGTTATTTTAGTTTAGGGTTAACAAAATTTAGGACTTATAGTTAAGAGCTTAGGGTTTTGTAGGGGTTTTAAATGGTTTTAGGGTTTATTTTAGAGTTTATAGGATTTTTGGTTTCTTAAGGTTTAGGGTTTAGGGTTTCTTAGGGTTTTAGGTTTGGGTTTTGATTAAGGGTTTTATCTAGGTTTTTAGGGTTTAGGGCTTTGGATTTTTTAGGTTAAGGTTTTTTCGGGTTTTATAGTTTAAGGGTTTAGGATTAGGGTTTTTTTTTGTGTTTTTGGGGTTTAGCATATGCGATTTAGGGCTTTGTAGGGTTTAGAGCTTAGAGTTTTTTTAGGTTTAGGGTTTGTGTTTTTAGGATTTTAATTGTTAATTGTTTCTTAGGGTTTTTTAGTTTCTAGGGTTTAGGGTTTTTTTTTTTTTTGTGTGTTTTTTCAGGTTTAGGGTTTATGGATTTTTTGGATTTAGGGTTAAGACCTTAGGGTTTTGTAGGGTTTTTAATGGTTTTAGGGTTTATTTTAGGGTTTATAGTATTTGGGTTTCTTAGGGTTTTAGGATAAGGATTTAGGTTTCTAGGTTAAGGGTTTTATCTAGGTTTTTAGGGTTTAGGGCTTTGGGTTTTTTAGGTTAATGTCTTTTAGGCTTTTATAGGTTTAGGGTTTAAGGCTTAGGGTTTGTTTTGTATGTTTTTAGGGTTTAGCATATATGATTTAAGGCTTTATAGGGTTTAGAGCTTAGAGTTTTTTTAGGTTTAAGGGTTTTTGAGTACTTTTGGGTTTTAAAGGGTTAAGTGTTTCTTAGGGTTTAGGGCTTAGGGTTCTTTGTTTTTTAAGGTTTAGGGTTTACGGATTTTTTTTTATTTAGGGTTTTAAGCTTAGGGCTTTGTAGGGATTTTAAATGGATTTTAGGGTTTATAGGATTTAGGCTATCATATAGTTTAGGGTTTCAGGTTTCTTAGGGTTTTATGTTTAGGATATTGGGTTTTATGTTTGGGTTTATGGTTCATGGTTTAGGGTTTACGGCTTAGGTTTTTTTTTTTTTAGGTTTTGGGTTTTTGGTTAAAAGTTTTATCTAGATTTTGAGGGTTTAAGGCTTAGGGTTTTTTTGTGTTTAGCATATACAATTTAGGGCTTTAGCATATATACTATTTAGGGCTTTATGGGGTTTAAAGCTTAGAGTTTTTTAGGTTTAGGGGTTTTGGGGTTTTTTAGTGTTTTTAATAGTTAAGTGATTCTTAAGATTTAGGGCTTAGGTTTTTTTTTTTTTTTTTTTTCTTTTTTTTTTTGTGTTTTTTAGGTTTATGGTTTATGGATTTTTTGGATTAAGGATTTCAATCTTAGGGTTTTGTCGGGCTTTTATATGTATTTTAGGGTTTATAGGATTTAGGGTTTCTGAAGGTTTAGAGTTTACTATTTTTTAGGATTTTAGGTTTAGAATTTAGGGTTTTATGTTAGGGTTTAGGGTTTTTTTTTTTTTGGTTTAGAGTTTTAGGTTCAGAGTTTTATCTAGGTTTTTAGGGTTTAGAGCTTTAGGTTTTTTAGGTTAATCTTTTTTAGGGATTTATAGGTTTAGGTGTAGGTCTTAGGGTTTAGCGTATACAATTTAGGGCTTTTTAGGTTTTAGAGCTTAGAGTTTTTATGGTTTACAGGGTTTTGGGTTTTTTAGGGTTATTAAGGGTTAAGTGTTTCTTTGGATTTAGGGTTTAGGGCTTAGATATTTTTTGTGTTTCTTAGGTTAGGGTTTAGGTTTAAGGGCTTAGGGATTCTTTAGTTTTAGGGTTTTTGGTTAAGAAATTTATCTAGGTTTTTAGTGTTTAGGGCTTTGGGTATTTTAGGTTAATGTTTTTTTGGGTTTTATGTGTGGTGTAGGGCTTAGGGTTTTTTGTGTTTTTTTGGGATTTAGCATATACAATTTATGGCTTTATAGTGTTTAGAGCTTAGAGTTTTTTAGGTTAAGGGGTTGTTGGGTTTTTTTAGTGCCTTTAAGGGTTAAGTGTTTCTTAGGGTTTTTTAGGGTTTAGGGTTTTTTTTTTGTGTGTTTTTTAGGTTTAGGGTTTACGGGTTTTTAGGATTTAGGGTTTAGGGCTTAGGGGTTTGTCGGGATTTTAAATGCTATTTATGGTTTATAGGATTTAGGGTTTCTTAAGGTTTAGGGTTTCTCAGGGTTTTAGGTTTAGGATTTAGGGTTTTAGGTTACGCTTAGGGTTATGGGCTTAGGGGTTTTTTAGGTTTAGGGTTTGTGTTGAGGGTTTTATCTAAGTTTTTAGAATTAGGGCTTTGGTTTTTAAGGTAATGTTTTTTTTTTTTAGGGTTTTATTGGTTTAGGGTTTAGGGTTTTTTGTGTGTTATTAGGGTTTAGCATATAAGATTTAAGGCTTTATAGGGTTTAGAGATTAAAGTATTTTAGGTTTAGGGGTTTTTGAATTTTTTAGGGGTTTTAAGGGTTAAATATTTCTTTGTGTTTTTTTGGGTATAAAGTTTATGGCTTAGGGGTTTTTTGTGCATTTTGAGGTTTAGGGTTTATGGATTATTAGGATTTAGAGTTTAGTTCTTAGGTTTTTAAATGGTTTTAGTATTTATAGGATTTAGGGTTTCATAGGGATTTAGGTTTAGGATTTAAGGTTTTAGGTTTAGGTTTAGGGTTTAGGGTTTTAGGTTGGGGTTTAGGGGTTAGGGTTTTTTTAGGTTTTGTGTTTTAGGTTAAGGGTTTTATCTAGGTTTATAGGTTTTAGGGCTTTGGGTTTTTTAGGTTGAGGTTTTATCTAGGTTTGTAGGATTTAGGCTTGGGTTTTTTAGGTTCAGGTTCTTTAAGGTTTTGGGATTTTTTTTGTGTTTTAGGGTTTAGCATATACAATTTGGGGCTTTATAGGGTTTAGGACTTTTAATTTTAGGGTTTTTGTGTTTTTTGGGATTTTAAGGGTTAAGTGTTTCTTAGGGTTTTTTAGGGTTTAGGGTTTAGGGCTTAGGCTTTTTTGTGTTATTTTAGTTTAGGGTTAACAAAATTTAGGACTTATAGTTAAGAGCTTAGGGTTTTGTAGGGGTTTTAAATGGTTTTAGGGTTTATTTTAGAGTTTATAGGATTTTTGGTTTCTTAAGGTTTAGGGTTTAGGGTTTCTTAGGGTTTTAGGTTTGGGTTTTGATTAAGGGTTTTATCTAGGTTTTTAGGGTTTAGGGCTTTGGATTTTTTAGGTTAAGGTTTTTTCGGGTTTTATAGTTTAAGGGTTTAGGATTAGGGTTTTTTTTTTTTTTGTGTTTTTTGGGGTTTAGCATATGCGATTTAGGGCTTTGTAGGGTTTAGAGCTTAGAGTTTTTTAGGTTTAGGGGTTTTTGTGTTTTTTTAGGATTTTAATGGTTAATTGTTTCTTAGGGTTTTTTAGGTTCTAGGGCTTAGGGTTCTTTTTTTTTTTTTGTGTTTTTTCAGGTTTAGGGTTTATGGATTTTTTGGATTTAGGGTTAAGAGCTTAGGGTTTTGTAGGGGTTTTAAATGGTTTTAGGGTTTATTTTAGGGTTTATAGTATTTCGGGTTTCTTAGGGTTTTAGGATAAGGATTTAGGTTTCTAGGTTAAGGGTTTTATCTAGGTTTTTAGGGTTTAGGGCTTTGGGTTTTTTAGGTTAATGTCTTTTAGGCTTTTATAGGTTTAGGGTTTAAGGCTTAGGGTTTGTTTTGTATGTTTTTAGGGTTTAGCATATATGATTTAAGGCTTTATAGGGTTTAGAGCTTAGAGTTTTTTTAGGTTTAAGGGTTTTTGAGTACTTTTGGGTTTTAAAGGGTTAAGTGTTTCTTAGGGTTTAGGGCTTAGGGTTCTTTGTTTTTTAAGGTTTAGGGTTTACGGATTTTTTTTTATTTAGGGTTTTTAGCTTAGGGCTTTGTAGGGATTTTAAATGGATTTTAGGGTTTATAGGATTTAGGCTATCATATAGTTTAGGGTTTCAGGTTTCTTAGGGTTTTATGTTTAGGATATTGGGTTTTATGTTTGGGTTTATGGTTCATGGTTTAGGGTTTACGGCTTAGGTTTTTTTTTTTTTAGGTTTTGGGTTTTTGGTTAAAAGTTTTATCTAGATTTTGAGGGTTTAAGGCTTAGGGTTTTTTTGTGTTTAGCATATACAATTTAGGGCTTTATAGGGTTTAGAGCTTTGAAATTTTTAGGTTTAGGGGTTTTGTGTTTTTTGAGGCTTAGGGTTTTAGGTTAAGGTTTATCTAGGTTTTTAGGGTTTCGGGCTTTGGGTTTTTTAGGTTAAGGTTTTTTACAGTTTTATGGGTTGTGTATTTAGGTCTTAGGATTTTTATGTGTTTTTTAGGGTTTATCATATACAATTTAGGGCTTTATAGGGTTTAGAGTTTTTTAGCTTTAGGGAATTTCATGTTTTTAGGGGTTTTAAGGGTTAAGTGTTTCTTAGGGTTTTTTAGGGTTTAGGGTTTAGGGCTTTGGGTTTTTTTTTAATGTTTTTTCAGTTTGCAGTTTAAGGATTTTTAGGATTAGGGTTTAGGGCTCAGGGTTTTGTAGGGATTTTAAATGGTTTTTAGGGTTTATTTTAGGGTTTATGGGATTTAGGGTTTGTTAAGGTTTAGGGCTTAGGGTTTCTTAGGGTTTTAGGTTTAGGATTTAGGGTTTTAGGTTAGTGTTTAGGGTTTAGGGCTTAGTGTTTTTTCAGGTTTAGGGATTTAGGTTAAGGGTTTTTATCTATTTTATAGGTTTAGGGTTTAGGGCATAGGGTTTTTTTGTTGTTTTGGGCTTTAGCATATATACTATTTAGGGCTTTATGGGGTTTAGAGCTTAGAGTTTTTTAGGTTTAGGGGTTTTGGGGTTTTTTAGTGTTTTTAATAGTTAAGTGATTCTTAAGGTTTAGGGCTTAGGGTTTTTTTTTTTTTTTTTTCTTTTTTTTTTTGTGTTTTTTAGGTTTATGGTTTATGGATTTTTTGGATTAAGGATTTCAATCTTAGGGTTTTGTCGGGCTTTTAAATGTATTTTAGGGTTTATAGGGTTTAGGGTTTCTGAAGGTTTAGAGTTTACTATTTTTTAGGATTTTAGGTTTAGAATTTAGGGTTTTATGTTAGCGTTTAGGGTTTTTTTTTTTTTTTTTGGTTTAGAGTTTTAGGTTCAGAGTTTTATCTAGGTTTTTAGGGTTTAGAGCTTTAGGTTTTTTAGGTTAATCTTTTTTAGGGATTTATAGGTTTAGGTGTAGGTCTTAGGGTTTAGCGTATACAATTTAGGGCTTTTTAGGTTTTAGAGCTTAGAGTTTTTATGGTTTACAGGGTTTTGGGTTTTTTAGGGTTATTAAGGGTTAAGTGTTTCTTTGGATTTAGGGTTTAGGGCTTAGATTTTTTTTGTGTTTCTTAGGTTAGGGTTTAGGTTTAAGGGCTTAGGGATTCTTTAGTTTTAGGGTTTTTGGTTAAGAAATTTATCTAGGTTTTTAGTGTTTAGGGCTTTGGGTATTTTAGGTTAATGTTTTTTTGGGTTTTATGTGTTAAGGGTTTAGGGCTTAGGGTTTTTTGTGTTTTTTTGGGATTTAGCATATACAATTTATGGCTTTATAGTGTTTAGAGCTTAGAGTTTTTTAGGTTAAGAGGTTGTTGGGTTTTTTTAGTGCCTTTAAGGGTTAAGTGTTTCTTAGGGTTTTTTAGGGTTTAGGGTTTTTTTTGTGTGTTTTTTAGGTTTAGGGTTTACGGGTTTTTAGGATTTAGGGTTTAGGGCTTAGGGGTTTGTCGGGATTTTAAATGCTATTTATGGTTTATAGGATTTAGGGTTTCTTAAGGTTTAGGGTTTCTCAGGGTTTTAGGTTTAGGATTTAGGGTTTTAGGTTACGCTTAGGGTTATGGGCTTAGGGGTTTTTTAGGTTTAGGGTTTCAGGTTGAGGGTTTTATCTAAGTTTTTAGAATTAGGGCTTTGGTTTTTAAGGTACTGTTTTTTTTTTTTAGGGTTTTATTGGTTTAGGGTTTAGGGTTTTTTTGTGTGTTATTAGGGTTTAGCATATAAGATTTAGGGCTTTATAGGGTTTAGAGATTAAAGTATTTTAGGTTTAGGGGTTTTCAAATTTTTTAGGGGTTTTAAGGGTTAAATATTTCTTTGTGTTTTTTTGGGTATAAAGTTTATGGCTTAGGGGTTTTTTGTGCATTTTGAGGTTTAGGGTTTATGGATTATTAGGATTTAGAGTTTAGTTCTTAGGTTTTTAAATGGTTTTAGTATTTATAGGATTTAGGGTTTCATAGGGATTTAGGTTTAGGATTTAAGGTTTTAGGTTTAGGTTTAGGGTTTAGGGTTTTAGGTTGGGGTTTAGGGGTTAGGGTTTTTTTAGGTTTTGTGTTTTAGGTTAAGGGTTTTATCTAGGTTTATAGGTTTTAGGGCTTTGGGTTTTTTAGGTTGAGGTTTTATCTAGGTTTGTAGGATTTAGGCTTGGGTTTTTTAGGTTCAGGTTCTTTAAGGTTTTGGGATTTTTTTTGTGTTTTAGGGTTTAGCATATACAATTTACAGCTTTATAGGGTTTAGGACTTTTAATTTTAGGGTTTTTGTGTTTTTTGGGATTTTAAGGGTTAAGTGTTTCTTAGGGATTTTTAGGGTTTAGGGTTTAGGGCTTAGGCTTTTTTGTGTTATTTTAGTTTAGGGTTAACAAAATTTAGGACTTATGGTTAAGAGCTTAGGGTTTTGTAGGGGTTTTAAATGGTTTTAGGGTTTATTTTAGGGTTTATAGGATTTCTGGTTTCTTAAGGTTTAGGGTTTAGGGTTTCTTAGGGTTTTAGGTTTGGGTTTTGATTAAGGGTTTTATCTAGGTTTTTAGGGTTTAGGGCTTTGGGTTTTTTAGGTTAAGGTTTTTTCGGGTTTTATAGTTTAAGGGTTTAGGATTAGGGTTTTTTTTTTTTTTGTGTTTTTTGGGGTTTAGCATATGCGATTTAGGGCTTTGTAGGGTTTAGAGCTTAGAGTTTTTTAGGTTTAGGGGTTTTTGTGTTTTTTTAGGATTTTAATGGTTAATTGTTTCTTAGGGTTTTTTAGGTTCTAGGGCTTAGGGTTCTTTTTTTTTTTTGTGTTTTTTTAGGTTTAGGGTTTATGGATTTTTTGGATTTAGGGTTAAGAGCTTAGGGTTTTGTAGGGGTTTTAAATGGTTTTAGGGTTTATTTTAGGGTTTATAGTATTTCGGGTTTCTTAGGGTTTTAGGATAAGGATTTAGGTTTCTAGGTTAAGGGTTTTATCTAGGTTTTTAGGATTTAGGGCTTTGGGGTTTTTAGGTTAATGTTTTTTAGGCTTTTATAGGTTTAGGGTTTTGGGCTTAGGGTTTGTTTTGTGTGTTTTTAGGGTTTAGCATATATGATTTAAGGCTTTATAGGGTTTAGAGCTTAGAGTTTTTTTAGGTTTAAGGGTTTTTGAGTACTTTTGGGTTTTAAAGGGTTAAGTGTTTCTTAGGGTTTAGGGCTTAGGGTTCTTTGTTTTTTAAGGTTTAGGGTTTACGGATTTTTTTTTATTTAGGGTTTTTAGCTTAGGGCTTTGTAGGGATTTTAAATGGATTTTAGGGTTTATAGGATTTAGGCTATCATATAGTTTAGGGTTTCAGGTTTCTTAGGGTTTTATGTTTAGGATATTGGGTTTTATGTTTGGGTTTATGGTTTATGGTTTAGGGTTTACGGCTTAGGTTTTTTTTTTTTTACGTTTTGGGTTTTTGGTTAAAAGTTTTATCTAGATTTTGAGGGTTTAAGGCTTAGGGTTTTTTTGTGTTTAGCATATACAATTTAGGGCTTTATAGGGTTTAGAGCTTTGAAATTTTTAGGTTTAGGGGTTTTTGGGTTTTTAAGGGTTAAGTGTTTCTTAGGGTTTTTTAGGGCTTAGGGTATTTTGTGTGATTTTGGTTTAGGGTTTATGGATTTTTAGGATTTAGGGTCTAGAGATTACAATTTTATAGGGGTTTTAAATGATATTTAGGGTTTATTTTAGAGTTTATAGGATTTGTGGTTTCTTAAAGTTTAGGGTTTTAGGTTGAGGAATTTGATTTTAGGTTAGGGTTTAGGGTTAAGGGCTTAGGGTTTTATAGGTTAAGGTTTCTAAGAATTTTATAGGTTAAGGGTTTAGGGCTTAGGTTTTTTTTTTTATTTTTTTTGTGTTTTAAGGGTTTAGCATATACGATTTAGCACTTTATAGGGTTTAGAGCTAAGAGTTTTTTAGATTTAGGGGTTTTTGGGGTTTTTAAGAGTTAAGTGTTTCTTAGGGTTGTTTAGGGTTTGGGCTTCATGGCTTAGGATTTTTTTTTGTGTTTTTTAGGTTTAGGGTTTATGAATTTTTAATATTTAGAGTTTAGGGCATAAGGTTTTGTAGAGGTTTTAAACGGTTTTCAGGGTTCATTTTAGGGTTTATAGGATTTAGGGTTTCATAAAGGGTTTAGGGTGTCTTAGCATTTTAGGTTTAGGATTTAGGGTTTTAGGGTTTAGGGCTTAGTGTTTTTTCGGTTTAGTGTTTTAGGTTAAGGGTTTTATCTAGGTTTTTAGGACTTAGGTCTTGGGTCTTTTAGGTTAAGGCTCTTTAAGGTTTTATACGTTAAGATTTTAGGGCTTAGGGTATTTTCTGTGCTTTTTAGGGTTTAACATATACGATTTAAGGCTTTATAGGGTTTAGAGCTTAGAGCTTTTTATGTTTCGGGTTTTCTCGATTTTTTTAGGGTTTCTAACGGTTAAGTGTTTCTTAGGGTTATTTAGGTTCAAGGGCTTAGGGATTATTTTTTGTGATTTTTAGGTTTAGGATTTATGAATTTTTCGGATTTAGGGTTAAGAGTTTAGGGTTTCGTAGGGGTTTTAAATGGTTTTTAGGGTTTATTTTATGGTTTATAGGATTTAGGGTTTCTTTAGGTTTAGGGTTTAAGGTCTCTTGGGGTTTTAGGTTTAGGATTTAGGGTTTTAGGTTAGGGTTTAGGGATTTTTAAGAATAAGGGATTAGAACTTAGGGTTTTAGAGGGGTTTTAAATGGTTTTTAGAGTTTATTTTAGGGTTTATAGGATTTAGGGTTTCTTAGTGTTTTAGATTTAGGATTTCTAAGGGTTTTAGGTTTAGGATTTAGGGTTTTAGGTTAGGGTTTAGGGTTTTAGGTTAAGTGTTTTATCTAGGTTTTGAGGATTTAGGGCTTGGGTTTTTTAGGTTAAGGTTCTTTATGGTTTTATAAGTTTAGGGTTTAGGGCTTTTTTTTTTTTTGTGTGTCTTTTTTAGGGTTTAGCGTATACAATTTCGGCCTTTGTAGGGTTTAGAGTTTTTTATGTTTAGGGGTTTTTATGATTTTTAGGGTTTCTAATGGTTAAGATTTTCTTAGGGTTTTTTAAGGTGTAGGGTTAGGGCTTAGGCTTTTTTTGTGTTATTTTAGTTCAGTGTTTACATATTTTTAGGACTCAGGGTTAGAGCTTAGGGTTTAGTATGGGTTTTAAATGGTTTTTAGGGTTTATAAGATTTCGAGTTTTTTAAGGTTTAGGGTTTAGGGTCTCTTAGTGTTTTCGGTTTAGGATTTAGGGTTTTAGGTTAGGGTTTATAGTTTAGGGATTATAGTTTTTTAAGGTTTACGGATTTAGGTTAAGGGTTTAGGGTTTAGGGCTTTGGGCTTTTTAGGTTAAGATTTTTTATGGTTTTATATTAGGGTTTAGCGCTTAGTGTTTTTTAAGGTTTACGGATTTAGGTTAAGGGTTTAGGGTTTAGGGATTTGGGCTTTTTAGGTTAAGATTTTTTATGGTTTTATATTAGGGTTTAGCGCTTAGTGTTTTTTTTTTTATGTTTCTTGGGCTTTAGCTTATACGATTTACGGCTTTATAAGGTTTAGTGCTTAGAGTTTTTTAGGGTTTTTAATGGATAAGGGTTTCTTAGAGTTTAGGGTTTTGGGTTTTTTAGGTTAATGATTTTTAGGGTTTAAGGCTTAGGGTTTTTTTGTTGTTGTTTTTTTTAGGGTTTAGCATATATGATTTAGGGATTTATTGGGTTTAGAGCTTAGAGTTTTTTGGGTTTAGGGGTTTTTGGATTATTTAGGGGTTTTAATGGTTAAGTGTCTCTTAGGGTTTTTTAGGGTTTAGAGCTTATGGTTTAGGGTTTTTTGTGTTTGTTAAGTTTAGGGTTTATGGATTGTTAGGATTTAGGGTTTAGAGCTTTGGTTTTATAGGGGTTTTAAATGGTTTTAGGGTTTATTTTAGGGTTTATAGGATTAAGAGTTTCTTAAGGTTTAGGGTTTAGGGTTTCTTAGGGTTTTAGGTTTAGGATTTAGGGTTTTAGGTTAGGACTTAAGGTTTAGGGTTTAGGGTTTATGGTTTAGGTCTAGGGTTTTAGGTTAAGTGTGTTATCTTGGTTTTTAGGGTTTATGGGTTTGCATTTTTTAGGTTGTTTATAGGGTTTTATAGGTTTAAGTTTTATGGCTTTGTATTTATTTTTTGAGTTTTTTAGAGTTTGTCATATAGGTTTTAGGGCTTTATAGGGTTTAGAGCTTAGATTTTTTTAGGTTTAGGATTTAGGTTAGGACTTAGGGTTTAAGGTTTTGGTCTTAGTGTTTTTTTAGGTTTAGTGTTTTAGGTTAAGGGTTTTATCTAGGTTTTTAGGGTTTATGGGTTTGGTTTTTTTTTTTAGGTTAAGGGTTTTTAAGGTTTTATAGGTTTAAGGCTTAGAGCTTTGGGTTTTTTTTTTTTTTTTTTGTGTGTGTTTTTTAGGGTTTAGCATATATGGTTTAGGGCTTTAAAGGGTGTAGAGCTTAGAGTTTTTTAGGTTTAGGGGTGTTTGGGTTTTTTAGGTTTTTTAAGGGTGAAGTGTTTCTTAGGGATTTTTACGGTTTAGAGCTTAGGGTTTTTTTTGTGTTTTTTTAGGTTTAGGGTGTACAGATTTTTACGATTTAGGGTTTTGAGCTTAGGGTTTTCTAGGGGTTTTAGATGGTTTTTAGGATTTATAGGATTTAGGGTTTCTTAGGGTCTTAGGTTTCGGATTTAGGGTTTTAGGTTAGGGTTTAGGGTTTACGGCTTAGGGTTTTTTTAAGTGTAGGATTTTATGTTAGGGATTTTATCTAAGTTTTAGGGTTTAGGGCTTTGGGTTTTTTAAGGTTTTTTACGGTTTTATAGATTTAGGGTTTAGGGCTTATGGTTTTTTTGTGCTTTTTAGGGTTAAGCATATACGATTTAGAGCTTTATAGGGTTTAGAGCTTAGAGTTTTTTAGGTTTAGGTATTTTTTGGTTTTTTAGGGTTTAATGGTTAAGTGATTCTTAGGGTTTAGGACTTAGGTTTTTTTCTTTTGTGTTTTTTAGGGTTTTAGGTTAGGGTTTAAGGTTAATTCTTTAGGGCATAGGGTTTTTATTGTTTTTTAGGGTTTAGCATATACGATTTAGGGCTTAAAACGGTTTAAAGCTAAGAGTTTTTTTTTTAAGTTTAGGGGTTTTTGTGTTTTTTTTTTTAGGGTTTTTAAGGGTTAAGTGTTTCTTAGAGTTTAAGGCTTAGGGTTTTTTTTTTTTTTTTTTTGTGTTTTTATAGATTTAACATTTACGGATTTTTATGATTTAGGGTTTTGTAGGGGTTTAGAATTTAGAGATTTTAGGTTTAGTTGTTTTTGGGATTTTAGGACTTTTATGGTTTAAGTGTTTCTTAGGGTTTTTTAGGGTTTAGGGCTTTGGGTTCTTTATGTTTTTTAGGTTTAGGGTTTACTGATTTTTAGGATTTAGGTTTAGAGCTTAGGGTTTTGTAGGGGTTTTAAATGGTTTATAGGGTTTTGCAGGTTTTTTTTTTTTTTTTGGTGTTTTTTACGGTTTTAGGTTAGGGTTTAGGGTTAAGGGCTTAGGGATTTTTTGGGATTATGGTTTTAGGTTGAAGAATTTATCTAGGTTTTATAGGGTTTTATATGTTTTTGGTTTAGGGCTTAGGGTTTTTAGTGTTTTTTAGGGTTTAGCATGTACTATTTAGGGCTTAATAAGGTTTAAAGCTTAGAGTTTTTAAGTTTAGGGGTTTTTGGTTTTTTTAAGGTTTTGAAGGGTTAAGTGTTTCTTAGGGTTGTTTTGGTGTTTTATAGGTTTAGGGTTTACACATTTTTAGGATTGGGTTTGGAGCTTAGGGTTGTGTAGGGGTTTAGAATTTGGAGTTTATAGGTTTAGGGGTTTTGGGATTTTAGGGTTATTAAGGTTTAAGTGTCTCTTAGGGTTTAGGGTTTAGGGCTTAAGGTTTTTTTGTGTTTTTTAGGTTTTGGGTTTACGGATTTTTAGAAATAAGGGATTAGAGCTTGGGGTTTTGTAGGTGTTTTAAATAGTCTAAAACCCAAAATCCTAAACCTAAAACCCTAAGAAAGACTAAACCCTAAACCTTAAGAAACCATATATCCTATAAACCCTAAAATAAACCCTAAAAACTACTTAATACCCCTACAAAACCCTACGCTCTAAACCCTAAATCCTTAAAACCCATAAACACTAAACCTAAAAAACACAAAAAAAACCCTAAGAACTAAGCCCTAAACCTATAAAACCATAAAAATCTTAACCTAAAAAACACAAACCCCTAAAACCTAGAAAATAGATAAAACCCCTAACCTAAATCCCTAAACCTAATAAAACACTAAGCCCTAAGCCCTCAACACTAACCTAAAACCCTAAATCCTAAACCTATAACCCTAAGAAATCCTAAACACTAAATCCTAAACCTTAACAAACCCTAAATCCCATAAACCCTAAAATAAACCCTAAAAACCGTTTAAAACACCTACAAAACCCTAATCTCTAAATCGTAATCGTAAAAATTTGTAAACCCCAAACTGAATAAACTTATAAAACCCTAGGCCCTAAACCCTAAACCCTAAAAACCTAGATAAAACCCTTAACCTAAATCCCTAAACCTAAAAAAACCCTAATCCTAAACCATAAACCCTAACCTAAAACCTTAAATCCTAAACCGAAAACCCTAAGAGATCCTAAACCCTAAACCTTAACAAACTCTAAATCCTATAAACGCTAAAATAAACCCTAAATCCCATTTAAATCCCTACAAAACCCTATGCTCTAATCCCTAAGTCTTAAAAATCTGTAACACCTTGAATTGAAATAACACAAAAAAGCCTCAGCCCTAAACCCTACACCCTAAGAAACACTTAACCTGTAAAATCCCTAAAAAAACACAAATACTCGCAAACCCAAGAAACTCTAAACCATATAAAGCCCTAAATTGTATATGCTAAACCCTAAAAAACACACAAAAAAAAAAAAAAAAAAAACCCTAAGCCTTAAACCCTAAACCTATAAAACCATAAAGAACCTTAACCTAAAAAACCCCAACCCTAAATCCTAAAAACCTAGATAAAACCCTTAACCTAAAACCCTAAACCTAAAAAACCCTAAACCCTAACCTAATACCCTAAATCCTAAACATAAAACCTTTAGAAATACTAAATCTAAATCACTAAAAAACCCTAAATCCTAAACCTTAAGAAACCCTAAAAACCATTTAAAACCCCTACAAAACCCTAAGCTCTAATCCTTTATTCCTAAAATCCCTGAACCCTAACCTAAAACCCAAAATCCTAAACCTAAAACCCCAAGAAACCCTAAACCCTAAACCTGAAGAAACCCAAAATACTATAAACCCTAAAAATCATTAAAAACCCCAACAAAACCCTAAGCTCTTAACCCTAAATCCGAAAAATCCATAAACCCTAAACGTAAAAAACACACACAAAAAAAAAACCCTAAGCCCTAGAACCTCAATAACCCTAAGAAACACTTTACCGTTAAAAACCCTAAAAAAACCCAGAAAACCCTATACCTAGAAAGCTCTAAGCTCTAAATCCTATAAATCCCTAAATCGTACATGCTAAACACAAAAAACACTAAAAAAATCCTAAGCCATGAACCCCAAGCTCTAAAAAATCCTAAGAAACACTTAACCCTTAAAAACCCTAAAAACCCCAAAATCCCTTAAACCTAAAAAAACACTAACTTCTAAACCCTATAAAGCCCTAAATCGTACATGCTAAACACTAAAAAACACAAAAATAAAAACCCTAAGCCCTAAGCCCTAATCCTATAAAACCTTAAAGAAGCTTAACCTATAAAATCCAAGCCCTAAATCCAAAAAACTTAGATAAAACCCTTAACCTAAAACCCTAAACTGAAAAAATCCTAAGCCCTGAACCCTAAATCCTAAATTCAAAACCCTAAGAAACCCTAAACCCTATACCTTAAGAAACTCTAAATCCTATAAACCCTAAAATGAACTCTAAAACCATTTAAAACCCCTACAAAACCCAATGCTGTAAACCTTAAATCCTAAAAATTCATAAACCCTAAACCTAAAAAACACAAAAAAAATCCTAAGCCATGAACCCCAAACTCTAAAAAATCCTAAGAAACACTTAACCCTTAAAAACCCTAAAAACCCCAAAATCCCCTAAACCTAAAAAACTCTAACTTCTAAACCCTATAAAGCCCTCGTATATGCTAAACCCTAAAATACAACAAAAAATATCCAAGCCCTAAACCCTAAACCTATAAAACCCTAAAAAATCTTAACCTAAAAAATACAGAGCCCTAAACCCTAAAAATCGAGATAAAACCCTCAACCTAAAACCCTAAACCTAAAAAAACCCTAAGCCCTAAACTCTAAACCCTAACCTAAAACCCTAATTCCTAAACCTAAAGCCCTAAGAAACCCTAAACCTTAAGAAACCCTAAATCCTATAAACCCTAAAATATACTCTAAAACCCATTGAAAACCCCTACATAACCCTAAGCACTAAAACCTAAAAATCCATAAACCCTAAAGCTAAAAAAACACAAAAAAAAAACCCTATACATAAACACTAAACCCTAAAAAACCTTAAGAAACACTTAACCTTTAAGGACCCTAAAAAATTCAAAATCCCTTAAACCTAAAAAACTCTAAGCTCTAAAACATGTAAAGCCCTAATCGTATATGCAAAACCCTAGAAAAATACAAAAAACCCTAAGCCCTAAACCTATAAAACCCTAAAAAATCTTAACCCTAAAAACCGAAAGCCTTAAACCCTAAAAACCTATATAAAACCCTTAACCTAAAACCCTAAGCCTAAAAATAACCCTATAACCTAACCAAAAACCCTAAATCCTAAACCTAAAATCCTAAGAAACCCTAAACCCTAAACCTTAAGAAACCCTAAATCCTATAAACCCTAAAATAAACACTAAAACCCATTTTTAACCCCTACAAAACCCTAAGCTTGAAACCTTAAATCTTAAAAATCCATAAACCCTATACCTAAAAAACATTAAAAAAACCTCTAAGCCCTAAGTAACACTTATCCATTAAAAACCCTAAAAAACTCCTAAACCTAAAAAACTCTAAGCTCTAAACCCTATAAAGCCCTCAATCATATAAGCTAAAACCCAAGAAACACAAAAAAAGCATAAGCCCTAAACCCTAAACCTATAAAACCATAAAAAATCTTAACATAAAAAACCCAAAGACCTAAACCCGAAATACCTAGATAAAACAATTAACCTAAATCCCTAAACCTAAAACAACCCTAAAATCCTAAACCCCAAATCCTAAACTTAAAACCCTAAGAAACCCTAAACACTAAACCTTAACAAACCCTAAATCCGATAAACCCTAAAATAAACCCTAAAACTTATTTAAAACCTCTATAAAACCCTAAGCTCTAATCCCTAAGTCCTAAAAATCCGTAAACCCTAAACAAAAGTAACTCAAAAAAAAGCCTATGCCCTTAACCTTAAACCCTAAGAAACACTTAACCCTTAAAACCCCTAAAAACACACAAAAATCACTAAACCTAAAAAACTCTAAACCCTTAAAAGCCGTAAATTTTATATGCTAATAAAGAAAAAAAAAAAAAAACCCGAAGACCTAAATCCTAAACCTATAAAACATTAAAAAACATTAACCTAGAAAATCCAAAGCCCTAAACCAAAATAACCTAGATATAATCTTTACCTAAAACCCTAAAACAAAAATAACCCTAAACCCTAACCTAAAACCCTAAATCCTAAAACACTAAGAAACCCTAAACCCCAAGCCTTAAGAAACTCTAAATCCTATAAACCATAAATCCTATAAACCCTAAAATAAACCCTAAATCCCATTTAAAACTCCTACAAAATCCTAAGAACTAAACCCTTAGTCCTAGAAATCAATAAAGCCTAAACCTGAAAAAAACAAAAAAAAAAAAAAAAACTAAGCCCTAAACCCTAAACCCTAAAAAACCCTAAGAAACACTTAACCCTTTAAAACCCTAAAAACCTTAAAAGTCCTAAATATGAAAAACTCTAAACTCTAAACCCTATAAAGCCCTAAAACATATAAGCTAAACCATAAAAAAATAGAAAAAAAACCTATGCATTTTCCTAAACCCTAAACCTGTAAAACCCTTAAAACCTTATCCTAAAAAACCCAAAGCCTTGACCCCTAAAACCTACATAAAACCCTTAACCTAAAACCCTAAACCTAAAAAAACCCTAATCCCTAACCCACAACTGTAAATCCTAAACCTACGACCTAAGAAACCCTAAACCCTATACCCTAAACCTTAAGAAACCCTAAAAATCATCTAAAACCACTACAAAACCCTAAGCTCTAAATCTGAAATCCTAAAAATCCGCAAACCCTAAACCTAAAAAACACAAAAAAACCTAAGCCCTAAACCCTAAGAAACACTTAACCCTTGAAAACCCTAAAAAACCCAAAATCCCAAAAACCCCTAAACCTAAAAAACTCTAAGCTCTAAACACTATTAAGCCCTAAAACGTATATGCTAAACCTTGAAAAAAAAAACCAAAGCCCTAAACGTTAGACATATAAAATCCTAAAAACCCTAAACCTATTAAACCCAAACCCATAAACCTTAAAAACCTAGATAAAACCCTTAACCTAAAACCCTAAACCTAAAAAACCCTAAGACCTAAACCCTAAACCCTAAGTCCTAACCTAAATCCCTAAATCCTAAACCGAAAACCCTAAGAAACCCTAAACCCTAAACCTTAAGAAACCCTTAATCCTATATACCCAAAAATAAAACCTAAAACCATTTAAAACCCCTATAAAACCTAAGCTCTAAACTATAAATCATAAAAATCCATAATCCCTAAACTTAACAAACATAAAAAACCCTAAGCCCTAAGCCTTAAACCCTAAAAAACCCTAACAGACACTTAACCATTAGAAACCCCAAAAATACCTAAACCCAAAAATCTATAAGTTCTAAACCCTATAAATCCTAAATCGTATATGCGAAACCCTAAAAACACACACAAAAAAAAAAATCCCTAAGCCTTAAACCCTAAAAACCTAGATGAAAACCTTTACATAAAACCCTAAACCTAAAAAAAAACCTATGGCGTAAACCATAAACCTAAACCTATAAAGCTAAATCCTTAACCTAAAACCCAAAACCATAAACTATAAGAAAACCTACATCCTATAAACACTAAAATAAACCCTAACAACCATTGAAAACCCCTACAAAACCCGAAGCTCTAAACCCTAAATCCTAAAAATCCATAAACCCTAAACCTAAAAAACACAAAAAAAACCCTAAACCCTAAGAAATGCTTAACCCTTAAAAACTCTAAAAAACCCAAAAACCCCTAAACTAAAAAAACTATAAGCTCTAAACCCTATAAAGTCCTAAATCATATATGCTAAACCCTAAAAAACACAAAAAGAAATGATAAACCCTAAACCCTAAACCTATAAAACCCTAAAAGGTAATAACCTCATAAAACCAAAGACCTAAATCCTAAAAGCCTAGACAAAACCCTTAATCTAAACCCTAAGCCTTAAGAAATCCTAACCCTAATCTAAATCCCTAAAACCCTAAACTTTAAGAAATCCTAAATCCAATAAACCCTTAAATAAACGTTAAAACCCATTTCAAACCCCTACAAAACTCTAAGCTCTTAACCCTAAATCCAAAAAATCCATAAACCCGAAACCTAAAAAACACAAAATACTCTAAGCCGTAAACCTAAAAAAGCCTAAGAAACACTTAACCCTTCAAAACCCTAAAATCCCCAAAAACCATTAAATCTAAAAAAATCTAAGCTCTGAACCCTATAATGCCCTAAATTGTATATTCTAAATCCCAAAAAACACAAAAAAAAAAAAAAAAAAAAACCAAGCCAAACCTTAAACTATAAAACCCTGAAAAACCTTAACCCAAAAATCCCAAAGCCTTAAATCCTAAAAACCTAGATAAAACCGTTAACCTAAAACCCTAAACCTAAAAAAACCCTAATCCCTTAACCCTAACCTAAAACCCTAAATCCTAAACCTAAAACCCTATAAAACCCTAAACCCTAAACCTTAAGAAACCATAAATCCTAAAAACCCTAAAAACCATTTGAAACCTCTACGAACAATAAGCTCTAAACCCTAAATCATAAAAATCCGTAAACCCTAAACCTAAAAACACACAAAAAAACCCTAAGCCCTAAACCTTAAACCCTAAGAAACAATTAGCCCTTAAAACCCTTAAAATACCCAAAAACCAATAAACCTAAAAAACTCTAAGCTCGAAACCTTATAAAGAACTAAATCGTATATGTTATACCCTAATAACACAAAAAAAAAAAAATCGTAAGCCCTAAACCTTAAACCTATAAAACACTAAAAAACCTTAACCCAAAAAAACCAATGCCCTATACCCTAAAAACCAAGATAAAACCCTTAACCTAAAACCCTAAACCTACAAAAACCCTAAGCCCTAAACCCTAACCAAAACCCCTAAATCCTTAACAAAATCAATAAACCCTAAACAAAAAAAACCCTAAGCCCCAAACCCTAAACCCTAAAATACCCTAAGAAACACTTAACCCTTAAAAACCCTAAAAACCCCAAAAACCCCTAAACCAAAAAAACTCTAAGCTCTAAAATCTATAAAGCCCTAAATCGTATATGTTAAATCCTAAAAAAAAAAAAAACACTAAGCCCTAAACCCTAACAACCTAGATAAAACCCTTAACTTAAAACCCTAAACCCTGACCCTAAAAATACCCTAAGAAACACTTAACCCTTAAAACCCTAAAAACCCCAAAAACCCCTAAACCTAAAAAACTCTAAGCTCTAAATACTATAAAGCCCTAAATCTTATATGTTAAATCCTAAAAAAAAAAACACTAAGCCCTAAACCCTAACAACCTAGATAAAACCCTTAACTTAAAACCCTAAACCCTGACCCTAAAAATACCCTAAGAAACATTTAACCCTTAAAAGCCCTATAAACCCCAAAAACCACTAAACCTAAAAAACTCTAAGTTCTAAACCCTATAAACCCCTAAACCGTATATGCTAAACCCTAAAAAACACAAAAAATCTCTAAGCCCAAAACCTAAAAATCCAAAGCCCTAAACCCTACAAACCTAGATAAAGCAATTAACCTAAATACCTAAACCTAAAAAAACACTAAGCCCTAAACCCTAAACACTAAATCCATAATCTAAATCCTAAACCTAAAACCCTAATAATCACTAAACCCTAAGAAACCTTAAATCCTACAAACCCTATAAAAAATCCTAAGAACCATTTAATACCCCTACAAACCCTAAGCTCCAAACCCTAAATTGAAAAAATCCGTAAACCCTAAACTTAAAAAACACAACAAAAACCCTAAGCCTTAACCCTAAACCCTAAAAAACCCTAAGAAACTTTACACTTAAAACCCTAAAAAACACAAAAAAAACCTTAACCTAAAAAAACACTAAGCTCTAAACCCTATTAAGCCCTAAATCGTATATACTAAACCCTAGAAACACAAAAAAAATTAAAAAAAAATGTAAGCCCTCAACCTATAAAACCCTAAAAAGCCTAAACCTAAAAAACCTAAAGCCCTAAACCATATAAACCTATATAAAACCCTTAACTTAAAAAGCTAGACCTTAAAAAACACTAAGCCCTAAATCCTAAACCCTAACCTAAAACCCTAAATCCTAAACTTAAAACCCTTAGAAACCCTAAACCCTAAAATCCAAAGAAACCCTAAACCCTTAACCCTTAAAAAACCCTAAGAAACACTTAACCATTTAAAACCCTAAAAAACCCAAAACCCCTAAACCTAAAAAACTCTAAGCCCTAAACCTATAAAACCTTAAAATAAACCCTAAAAACTATTTTAAACCCCTACAACACCATAAGCTCGAACCCTTAAATGCTAAAAATCTGTAAACCCTAAACCTAAAAACCACAAAAAAAAAACCCTAAGCCCTAAACCATAAATCCTAAAAACCCTAAAAACCATTTACCCCTACGAACCATAAGCCCTAAACCCTAAATCCTAAAAATCTGTAAACCCTAAACCTTTAAACACACAAACAAAAAAAAACCCGTAATCTCTAAACCCTAAACCTTAGAAAACACAAAGGAACACTTAACCCTTAAAACCCCTAAAAAATTCAAAAACCCCTAAAGCTAAAAAAGTCTAAACTATAAACCCTATAAAGCCCTAAATCGTATATGCTAAACCCTAAAAACACACTAAAAAATCCTAAGCGATAAACTAATAAAACCCTTAAAAAACTTAACCTAAAAAGTTAAAGCCCTAAACCCTAAAATTATAGATAAAACCTTTAACATGAAACCCTAAACCTAAAAAACCCCTAAGCCCTTAACCCTAAACCCTAACCTAAAACCCTAAATCCTAAACCTAAAACCCTAAGAGACCCTAAACCTTAAAAAACCCTAAATAATATAAACCCTAAAATAAACCATAAACAGCATTTAAAACCCCGACAAACCCCTAAGCCCTAAATCCTAAAAATCGATAAACCCTAAACCTAAAAAACACAATAAAAACCCTAAGCCCTAAACGCTAAAAAAAACCCTAAGAAACACTTACCTATTAAAAACACTAAAATATCGATAAACCCTAAACCTAAAAAATACAATAAAAATCCTAAGACCTAAACCCTAAACCCTAAAAAAACCCTAAGAAACACTTAACCATTAAAAACACTAAAAACCCATAAAAGCCCTTAACCTAAAAAACACTAAGCCCTATAAAGCCCTAAATCGTATATGCTAAACTCCAAAAAACACGAAAACCCCTAAGCCCTAAACCCTTAACATATAAAACTCAAAAAAACCTGAAGAATTATAAAAAAAACCTTTAACCTAAAAAAACACTATGCTCTAAACCCTATTAAGCCCTAAATTGTATATGCTAAACCCTAAAAACACACAAAAAAACTTAAGCCCTAAACCCTAAACCTATAAAACCCTAAAAACCCATAAGAAACACTTAACCCTTATAACTTAGATAAAACCCTTAAATTAAAACCCTAGACCTTAAAAAACCCTAAGCCCTAAACCCTAAACCCTAACCTAAAACCTTAAATCCAAAACTTAAAACACTAAGAAACCCTAAACCCTAAAATCCTAAGAAATACTTAACCGTTAAAAATCCTAAAAAAATTAAAAAACCCATAAACCTAAAACACTCTAAGCTCTAAACCTTATAAAGCCCTAAATCGTATATCCTAAACCCTAAAAACACACAAAAAGCCCTAAGCCCTAAACCAATAAAACCCTAAAAAAACTTAACCTAAAAACCCAAAGACGTAAACCCTAAAAACCAAGATAAACCCTTAACGTGAAACCCTATACCTAAAACCCCTCTAAGCCCTTAACCCTTAACCCTAACCTAAAACCTTAAATCCTATACACCCTAAAATAAACCATAAAACACATTTAAAACCCTACAAACCCTTATCTCTAAACCCTAAATCCTAAAAATCTGTAAACCCTAAACCTAAAAAACATTAAAAAAAAAAAAAAACCTAAGCCCTAAACCCTACAAAAACCATAAGAAACACTTAACCTTTAAAAACATTAAAAAGACCCCAAAAAGCCCTTAACCTAAAAAACTCTAAGCCCTAAATCTTATAAAGCCCTAAATCATATATGCTAAACCCAAAAAAAGACTAAAGAAAAAAACGTAAGCCCTAAAGCCTTAACCCATAAAACCAAAGCCCTAAACCCTAAAAACATAGAGAAATTCCTTAACCCAAAACCCTAAAACTATAAAATCCCTGATCCCTTGACCCTAGCCTAAAACCCTAAAAAATACAAAAAAAATACCCTAAGCCCTAAGCCCTAAACCCTAAAACCTAAAATACCCTAAGAAATACTTAACCCTTAAAAGCCTAAATACACCAAAAATCCCTAAACCTAAAAAACTTTAAATTCCAAATACTATAAAGTCCTAAATCGTATATGCTAAATCCTAAAAGTACAAAAAAAAAAACCCCAAAGCCCTAAACCCTAATAACCTAGATAAAACACTCAACCTAAAAACCTAAACCCTAACCCTAAAAATACCCTAAGAAAAGGTTAACCCTTAAAAGCCCTAAAAACCCTAAAAACCAGTTAACCTAAAAAAACTCTAAGCTCTAAACCCTACAAAGCCCTAAACCGTATGTGCTAAGCGCTAAAAAAGCACAAAAAACACTAAGCGTTAAACCTATAAAACTCTAAAATACCATAACCTAAAAACCCAAAGCCATAAACCCTAAAAACCTAGATAAAACCCTAAACCCTAACCCAAAACCCTAAATCCTAAACCTAAAACCCTAAGAAATCCTAAACCCTAAATCTTACGAAACCCTGAATCCAATAAACCCTAAAATAAACCCTAAAAACCATTTAAAACCCTACCACACCCTAAGCTTGAAACCCTAAATCCTAAAAATCCATAAACCCTTAACCTAAAAAATATTTTTTAAAAAACCCTAAGCCCGAAACCCTAAACCCTAAAACCTAAAATCCCTAGAAACCATTTAAAACCCAAAGCCCTAAAGCCTAAAACCTAGATAAAACCCTTAATGTAAAACCCTAAACCTCAAAAAAAACTAAACCCTAAACCCTAACCTCAAACCCTAAATCCTAAACCAAAAACCCTAAGAAATCCTAAACCATAAACCTTAAGAAACCCTAAAAACTATTTCATACCCCTACAAAACCCTAAGCTCTAAACCCTAAATCCTTAAAATTCGTAAACCCTAAACCTTAAAAACACAAAAAAAAAAAAAAAAAAAAAAAACACCAAAGCCCTAAACCTTAAATCCTAAGAAATAGTTTGTCCTTAAAAACTCTAAGAAAACCCAAAAATCCCTAAACCTAAAAAAAACTCTAAGCTTTAAACCCTATTAAGCCCTAAATTGTATATGCCAAACCCTATAAAACACAAAAAACCCTAACCCTTAACGCTAAACCTATAAAACCCTTAAAAACCTAGATAAATTCATTAACTTAAAACCATAAACCTAAAGAATTCCTAAGCATTTAACACTAAACCCTAACCTTAAACCCTCAAAACACAAAAAAAAAAAAAAAACCCTAAGCCCTAAACCCTTAACCCTAAAAAACCCTACGAAACACTTCACCCTTAAAAACACTAGAGATCCAAAAAACCCCTAAACCTAAAAAACTCTAAGCTCTAAACCCTATAAAGCCCTAAATCGTATATGCAAAACCCTAAGCCCTACATCTAAACCTATAAAACCCTAAAAAACCATAACATAAAAAACCCAAAGCCCTTAAACCTAAATACCTAGATAAAGCTCTTAACCTAAGAACCTAAACCAAAAAAAAAAAAAAAAAACCTTAAACCCTAACTTAAAACCCAAAATCCTAAACCTAAAACCCTAAATAACCCTAAACCCTAAAGCTTAAGAAACCCTAAATCCTATAAATCCTAAAATAAACCCTAAAATCCATTTAAAACCCCGACAAAACTCTAAGCTTAAAACCCAAATCCTAAAAATCCGTATACCCTAAACCTAAAAAACACACACAAAAAAAAAAAAAAAAAACCCCAGAGCCCTATACCTTAAGCCTTAAGAAACACATAACCATTAAAACACCTAAACCTAAAAAACTATAAGCTCTAAACCCTATAAAGACCTAAATCTTATATGCTAAAGCCCAAAAAGCACAAAAAATTCCTAAGCCTGAAACCCTAAACCTATAAAACCATAAAAAATCTTAACCTAAAAAAGTCAAAGCCCTAAACCCTAAAAACCTAGATAAAACCCTTAACCTAAATCCCTAAACCTAAATAAACCCGAAGCCCTAAACCCTAAACCCTAAATCCTAAAAATTCGTAAACCCTAAACCTTAAAAACACAAAAAAAACCCTAAGCCCTAAACCTTAAACCCTAAGAAACAGTTAGTCCTTAAAAACACTAAGAAAACCCAAAAACCCCTAAACCGAAAAAAAACTCTAAGCTTTAAACCCTATTAAGCCCTAAATCGTATATGCTAGACCATATAAAACACAAAAAACCATAACCCTCAACCCTAAACCTATAAAACCCTAAAAAACCTAGATAAATTCATTAACCTAAAACCCTAAACCTAAAGAATTCCTAAGCATTTAACCCTAAACCCAACCTTAAACCCTAAAAACACAAAAAAAAAAAAAAAAAACCTACGCCCTAAACCCTAAACCATAAAAAACCCTAAGAAACACTTCACCCTAAAAAGTATATGCAAAACCCTAAGCCCAAAAACTAAACCTATAAAACCCTAAAAAACCATAAATTAAAAAACCCAAAGCCCTTAAACCTAAATACCTAGATAAAGCTCTTAACCTAAGACCCTAAACCAAAAAAAAAAAAAAAAAACCTTAAACCCTAACTTAAAACCCAAAATCCTAAACCTAAAACCCTAACAAACCCTAAACCCTAAAGCTTAAGAAACCCTAAATTCTATAAACCCTAAAACTCATTTAAAACCCCGACAAAACTCTAAGCTTAAAACCCCAAATCCTAAAAGTCCATAAACCTTAAACCTAAAAAACACAAAAAAACAAACCCAAAGCCCTAAACCTTAAGCCTTAAGAAACACATAACCATTAAAACCCTAAAAACCCCAAAAGCACCTAAACCTCAAAAACTATAAGCTCTAAACCCTATAAAGACCTAAATCGTATATGCTAAAGCCCAAAAAGCACAAAAAATCCCTAAGCCCTAAACCCTAAACCTATAAAACCATAAAAAATCTTAACCTAAAAAACCCAAAGCCCTAAACCCTAAAAACCTAGATAAAATCCTTAACCTAAATCCCTAAACCTAAATAAACCCTAAACCCTAAATCCAAAATCTAAATTCTAACAAACCCTAAACCCTAAACCCTAAACCTTAACAAACCCTAAATCCTATAAACCCTAAAATAAACCCTAAAACCCATTTAAAACCCATACAAAACCCTAAGCTCTAAACACTAAATCCTAAAAATCCATAAACCCCAAACTGAAAAAGATTAAAAAAAAAAAAAACTAAGCCCTAAACCCTAAACCCTTAGAAACACTTAACCCCAAAAACCCCTAAAAATACAAAAAACCCTAAACCTCAAAAACTCTAAACCCTATAAATCCCTAAATTGTATATGATATACCTTAAAAAACACAAAAAAGCCCTAAGACCTAAATTCTAAACTTATAAAACAGTAAAAAACCTTAACCTAAAAAACCCAAAGCCTTAAACCCTAAAACCAAGATAAAACCCTCAACGTAAAACCCTAAACCTCAACAAAAAAAAAAAAAACTAAACCCTAACCCCTAACCTAAAACCCTAAATCCTAAACATAAAACCCTAAGAAATCCTAAATCCTAAACCTTAAGAAATCGTATAACCAATAAACCCTAAAATAAACCCTAATAACTATTTAATACCCCTACAAAACCCTATGCTTTAAACCCTAAATCCATAAAACCCATAAACCCTAAACCTATAAATCCCAAAAAAAAAAAAACCTAAGCACTAAGCCCGAAACCTATAAAACCATAAAAATCTTAACCTAAAAAACCCAAAGCCCTAAAACCTAAAAAATAGAAAAAATAGATAAAAACCCTTAACCTAAATCCCTAAAACCTAAAAATCCCAAACCCTAAATCCTAAAAACTTAGATAAAACCCTTAACCTAAAACCCTAAACTGAAAAAACCCTAAGCCCTAAACCCTAAACCCTTACCTAAAACCCTAAATCCTAAACCTAAAACCGTAAGAAACCATAAACCCTAAACCTTAAGAAACTCTAAATCCTATAAACCCTAAAATGAACTCTAAAACCCATTTAAAACCCCTACAAAACCTCAAGCTCTAAACCTTAAACCCCAAAAATTCATAAACCCTACACCTAAAAAACAAAAAAAAAAAAAAATCCTAAGCCATGAATCCCAAGCCGTAAGAAACACTTAACCCTTAAAAATCCTAAAAACCCCAAAAAACCCTAAACCTGAAAAACTCTAAGCTCTAAATCCTATAAAGCCCTAAATCGAATATGCTTAACCCTAAAATACAAAAAAAAACCAAGCCTTAAACCCTAAACCTATAAAACCCTAAAAAACATTAACCTAAAAAACCCAGACCCCTAAACCCTAAAATCCTAGATAAAACCCTCAACCTAAAACCCTAAACCTAAAAAAACCCTAAGCCCAAAACCTTAAACCCTAACCTAAAACCCTAAATCCTAAACCTAAAACCCTAAACCCTAAACTTTAAGAAACCCTAAATCCTATAAACACTAAAATAAACCCTAAAACCCACTCCTACAAAACCCTAAGCTCTAAAACCTAAAAATCTGCAAACCCTAAACCTAAAAAAAACGCACACAAAAAACCCTAGACCTAAACACTGAACCCCAAAAAATCCTAAGAAATGCATAACCCTTAAAAACCCTAAAAAACTCAAAAAACCGTAAACCTAGAAAACTCTAAGCTCTAAACCTTATAAAGCCCTAATCGTATATGAAAAACTCTAAAAAATACAAAAAACCCTAAGCCCTAAACCTATAAAACCCTAAAAAACCTTAACCCAAAAAACCTAAACCCCTAAACCCTAAAAACCTAGATAAAACCCTTAACCTAAAAGCCTAAGCCTAAAAATAACCCTATACCCTAACCAAAAACCCTAAATCGTAAAAATAAAATGCTAAGAAGCCCTAAACCCTAAACCTTAAGAAACCCTAATCCTATAAACCCTAAAAAAAAACACTAAAACCCATTTTCAACCCCTACAAAACCCAAAGCTTGAAACCTTAAATCCTAAAAGTCCGTAAACCCTATACCTAAAAGATATTTTAAAAAAAAAAACTCTAAGCCCTAAACCCTATACCCTAAGTAACACTTAACCATTAAAAACCCTAAAAAACTCCTAAACCTAAAACACTCTAAGCTCTAAACCCTATAAAGCCCTAAATCATATAAGGTAAAGCCCAAGAAACACAAAAATACCATAAGCCCTAAACCCTAAACCTACAAAACCATAAAAAATCTTAACATAAAATATCCAAAGACCTAAACCCTAAATGCCTAGTTAAAACAATTAACCTAAATCCCTAAACCCTAAACCCTTACCTAAAACCCTAAATCCTAAACCTAAAACCGTAAGAAACCATAAACCCTAAACCTTAAGAAACTCTAAATCCTATAAACCCTAAAATGAACTCTAAAACCCATTTAAAACCCCTACAAAACCTCAAGCTCTAAACCTTAAACCCCAAAAATTCATAAACCCTAAACCTAAAAAACAAAAAAAAAAAAATCCTAAGCCATGAATCCCAAGCTGTAAGAAACACTTAACCCTTAAAAATCCTAAAAACCCCAAAAAACCCTAAACCTGAAAAACTCTAAGCTCTAAATCCTATAAAGCCCTAAATCGAATATGCTTAACCCTAAAATACAAAAAAAAAAAAACAAGCCTTAAACCCTAAACCTATAAAACCCTAAAAAACATTAACCTAAAAAACCCAGACCCCTAAACCCTAAAATCCTAAATAAAACCCTCAACCTAAAACCCTAAACCTAAAAAAACCCTAATCCCAAAACCTTAAACCCTAACCTAAAACCCTAAATCCAAAACCTAAAACCCTAAACCCTAAACTTTAAGAAACCCTAAGTCCTATAAACCCTAAAATAAACCCTAAAACCCACTCCTACAAAACCCTAAGCTCTAAAACCTAAAAATCTGCAAACCCTAAACCTAAAAAAAACACACAAAAAAAACCTTAGACCTAAACACTGAACCCCAAAAAATCCTAAGAAACGCATAACCCTTAAAAACCCTAAAAAACTCAAAAAACCGTAAACCTAGAAAACTCTAAGCTCTAAACCTTATAAAGCCCTAATCGTATATGAAAAACTCTAAAAAATACAAAAAACCCTAAGCCCTAAACCTATAAAACCCTAAAAAACCTTAACCCAAAAAACCTAAACCCCTAAACCCTAAAAACCTAGATAAAACCCTTAACCTAAAAGCCTAAGCCTAAAAATAACCCTATACCCTAACCAAAAACCCTAAATCGTAAAAATAAAATGCTAAGAAGCCCTAAACCCTAAACCTTAAGAAACCCTAATCCTATAAACCCTAAAAAAAAACACTAAAACCCATTTTCAACCCCTACAAAACCCAAAGCTTGAAACCTTAAATCCTAAAAGTCCGTAAACCCTATACCTAAAAGATATTTTAAAAAAAAAACTCTAAGCCCTAAACCCTATACCCTAAGTAACACTTAACCATTAAAAACCCTAAAAAACTCCTAAACCTAAAACACTCTAAGCTCTAAACCCTATAAAGCCCTAAATCATATAAGGTAAAGCCCAAGAAACACAAAAATACCATAAGCCCTAAACCCTAAACCTACAAAACCATAAAAAATCTTAACATAAAAAATCCAAAGACCTAAACCCTAAATACCTAGTTAAAACAATTAACCTAAATCCCTAAACCTAAAAAAACACTAAGCCCTAAACCCTAAACCGTAACCTAAAACCCCAAATCCTAAACCTAAAACCCTAAGAAACCCTAAACACTAAACCTTAACAAACCCTAAATCTGATAAACCCTCAAATAAACCCTAAAACTTATTTAAAACCCCTATAAAACCATAAGCTCTAATCCCCAAGTCCTAAAAATCCGCCAAAACTGAAATAACACAAAAAAAAGCCTATGCCTTTAACCCTAAACCCTAAAATATCCTAAGAAACACTTAACCCTTAAAACCCCTAAAAACACACAAAAACCACTAAACCGAAAAAACTCTAAACCCTTTAAAGCCCTAAATTTTATATGCTAAACCCTATAAACAAAACAAAAAAACCCTAAGACCTAAATCCTAAACCTATAAAACACTAAAAAACATTAACCTAAAAAACCCAAAGCCCTAAGCCCAAAAAACCTAGACATAACCCTTAACCTAAAATCCTAAATCTAAAATAACTCTAAACCCTAACCTAAAACCCTAAATCCTAAAACACTAAGAAACCCTAGACCCTAAGCCTTAAGAAACCCTAAATCCTATAAACCTTAAAATAAACCCTAAATCCTACATACCCTAAAATAAACCCTAAACTGAAAAAACCCAAAGCCCTTCACGCAAAACCCTAACCTAAAACCCTAAATCCTAAACCTAAAACCCTAAGAAACCCTAAACCTTAAGAAACTCCAAATTCTATAAACCCTAAAATGAACTCTAAAAACTATTTAAAACCCCTACAAAACCCTAAGCTCTAAACCTTAAATCCTAAAAATTCATAAACCCTAAACCTAAAAAACACAAAAAAATAATAATTCATATGCCATGAACCCCAAACCCTAAGAAACCCTAAGAAATCTTAAGAAACACTTAACCCTTAAAAACCCTAAAAACCTCAAAAACCCCTAAACCTAACAAACTCTAAGCTCTAAACCCTATAAAGCCCAAAATCGTATATGCTAAACCCTAAAATAAAAAAAAAAAAAAAAAAAAAAAAAAAAAACAAGCCCTAAGCCCTAAACCTATAAAACTCTAAAAATCCTTAACCTAAAAACCCAAAGCCCTAAACCCTAAAAACCGACATAAAACCCTCAATCAAAAACCCTAAACCTAAAAAAACCCTAAGCCCTAAACCCTAAGCCCAAAACCTTAAGAAACCCTAAGCCCTAAACCTTAAGAAACCCTAAATCCTATAAACCGTAAACCCATTGAAAACCCCTACAAAACCCTAAGCTCTAAAACCTAAAAATCCGTAAACCCTAAACCTAAAAAAACACAAAAAAAACCCTAGACCTAAACACTAAACCCTAAAAAACCCTAAGAAACACTTAATCCTTAAAAACCCTAAAAAACTCAAAAACCCCTAAACCTAAAAAACTCTAAGCTCTAAACATTGTAAAGCCCTAATCGTAAAGGCAAAACTCTAAAAAATACAAAAAACCCTAAGCCCTAAACCTATAAAACCCTAAAATACCTTAACCCTAAAAACCTAAAGCCCAAAACCCTAAAAACCTAGATAAAACCCTTAACCTAAAACCCTTAGCCCAAAATAACCCTATACCCTAATCAAAAACCCTAAATCCTAAACCTAAAATCCTAAGAAACCCTAAACCCTAAACTTGAAAAAACTCTAATCCTATAAACCCTAAAATAAACACTAAAACCCATTTTCAACCCCTACAAAACCCTAAGCTTGAACCCTTAAATCCAAGAAATTCGTAAACTCTATACCTAAAAAATTAAAAAGAAAACTCCAAGCCCTAAACCCTAAGTAACACTTAGCCATTAAAAACCCTAAAAAACTCCTAAACCTAAAAAAACTCTAAGCTCTAAACTCTATAAAGCCCTAAATTATATAAGCTAAAGCCCAAGAAACACAAAAAAAACATAAACCCTAAACCTACAAAACCATAAAAAATCTTAACATAAAAAACCCATAGACCTAAACCCTAAATACCTAGATAAAACAATTAACCTAAATCCCTAAGTCTAAAAAAACCCTAAGTCCTAAACCCTAAACCCTGACCTAAAACCGCAAATCCTAAACCTAAAACCCTAAAAAACCCTAAATAATAAACCTTAACAAACCCTAAATCCAATAAATCAAATAAACCCCAAAACTTATTTAAAGCCCTATAAAACCCTAACCTCTAATCCCTAAGTCCTAAAAATCTGTAAACCCTAAACTGAAATGACACAAAAACATCCTATTCCCTTAACCCTAAACCCTAAAAAACCCTAAGAAACACTTAACCCATAAAACCCCTAACCACTAAACCTAAAAAACTCTAAACCCTTTAAAGCCCTAAATTTTATATGCTAAACCCTAAAAACAAAACAAAAAAACCCTAAACCCTAAACCTTAAGAAACCCAATCCTATAAACCCTAAAATAAACACTAAAACCCATTTTTAACCCCTACAAAACCCTAAGCTTGAAACCTTAAATCCAAGAAATTCGTAAACCCTATAGCTAAAAAACATTAAAAAAAATACCAAGCCCTAAACCCTAAACCCTAAGTAACACTTAACAATTAAAAACCCTAAAAAACTCATATATAAAACCCTTAACTTAAAACGCTAGAACTTAAAAAACCCTAAGCCCTAAACCCTAAACCCTAACCTAAAACCCTAAATCCTAAACTTAAAACACTTAGAACCCCTAAACCCTAAAATCCAAAGAAACCCTAAATCCTATAAATCCTAAACCCTTAACCCTAAAAAACCCTAAGAAACACTTAACCTTTTAAAACCCTCAAAAACCCAAAAACCCCTAAACCTGAAAAATTCTAAGCCTTAACCTATAAAACCCTAAAAAACCTTAACCTAATAACCCAAAGCCCTAAACCCTAAAAACATAGATAAAACCCTTAACCTAAAACCATAAACCCTAAATCCTAAACCTAAAACCCTAAACCTTAAAAAACTGTAAATCCTATAAACCCTAAAATAAACCCTAAAAACTATTTTAAACCCCTACAACACCCTAAGCTCGAAACCCTAAATCCTAAAAATCCGTAAACCCTAAACCTAAAAACCCAAAAAAACCCTAAGCCCTAAACCATAAATCCTAAAAACCATAAAAAACATTAAAAACCCCTACGGACCATAAACCCTAAACCCTAAATGCTAAAAATCTGTAAACCCTAAACCTTTAACCACACACAAAAAAAAAACCCGTATTCTCTAAACCCTAAACCCTAAACCCTAAAAAACACTAAGAAACACTTAACCCTTAAAAACCTAATAAATTCAAAAACCCCTAAACCTATAAAAGTCTAAGTTGTAAACCCTATCAAGCCCAAAATCGTATATGCTAAACACTAAAAACACACAAAAAATCCTAAGCCCTAAACCAATAAAAGCCTTAAAAAACATAACATAAAAACCCAAAGCCCTAAACCCTAAAATCCTAGATAAAACCCTTAACATGAAACCCTAAACCTAAAAAACCCCTAAGCCCTTAACCCGCTAAAACCCTAAACCTGAAAAAACCCTAAACTCTAAACCTTAAACCCTAACCTAAAACCATAAATCCTAAGCCTAAAACCCTAAGAAACTCTAAACCCTTAACCTTAAGAAACCCTATACCCTATAAATCCAAAAGCCCATTGAAAACCCCTACAAAACCCTAAGCTCTAAAACGTAAAAATTCGTAAACCCTAGACCTAAAAAAACACAAAAAATTCCCTAGACCTAAACACTAAACCCTTAAAAACCCTAAGAAACACTTAACCCTTAAAAATCTTAAAATCTCAAAAAACCCTAAACCTTAAAAACTCTAAGCTCTAAACCTTGTAAATCCCTAATCGTATATGCAAAACTCTAAAAAATACAAAAAACCCTAAGCCCTAAACCTATAAAACCCTAAAAAACCTTAACCCTAAAAACCTAAAGCCCTAAACCCTACAAACCTAGATAAAACCCTTAACCCTAAGCCTAAAAATAACCCTATACCCTAACCAAAAACCCTAAATCCTAAACCTAAAATCCTACGAAACCCTAAATCCTTACCTAAAAAACCCAAAGCCCTAAATCCTAAAAACCTTGATAAAACCCTCAACCTAAAACTCTAAACCTAAAAAAAACCATAAGCCCTAAACCTAAAACCCTAAGAAACCCTAAACCTTAAGAAAACCTATATCCTATAAATCGTAAAATAAACCCTAAAACCCATTGAAAACCCCTACAAAACTGTAACACCCTAACTTTTTAAAACGTCTAAATTAACTCGTATCTTCGTGGAAAGACAAGGAGGGTGGGTAATAAATTAAGAATGATATGGTATGTCATATTTTAAGTGTTTGAGGGTTGTATCTCAAGTTTTGAAGTTAAGTAAGTGGCAAAATAAATGTTGGTGAAAGTTATCGTAAGTTCCTTCTTAAAGATTTCTCTGAAATTTGGGTCAAATGTATTGGATGTTTTCTCCCAATTTATAAAGAGTTAGAAGGCCTATTACCCATTAAATCGAAGGCCTACGAGTCTAGTTTACAATGCATAAAACCCTGTATCAAACTGACATCAAAGTAAAATGTTATGAGGGTTTTACTAGGGACTGTCGGGGCAGAATCCGGGTCGGATAAAATATATGGTATGTCGGCTTATTTAACGTTTTAAGCAATGAAAACATTTCATTTTAGTTCCAAACCAGAGAGAAAGCTTTAGAGAGGGTTCCTATGGAGTTCTAGCATGATAAAGGTTAGTTTTTGATGATTTCTACCATGAACATTTCCCCGTGCCTAGAAACGTAATCCCTACACGCGGCAATTGTTTTTCCCTTATATTAGCTGCATTTGGAGTTGATTTTTGAGGATATAAATTTGTCCTTATTGGTGTTTCTTCAAGGTTTAAACTTGGTTTACTATGGTAATCATCTCGGGACTCTTTTATGATTTTTTTATGAATTTCTACGGACGTTTTGACAAGTTGGGGCAATATGGCAAATCTGCCGATTTAAGATTAATTATGAACTGTTTATAGGTGCATTTCAGCTGTCTATATATAGTGTTTGTGAATCTTAGGACATAAGGAAAAACTTTCGTGAAGGAACAACGGTCTTTCGAGAGTTCATTGGAAAGGTATGTTAAGGTTATTCCCTACTTACGGCATGTTTCCTTAAAGTTTAGGAGCACTGTAATTGGGTTGTTATCCTTGTTACACTTGTAGCCATTATTGTTGATTGTTGGCTGCTCGAGTTAATATAATCCTCCCTTGTCCGGATTCTTATTCAGTTAGTAGCGTCCCTATGTTGGACACGACTTAGAGGCCATTTGTATAGGTTGCTTATAACTAAATTGCTCGCTTTTAGCGATTGGATTGTTATTGTTGCCCTTGGGGCTATTGTTGTTAGTTGCAGGAATGTGATCTATGCTTAGAAGGGCTATGTTCTGCCTATGGGGCTATATGGATGCCTAAAAGGGCTATGAATTGCCTACAGGACTATATTGATGCCTAAGAAGTCTATGTGCTTCCTACAGGGTCATGTTGTTGCCTAAGAGGGCTATGAGTTGTCTATAAGCTATGTTGATGCCTAAGAGAACTATGTGCTACCTACGGAGCTATATTAATGCCTAAGAGGGCTATGTGACTACCTACGGGGCTAGGGGACTACCGATAGGGGTATATAGACTGATTGGCACCTTCCGGGCTTATGGGGGCCTGAGTAGGTGGTCTTGTGTGCTGTTTGTACCTACCGAGCTTATGGGGGCTTGGTTAGGCTGTTGTTTTATTATTTTTGAAAAGTTTAGATTTAGGAGAAGGTTAGTACACTTATCTTATCCTTGATTTATTTATCGAATTATTACAGTATATCAGGATACCTCATCATAGTCTATTGCCTTTCATACTCTGTACATTATATTGTACTGACACCCCATTGCCTTGGGGCGCTGCATTCATGCATGCAGGTCCCGACAGACGACCCAGTAGACATTCTCTACAGTAGGATTAACTTCTATCTGATTGGCTAGCCCCTTTCCTCCGAAGCTGCCAGAGTTGGGAGGTTTGTTACCTTTTGTTATATATCTTTAAGTGTAGGCTAGGGCCCTGTCCCGCCAATATTTACTACTCTTAGAGGCTTGCAGACTAGTGTGTGGGGTGTATAGCTAAGTTATTGCCATACTGGCCTAGGTTGTTGCTTTGCTAAAACTTGTGAGTTGTTTGATGTATTGTCTTGATATCTACATGCTTTCAATTTTGGTGTAGATATCATGGTGGCCTTGACAGCCCAATCAGGACTTCTGTGCTAGTTGGCTATTTATTTATATGATCTCTTGGGAGTAGCTGTTTCTTTTATAGATTAGTTGACAGGGGCTTTGTTGGCCGAGGTCTTAGTTTTAAGCCGAGATATACTTGTTTTTTTCCTTGATTGCATGTGGCTACCATGCGCTAGTAGCAAATGGTTCAGTAGGGTCAGCTCGAGACTGAGTTTCGGTATTAGGAGCCAGTTGCGCCCCTCGAGTTTGGGGCGTGACAAAAACCCTAAGCTCAAAAACCTAAAAATCCGTAAACCCTAAACCTTAAAAAAAAACAAAAAACCCCTAGACCAAAACACGAAACCCTAAAAAACCCTAAGAAAAACTTAACCTTTAAAAACCCTAAAAAACTCAAAAACCTCTAAACGTAAAAAACTCTAAGCTCTAAACCTTCTAAAGCCCTAATTGTATATGCAAAACACTAAAGAATACAAAAAACCCTAAGCCATAAGTCTAAAATACCCTAAAAAACCTTAACCCTAAAAACCTAAAGCCCTAAACCCTAAAAACCTAGATAAAACCGTTAACCTAAAACCCTAAGACTAAAAATAACCCTATACCCTAACCAAAAACCCTAAATCCTAAGCCTAAAAAACCTAAGAAACCCCAAACCCTAAACCTTAAGAAACTCTAAATCCTATAAACCCTAAAATAAAAACAGAAAACCATTTTTAACCCCACAAAACCCTAAGTTTGAAACCTTAAACCTAAAAATCCGTAAACCCTATACATAAAAAACATTAAAAAAAACTCTAAGCCCTAAACCATAAACCCTAAGTAACACTTAACCATTAAAAACCCTAAAAAACTCCTAAACCTAAAAAACGCTAAGCTCTAAACCCTATAAAGCCTTAAATCGTATAAGCTAAAGCCCAAGAAACACAAAAAAAACCATTAGCCCTAAACCCTAAGAAACCCTTAATCCTATAAACCCAAAAATAAAAAATAAAACCCCTATAAAACCTAAGCTCTAAACCGTAAATCATAAAAATCTGTAAACCCTAAACTTAACAAACACAAAAAACCCTAAGCCACAAGTCCTAAACCCTAAAAATCCCTATGAGACACTTAACCATTTAAAACACCAAAAATACCTAAACCCAAAAAACTATAACTATAAATCCCTAAATCGTATTTGCTAAACCCTAGAAACACACAAAAAAAAAAAACCCTAAGCCTTAAACCATAAAAAACCCAAAACCTTAAACCCTAAAAACCTAGATGAACCCCTTTACATAAAACCCTAAACCTAAAAAAACCATATGGCGTAAACCATAAACCTATAACCCTAAATCCTAAACCTAAAACCCAAAACCCTAAACTATAAGAAAACCTATATCCTATAAACACAAAAATAAACCCTAACAACCATTGAAAACCCCTACGAAACCCGACGCTCAAAACCCTAAATCCTAAAAATCCATAAACCCTAAACCTAAAAAACATAAAAAATAAAATAAAAAACCTAAGAAATAAACCCTAAACCCAAAGAAACGCTTAACCCTTAAAAACCCTAAAAAACCCTAAAAAACCCAAAACCCCCTAAACTTAAAAAACTCAAAGCTCTAAAACCTATAAAGTCCTAAATCATATATGCTAAACCATAAAAAAACACAAAAAGAAACCTTAAGCCCTAAACCCTAAACCTATAAAACCCTAAAAAAACTTTAACCTCAAAAATCCAAAGCCCTAAACCCTAAAAACCTAGATAAAACCATTAATCTAAAACCCTAAACCTTAAAAAAACCCTAACCCTAATCTAAATCCCAAAATCCTAAACCTAAAACCCTAAACTTAAGAAACCCTAAATCTAATAAACCATAAAATAAACCTAAAAACCCATTTGAAACCCCTACAAAACACTAAGCTCTTAACCCTAAATCCAAAAATGCATAAACCGTAAACCTATAAAACACAAAAAACCTTAAGAAATGCTTAACCCTTCAAAACCCCAAAAACCCTTAAATCTAAAAAACTCTAAGCTCTTAACCCTATAAAGCCCTAAATCGTATATGCTAAACCCCAAAAAACACAAAAAAAAAACTAAGCCTAAAACCTTAAACTATAAAACCCTAAAAAACCTTAACCTAAAAATCCCAAAGCCTTAAACCCTAAATCCTAAACCTAAAACCCTACAAAACTCTAAACCCTGAACCTTAAGAAACCCTAAATCCTATAAACCCTTAAAACCATTTGAAACCTCTATGAACCTTAAGCTCTAAACCCTAAATCCTAAAAATCCGTAAACCCTAAACCTAAAAACACACAAAAAACCCTAAGCACCTTAAACCCCTAACAAAACCCAAAAAACCCTAAACCTAAAAAACTCTAAGTTGTAAACCTTATAAAGCCCTAAATCATATATGCTATACCCTAATTACACGGAAAAAAACCCTAAGCCCTGAACCTTAAACCTATAAAACACTAAAAAACCTTAACCCAAAAAAACCAAAGCCCTAGACCCTAGAAACCTAGATGAATCCCTTAACCTAAAACCCTAAACCTACAAAAATCCTAAGCCCTAAACCTTAAACCCTAACCAAAACCCCTAAATCCTTAACCTAAATCCATAAGAAACCCTAAACCTTAAGAAACAATAAATCCTATGAACCTAAAAATAAAACATAGAAACCATTTAACACTCCTACAAAACCCTAAGCTCTTAACCCTTAATCCTAAAAAAATAAGTAAAACCTAAACAAAAAAGAAACCCTAAGCCCCAAACCCTAAACCCTAAAATACCCTAAGAAACACTTAACCTTAAAAACACTAAAAACCCCAAAAATCCCTAAACCTAAAAAACTATAAGCTCTAATTACTATAAAGCCCTAAATCGTATATGTTAAATCCTAAAAAAACAAAAAAAAAAACACTAAGCCCTAAACCCTAATAAACTAGATAAAACCTTTAACTTAAAACCCTAAACCCTAACCCTAAAAATACCCTAAGAAACACTTAACCCTTAAAAGCCCTATAAACCCCAAAAACCACTACACCTAAAAACTCTAAGTTCTAAACCCTATAAAGCCCTAAACCCTATATGCTAAACCCTAAAAAACACAAAAAAAAAAAAAAAAACTCTATGCCCAAAACCTAAAAACCCTTAACCTAAAAAACCCAAAGCCCTAAACCCTAGAAACCTCAATAAAACCATTAACCTAAATCCCTAAACCTAAAAAAACACTAAGCCCTAAACCCTAAATCCATAATCTAAATCCTAAACCTAAAACCCTAATAATCACTAAACCCTAAGAAACCCTAAAACCTACAAACCCTATAAAAAATCCTAAAAACCATTTAATACCCCTAAATACCCTAAGCTCTAAACCATATATCCTAAAAATCCGTAAACCCTAAACCTAAAAAACACAACAAAAACCCTAAGCCTTAAACCCCAAACCCTAAAAAACCCTAAGAAACACTTAACACTTAAAAACCCTAAAAAACACAAAAAACCCTTAACCTAAAAAAACACAAAGCTCTAAACCCTATTAAGCCCAAAATAGTATATGCTAAACCCTAGAAACAAAAAAAAAAAAAAAAAACCTAAGCCCTAAACCTATAAAACCCTAAAAAACCTAAAGCCCTAAACCCTATAAACCTAGATAAAACCCTTAAATTAAACATTAGAACTTAAAAAACCCTAAGCCCTAAACCGTAAACCCTAAATCCTAAACTTAAAGCCCTAAAAAACCCTAAACCCTAAAATCCAAAGAAACCCTAAATCCTATAAACCTTAAAACCTTAACCCTAAAAAACACTAAGAAACACTTCACCCTTTAAAACCCTAAAAAACCCAAAATCCCCTAAACCTAAAAAACTCTATGCCCTAAACCTATAAAACCCTAAAAAAAAACTTAACCTAATAACCCAAACCCTAAACCCTAAAAACATAGATAAAACCCATAACCTAAAACCCTAAACCCTAAACCTTAAGAAACCCTAAATCCTATAAACCCTAAAATAAATGCTAAATATCCGTAAACCCTAAACCTAAAAAACACACAAACAAATCCTATGCCCTAAAACAATAAAACCATTAAAAAAGTTAACCTTAAAACCCAAAGCCCTAAACCCTAAAATTCTAGATAAAACCCTTAACATGAAACCCTAAACCTAAAATACCTCTAAGCCCTTAATCCTAAACACTAACCTAAAACCCTAAATCCTAAACATAAAACCATAAGAGACCCTAAACCTTAAGAAATCCTAAATCCTATGAACCCTAAAATAAACCATAAACCACATTTAAAACCCCTACAAACCCCTAAGCCCTAAATCCTAAAAATCCGTAAACCCTAAACCTAAAAAACACAATAAAAACCTTAAGCCCTAAACCCTAAACCCTAGAAAAACCATAAGAAACACTTAACCATTAAAAACACTAAAAAACCCATAAAAGCCCATAACCTAAAAAACTCTAAGCCCTATAAAGCCCTAAATCGTATATGCTAAACTTCAAAAACCACCAAAACCCCTAAGCCCTAAACCCTTAACATATAAAACCCAAGAAAACCTGAACAATTATAAAAAAAAAAACCCTTTAACCTAAAAGAACACTAAGCTCTAAACCCTATTAAGCCCTAAATCGTATATGCTGAACCCTAAAAACACACAAAAAAACATAAGCCCTAAACCCTAAACCTATAAAACCCCTAAAAAACCATAAGAAACACTTAACCCTTTTAACCTAGATAAAACCCTTAAATTAAAACCCTAGACCTTAAAAAACCCTAAGCCCTAAACCTTAAACCCTAACCTAAAACCTTAAATCCTAAACTTAAAACACTAAGAAACCCTAAACCCTAAAATCCTAAGAAACCCTGAACTCTAAATAACACTAAGAAATACTTAACCGTTAAAAACCCTAAAAAGATTCAAAAATCCATAAACCTAAAAAATTCTAAGCTCTAAACCCTATAAATCCCTAAATCGTATAAGCTAAACCCTAAAAACACACACAAAAAAAAAAACATAAGCCCTAAACCCTAAAACTATAAAACCCTAAAAAACCAAAAGAAACACCAAACCCTTATAACCTAGATAAAACCCTAGACCTTTAAAAACCCTAAGCCCTAAACCCTAACCTAAAACCATAAATCCTAAACTTAAAACACTAAGAAACCCTAAACCCTAAAATCCTAAGAAACCCTAAACTCTAAATAACACTAAGAAATACTTAATCGTTAAAAACCCTAAAAAAATTCAAAAACCCATAAACCTAAAAAACTCTGAGCTCTAAACCCTATAAAACCCTAAATCGTATATGCTAAACCCTAAAAACATACAAAAAACCCTAAGCCCAAAACCAATTAAACCATAAAAAAACTTAACCGAAAAAACCCAAAGCCCTAAACCCTGAAAACCAAGATAAAACCCTTAACGTGAAACCCTAAACCTAAAAACCACCTTGGCCCTTAACCCTAAACCCTAATCTAAAACGCTAAATCCTAAACCTAAAATCCTAAGAAACCCTAAATCCTATACACCCCAAAATAAACCATAAAACACATTTAAAACCTTACAAACCCCTTATCCCTAAACCCTAAATCCTAAAAATCCGTAAACCCTAAACCTAAAAAACACTAAAAAAAACCCTTAACCCTTGAAAACACTAAAAAAAACCCAAAAACCCCTTAACCTAAAAAACTCTAAGCCCTAAACCTTGTAAAGCCCTAAATCATGTATGCTAAACCCCAAAAAAATAAAAAAAAATAAAAAAAACCCTAATTCTTAAACCCTTAACCCCTAAAACCCAAAAAAACTTCGACCCAAAAATCCCAAAGCCCTAAACCCTAGAAACATAGATAAATTACATAACCCAAAACCCTAAAACTATAAAATCCCTAATCCCTTAACCCTAACCCAAAATTCTAAAAAACACAAAAAAAAAAAAAAAAAAAACCCTAAGCCCTAAACCCTAAAATACCCTAAGAAACACTTAACCCTTAAAAGCCTAAAAACCCCAAAAACCCCTAAACCTAAAAAACTTTAAACTCTAAATACTATAAAGCCCTAAATCGTATATGCTAAATCCTAAAAGAACAAAAAAAAAAAAAAACCCAAAGCCCTAAACCGTAATAACCTAGATAAAACACTTAACCTAAAACCCTAAACCCTAACCCTAAAAATACCCTAAGAAAAGCTTAACCCTTAAAAGCCCTAAAAACCCTAAAACCCACTTAACGTAAAAAAACTCTAAGCTCTAAACCCTACAAAGCCCTAAACCGTATATGCTAACAGTTAAAAAACACAAAAAACACTAAGCGTTAAACCTATAAAACTCTAAAATACCTTAACCCAATAATCCAAAGCCGTAAACCCTAAAAACCTAAGTAAAACCCTAAACCCTAACCAAAAACCCTAAATCCTAAACCTAAAACCATAAGAAACCTTAAACCCTAAACATTACGAAACCCTAAATCCGATAAACCCTAAAATAAACCCTAAAAACCATTTAAAACCCCTACAACACCCTAAGCTCGAAACTTTAAATCCTAAAAATCCGTAAACCCTAAACCTAAAAAACATAAAAAAAAAAAAAACACTAAGCCCTAAACCCTAAATCCTAAAACCCTAAAAACCATTTAAAATCCCTATGAACCCTAAGCTCTAAACCCTTAATCCAAAAAATCCATAAACCCTAAACCTAAAAACACACAAAAAAGACCCTAAGCCCTAAACCTTAAAAAAACCATAATAAACACTTAATCCTCGAAAACACTAAAAAAACCCAAAAACCCCTTAACCTAAAAAATTCTAAGCCCTAAACCTTGTAAAGCCCTAAATCATGTATGTTAAACCCCCTCCCAAAAAAAAAAAACCCCTAAGCTCTAAACCCTTAACCCATAAAACCCAAAAAAACTTCAACCCAGAAAACTCAAAGCCCTAAACCCTAAAAACATAGATAAATTCCCTAACCCAAAACCCTAAATCTATGAAATCCCTAATCCCTTAACCCTAACCCAAAATCCTAAAAAAAAAAAAAAAAAAAACCCTAAGCCCTAAACCCTAAACCTAAAATACCCTAAGAAACACTTAACCCTTAAAAGCCTAAAAAAGCCAAAAACCCCTAAACCTGAAAAACTTGAAACTCTAAATACTATGAAGCCCTAAATCATATATGCTAAATCCTAAAAGAACAAAAAAAAAAACCCAAAGCCCTAAACCCTAATAACCTAGAGAAAACACTTAACCTAAAACCCTAAACCCTAACCCTAAAAATACACTATGAAAAGTTTAACCCTTAAAAGCCCTAAAAACCCTAAAAACAACTTAACCTAAAAAAACTCTAAGCTCTAAACCCTATAAAGCCCTAAACCGTATGTGCTAAGCGCTAAAAATACACAAAAAAACACTAAGTGTTAAACCTATAATACTCTAAAATACCTTAACCTAAAAACCCAAGCCGTAAACCTTAAAAACCTAGATAAAATCCTAAACCCTAACACAAAACCCTAAACCTAAAACCCTAAGAAACCCTAAACCCTAAACCTTACGAAACCCTAAATCCAATAAACCATCAAATAAACCCTAAGAAACCCTAAAACCTAAACCTTATGAAACTCTAAATCCTAAATATAAAACTCTAAGAAACCCTAAAACCTAAACCTTAAGAAACCCTAAATCCTATGAACCTTAAAATAAACCCTAAAATCCATTTAAGAGGCCGACAAAACCCTAAACTTCATACCCAAAATCCTAAAAATCCATAAATCCCAAACCTTAAAAAATACAAAAAAAAAAAAAAAAAACCTAAGCCCTAAACCCAAAGAGACACTTAACCATTAAAAACCCTAAAAAAACCTAAAACCCCCTAAACCTAGAAATACTCTAAGCTATAAACCCTATAAAGCCCTAAATCGTATATGCTAAAGCCCAAAAAGCATAAAAAAAACCCTAAGCCCTAAAACGTAAACCTATAAAACCAAAAATATCTTAACCTAAAAAACCCGAAGCCCTAAACCCTAAAAACCTACATAAAACCCTTAACCTAAAAAAACCCTAAGCCCTAAACCCTAACCTAAAACCCTAAATCCAAAACCTAAAACCCTAGGAAACCCTAAACCTTAACAAACCCTAAATCCTATAAACCCTAAAATAATTCCTACAAAACCCTAAATCCTAAAAATCCGTAAATTCCAAATAGAAAAAACAGAAAATAACCCTAAGCCCTAAACCCTAAACCCTAAAAATCCCTAAGAAACACTTAACCTTTCAAATCCCTAAAAACAAAAAAACCCCTAAAGCTAAAAAACTCTAACCCTTATAAAGGCATAAATTGTATATGATAAACCCTAAATCCTATAAACCCTAAAAACTATTTAATACCCTTATAAAACCCTAAGCTCTAAACCCTAAATCATAAAAATACGTAAACCCTAAACCTTAAAAACACAAAAAAAAAACCTTAGCCCTAACCCTTAAATCGTAAGAAACAGTTAGTCCTTAAAAACGCTAAGAAAACCCAAAAACCCCTAAACCTAAAAAAAACTCTAAGCTTTAAACCCTATTAAGCCCTATATCATATATGCTAAACCCTATAAAACACAAAAAAATCCTACCCTTAACCCTTAACCTATAAAACCCAAAGAAACCTAGATAAATTCATTAACCTAAAACCCTTAACCTAAAATATTCCTAATCTTAAACCCTAAAAACACAGAAAAAAAACCTAAGCCCTAAACCCTAAACCCTAAAAAACACTAAGAAACACTTCACCCTTAAAAACACTAGAAATCCAAAAAACCCCTAAACCTAAAAAACTCTAAGCTCTACACACTATAAAGCCCTAATTCGTATATGCAAAACCCAAAGCCCTTAAACCTAAATACCTAGATAAAAAAACCCTAAACCCTAACTTTAAACCCAAAATCCTAAACCTAGAACCCTAACACACCCTAAACCCTAAAGCTTAAGAAACCCTAAATCCTATAAACCCTAAAATAAACCCTAAAATCCATTTAAAACCCCGACAAAACTCTAAGCTTAAAACCCTCAATCCTAAAAATTCGTAAATCCTAAACCTAAAAAACACAAAAAAAACCCTAAGGCTTAAGAAAAACAGAACCATTAAAAATCCTTAAAAACCCAAAAACACCTAAACCTAAAAACTATAAGCTCTAAACCCTATAAAGACCTAAATCGTATATGCTAAAGCCCAAAAAGCACAAAAAATCCCTAAGCCCTAAACCCTAAACCGATAAAACCATAAACGATCTTAACCTAAAAAACCCAAAGCCCGAAACCCTAAAAACCTAAATAAAACCCTTAACCTAAATCCCTAAACCTAAATAAACCCTAAGCCCTAAACCCTAAACCCTAAATCCTAAATCTAAAACTCTAAGAAACCCTAAACCCTAAACCTTAACATACCTTAAATCATATAAACCCTAAACTAAACCCTAAAAACCATTTAAAACCCATGCAAAACCCTAAGCTCTAAACCATAAATCCTAAAATACCATAAATCCCAACTGAAAAAGATAAAAAAAAACTAAGCCCTAAACCCTAAATCCTAAGAAACACTTAACCCTTAAAACCCCTAAAAACACAAACAAAACTAAACCTGAAAAACCCTAAACACGATAAATCCCTAAATTGTATATGATAAGCCATAAAAAACTCAAGAAAAACCCCAAGACCTAAATACTAAACTTATAAAATAGTGAAAAACCTTAACCTAAAAAACCCAAATCCCTAAACCCTAAAACCTAGATAAAACCCTTAACGTAAAACCCTAACCCCTAACCTAAAATACTAAATTCTAATCCTAACACCCTAAGAAATCCTAAATCCTAAACCTTAAGAAACCGTATATCCTATAAACCCTAAAATAAACCCTTAAAACTATTTAATACCCCTACAAAACCTATGCTTTAAACCCTAAATCCTTAAAACCCATACACCCTAAACCAAAAACACAAAAAAAAACCTAAACACTAAGCCCTAAACCTATAAAACCATAAAAATCTTAACCTAAAAAACCCAAAGCCCTAAAACCTAAAAAATAGATAAAACCCTTAACCTAAATCCCTAAACCTAATAAAACACTAAGCCCTAAACCCACAACACTAACCTAAAACCCTAAATCCTAAACCTAAAACCCTAAGAAACCCTAAACCCTAAATCCTAAACCTTAACAAACCCTAAATCCCATAAACCCTAAAATAAACCCTAAAAACCATTTAAAACCCCTACAAAACCCTAATCTCTAAACCGTAATCGTAAAAATCCGTAAACCCCAAACTAAAAAAACTTATAAAATCATATGCTCTAAACCCTAAACCCTAAAAACCTAGATAAAACCTTAACCTAAATACCTAAACCTAAAAAAGGCCCTAATCCCTGAATCATAAACCCTAACCTAAAACCTTAAATCCTAAACCAAAAAACCAAAGAGACCCAAAACCCTAAACATTAACTAACCCTAATCCCTATAAACCCTAAAATAAACTATAAAACCCATTTAAACCCCTACAAAACCCTAAGATCTAATTCGTAAGTCCTAAAAATCTATAAAACCCTAAATTGAAATAACACAAAAAAGCCTAAGCCCTAAACCCTACACCCTAAAAAACCCTATGAAACACTTAACCCTTAAAATCGCTAAAAAACACAAAAACCCCTAAACCCAAAAAACTCTAAACCCTATAAAGCCCTAAATTGTATATGCTAAACCCTAAAAAACATGGGGAAAAAAAACCCTAAGCCTTAAACCATAAACCTATAAAACCTTAAAGAACCTTAACCTAAAAAACCCAAATCCTAAATCCTAAAAACCTAGATAAAACCCTTAACCAAAAACCCTAAACCTAAAAAAAACCCTAAACCCTAACCTAAAACCCTAAATCCTAAACATAAAACCCTTAGAAATCCTAAATCGAAAACACTAAAAAACCCTGAACCCTAAATCTTAAGAAACCCTAAATCCTATAAACCCTAAAATAAACCCTAAAAACCATTTAAAACACCTACAAAACCCTATGTTCTAATCCTTTATTCCTAAAAATCCCTAAACCCTAACCTAAAACCCAAAATCCTAAACCTAAAACCCCAAGAAACCCTAAACCCTAAACCTGAAGAAACCCTAAGTCCAATAAACCCTAAAATAAACCCTAAAAATCATTTAAAACCCCTACAAAACCCTAAGCTTTTAACCCTAAATCCGAAAAATCCATAAACCCTAAACGTAAAAAAACACAAAAAAAACCCTAAGCTTTAGAACGTAAATAACCATAAGAGGCACTTCACCTTTAAAAACCCTAAAACAAACTCGAAAAACCCTAAACCTAAAAGCTCTAAGCTCTAAACCCTACAAAGCCCTAAATCATATATTCTAAACCCTAAAAAACACAAAAAATAAAAACCTAAGCCCTAAGCCCTAAACCTATAAAACCTTAAAGAACGTCAACCTAAAAAACCCATGCCCTAAATCCTAAAAACTTAGATAAAACCCTTAACCTAAAACCCTAAGCCTTAGACCCTAAACCCAAACCTAAAACCCTAAATCCTAAACCTAAAACCCTAAGAGACTCTAAACCTTAAGAAACCCTAGATCCTATAAACCCTAAAATAAACCATAAGCCGCATTTAAAACCCCTACAAACCCCTATGCCCTAAATCCTAAAAATCCGCAAACCCTAAACCTAAAAAACACAATAAAAACCCTAAACCCTAAAAACCCCCTAAGCCCTTAACTCTAAACCCTAATCTAAAACCCTAAATCCTAAACCTAAAACCCTAAGAAACCCTAAACCTTAAGAAACCCTAAATCCTATACACCCTAAAATAAACCATAAAACCCTAAGCCCTAGAACCTAAATAACCCTAAGCAACACTTCACCAATAAAAACTCTAAAACAAACCCAGAAAACCCTAAACCTAAATGCTCTAAGCTCTAAACCCTATAAATCACTAAATCCTATAAGCTAAATCCTAAAAAACACAAAAAAAAAAAAAACCCTAAGCCCTAAGCCCTAAACCTATAAAACCTAAAAAAACCTTAACATAAAAAGCCCAAGCCCTAAATCCTAAAAACTTAGATAAAACCCTTAACCTAAAACCCTAAACAGAAAAACCCCTTTGCCCTAAACCCTAAACCCTAAACTAAAACCCTAAATCCTAAACCTAAAACCCTAAGAGACTCTAAACCTTAAGAAACCCTAAATCCTATACACCCTAAAATAAACCATAAAACCCTAAGCCCTAGAACGTAAATAACCCTAAGCAACACTTCACCATTAAAAACCCTAAAACAAACCCAGAAAACCCTAAACCTAAAAGCTCTAAGTTCTAAACCCTATAAAGCCCTAAATCGTATATGCTAAATCCTAAAAAACATAAAAAAAAAAACCCTAAGCCTAAGCCCTAAACCTATAAAACTTGAAAGAACCTTAAACTAAAAAACCCAAGCCCTAAATCCTAAAAATGTAGATAAAACCCTTAACCTAAAACCCTTAATCGAAAAACCCCTATGCCCTAAACCCTAAACCCTAAACTAAAACCCTTAATCCTAAACCTAAAACCCTAAGAAACCCTAAACCCTAAACCTGAAGAAACTATAAATCCTATAAACCCTTAAATGAACTCTAAAATCCATTTAAAACCCCTACAAAACTCTAAGCTCTAAACCTTAAATCCTAAAAATTCATAAACCTTAAGCCTAAAAATAAAAAAAAAAGAAAGATCCTAAGCCATGAACCCCAAACTCTAAGAAACACTTAACCCTTAAAAACCCCAAAAACCCCTAAACCTAACAAAACTCTAAGCTCTAAACCTTATAAAGCCCTAAATCATATATTCTAAACCCTAAAATACAAAAGAAAAAACCAAGCCCTAAAACCTAAACCTATAAGACCCTAAAAAACCCAGAGCCCTAAACCCTAGAAACCAAGATAAAACCCTCAACCTAAAATCCTAAACCTTAAAAAACCCTAAGCCCTAAACCCTAAACCCTAACCTAAAACCCTAAACCCTAAACCTAAAACTCTAAAAAACCCTATATCCTATAAACCCTAAGAAAAAACCCTAAAACCCATTGAAAACCCCTACAAAACCCTAAGCTCTAAAACCTAAAAATCTGTAAACCCTAAACCTAAAAAGACACAAAAAAATCCCTAGACCTAAACACTAAACCCTAAAAAACCCTAAGAAACACTTAACCCTTAAAAACACTAATAAACTCAAAAACCACTAAACCTAAAAAACTTTAAGCTCCAAACCTTGTAAAGCCCTAATCGTATCTACAAAACTCTAAAAAATACAAAAAACCCTAAGCCCTAAACATGTAAAGCACTAAAAAACCTTAACCCTAAAAACCTAAAGCCCTAAACCCTAAAAACCTAGATAAAACCCTTAAACTAAAACCCTAAGCCTAAAATTAACCCTATACCCTAACCAAAAACCCTAAATCCTAAACCTAAAATCCTAAGAAACCCTAAACCTTAAGAAATCCTAAATCCTATAAACGCTAAAATAAACACTAAAAACCATTTTTAACCCCTACAAAACCCTAAGTTTGAAAGCTTAAATCCTAAAAATCCGTAAACCCTATACCTAAAAAACATTAAAAAAATCTCTAATCCCTAAACCCTAAACCCTGAGTAACACTTAACCATTAAAAACCCTGAAAAACTCCTAAACCTAAAAAACTCTAAGCTCTAAACACTATAAAGCCCTAAATCATATAAGCTTAAGCCCAAGAAACACAAAAAAACCATTAGCCCTAAACCCTAAACCTACAAAACCATAAAAAATCTTAACATAAAAAACCCAAAGACCTAAACCCTAAATACCTAGATAAAACAATTAACTTAAATTCCTAAACCTAAAACAACCCTAAGCCCTAAACCGTAAACCATATCCTAAAACCCTAAGAAACCCTAAACACTAAACCTTAACAAACCCTAAATCTGATAAACCCTCAAATAAACCATAAAACTTATTTAAAACCCCTATAAAACCCTAAGCTCTAATTCTTAAATCCTAAAAATCCATAAACCCTAAAATGAATTACCAAAAAACAAAGCCTATGCCCTTAACCCTAAACCCTGAAAAACCCTAAGAAACACTTAACCCTTAAAAACACACAAAAAACCACTAAACCTAAAAAACTCTAAACTCTTTAAAGCCCTAAATTTTACGTGTGAAACCCTAGAGACACCAAAAAAAACCCTAAAACCTAAATCCTAAACCTATAAAACCCTAAAAAGCATTAACCTAAAAGACCCAAAGCCCTAAACCCAAAAAACCTAGATATAACCCTTAACCTAAAACCCTAAACCCTAACCTAAAACCCTAAATCCTAAAACACTAAGAAACCCTAAACTCTAAGCCTTAAGAAACCCTAAATCCTATAAACCTTAAAATAAACCCTAAATTCTATAAACCCTAAATCCCATTCAAAACCCCTACAAAACGCTAAGATCTAAACCCTTAATCCTAGAAATCTGTAAAGCCTAAACCTAAAAAACACAACAAAAAATCCTAAGCCCCAAACCCTAAACCCTAAACCCTAAAAAAGCCTAAGAAACACTTAACCTTTAAAACCCCAAAAACCCAAAAATCCCTAAATCTGAAAAAACTCTAAACTCTAAACCCTATAAAGCCCTAAATCAACTATGCTAAACCCTAAAAAATACAAAAATATCCTATACCCTAAACCCAAAACCTAAAAATCCCAAAGCCTTACACCTTAAAACCTAGATAAAACCCTTAACCTAAAAAATCCCTAAGCCCTAACCCACAACTCTAAATCCTAAACCTACGACCTAAGAAACCCTAAACCCTAAACCATAAGAAACCCTAAAAATCATCTAAAACCCCTAAAAAACCATAAGCTCTAAATCAAAAATCCTAAAAATCCGTAAACCCTAAACCTAAAAAAATATTTAAAAAAAAACCTAAGCCCTAAACCCTAAAAAACACTTAACCCTTAAAAATCCTAAAAAACCTAAAAACCCTTGAAGCTAAAAAAACTCTAAGCTCAAAATCCTATTAAGCCCTAAAACTTATATGATAAACCCTGAAAAAAAAAAACCCAAAGACATAAACGTTAAACGTATAAAACCCTAAAAACCCTAAACCTAATAAACCCAAACCCATAAACCTTAAAAACCTAGATAAAACCCTTAATCGAAAACCCTAAACCTAAAAAGCCCTAAGACCTAAACCCTAAACCCTAAGTCCTAACCTAAAACCCTAAATCCTAAACCCAAAACACTAAGAACCCGTAAACCCTAAACCTTAAGAAACCCTTAATCCTATAAGCCCAAAAATAAAAAATAAAACCCCTATAAAACCTAAGCTCTAAACCGTAAATCATAAAAATCTATAAACCCTAAACTTAACAAACACAAAAAACCCTAAGCCACAAGTCCTAAACCCTAAAAATCCCTATGAGACACTTAACCATTTAAAACACCAAAAATACCTAAACCCAAAAAACTATAACTATAAATCCCTAAATCGTATTTGCTAAACCCTAAAAACACACAAAAAAACCCGAAGCCTTAAACTATAAAAAACCCAAAACCTTAAACCCTAAAAACCTAGATGAAACCCTTTACATAAAACCCTAAACCTAAAAACACCCTATGGTGTAAACCATAAACCTTAACCTATAACCCTAAATCCTAAACCTAAAACCCAAAACCCTAAACTATAAGAAAACGTAAATCCTATAAACACTAAAATAAACCCTAACAACCATTGAAAACCCCTACGAAACCCGAAGCTCTAAACCCCAAATCCTAAAAATCCATAAAAATTAAACATAAAAAAATACAAAAAAAAGAAAAAACCCTAAGAAATAAACCCTAAACCCTAAGAAACGCTTAACCTTTAAAAACCCTAAAAAACCCAAAACCCCCTAAACTTAAAAAACTCTATGTTCTAAACCCTATTAAGTCCTAAATCATATATGCTAAACCCTAAAAAACACAAAAAGAAACATTAAGCCCTAAACCCTAAACCTATAAAATCCTAAAAAACTTTAACCTCAAAAACCCAAAGCCCTAAACCCTAAAAACATATATAAAACCCTTAATCTAAAACCCTAAAGCACTAAATCGTATACGCTAAACCCTAAGCCCTATTCCTAAACCTTTATACCCTAAAAACCTTAAGTTAAAAAACCCAAAGCCCTACTCCCTTAAAACCTAGATAAAACTCTTAACCTAAAACCCTAATTAAAAAAAACACCCTAAACCCTAACCTAAAACCCAAAGAAACCCTAAAATCTAAACCTTATGAAACCTAAATCCTATAAACCTTAAAATAAACCCTAAAATCCATTTAAAAGCCCAACAAAACCCTAAGCTTGAAACCCAAAATACTAAAAATCCATAAACTCCAAACCTTAAAAATACAAAAAAAAAAAAAAAAAAAAAAAACCCTAAGCCCTAAACCCTAAGAAACACTTAACCATTAAAAACCCTAAAAAAACCTAAAAATCCCTAAACCTAAAAATATTCTAAGCTATAAACCTTATAAAGCCCTAAATCGTATATGCTAAAGCCCAAAAAGCATAAAAAAACCCTAAGCCCTAAACCCAAAACCTATAAAACCAAAAAAATCTTAACCTAAAAAACTCGAAGCCCTAAACCCTAAAAACCTACATAAAACACTTAACCTAAAAAAACCCTAAGCCCTAAACCCTAACCTAAAACCCTAGGAAACCCTAAACCATAACAAACCCTAAATTCTATAAACCCTAAAATAACTCCTACAAAACCATAACCAATAAACCCTAAATCCTAAAAATCCGTAAACCCCAAATAGAAAAAACACAAAAAACCTATGCCCTAAACCCTAAACCCTAAAAATCCCAAAGAAACACTTAACCCATAAAACCCCTAAATACACAAAAATCCCTACAGCTAAAAAACTCTAACCCCTGTAAAGGCCTTATATGATAAACCCTAAAAACCACAAAAAAAAATCCCTAAGACCTAAATCCTACACCTATAAAACCTAAAAAACCTAAAGCCCTAAACCCTAAAAACCTAGATAAAACCCTTAGCCTAAAAACCTAAACCTAGTGAAACCCTAAACCCTAACCTAAAACCCTAAATCCTAAACTAAAAACCCTAAGGAATCCTAAACCATTAACCCTAAGAAAACCTAAATCCTTTAAACCCTAAAAACTATTTAATACCCCTACAAAACCCTATGCTCTAAACCCTAAATCCTAAAAATTCGTAAACCCTAAACCTTAAAAACACAAAAAAAAACCCTAAGCCCTAAAACCTAAACCTTAAACCCTAAGAAACAGTTAGTCATTAAAAATGCTAAGAAAACCTAAAAACCCCTAAACCTAAAAAAAAAGCTCTAAGCTTTTAACCCTATTAAGCCCTAAATCGTATATGCTAAACCCTATAAAACACAAAAAGCCTTAACCCATAACCCTAAACCTATACAACCCTAAAAAACCTAGATAAATTCATTAACCTATAACCCTAAACCTAAAAAATTCCTAAGACCTTAATCCTAACCATAAACCATAAAAACACAAATAAAAAAAACCTAAGCCCTAAACCCTAAACCCTAAAAAACCCTAGGAAACACTTCACCCTTAAAAACACTAAGAATCCAAAAAACCCCTAAACCTAAAAAACTCTAAGCTCTAAACCCTATAAAGCCCTAAATCGTATATGTAAAACCCTAAGCCCTATACCTAAACCTATAAAACCATAAAAAACCATAAATTAAAAAACCCAAAGCCCTTAAACCTAAATACCTAGATAAACATCTTAACCTAAGACCCTAAACCAAAAAAGACCCTAAACCCTAACTTAAATCACAAAATCCTAAACCTAGAACCCTAACAAACCCTAAACCCTAAAGTTTAAGAAACCCTAAATCCTATAAACCCCTAAAATCCATTTAAATTCCCGACAAAACTCTAAGTTTAAAACCTAAATCCTAAAAATCTGTAAACCCTAAACCTAAAAAACACAAAAACACCCTAAGCCCTAAACCCTAATCCTTAAGAAACACAGAACCATTAAAAATCCTTAAAAACCCAAAAACACCTAAACCTAAAATACTATAATCTCTAAACCCTATAAAGACCTAAATCGTATATGCTAAAGCCCAAAAAGCACAAAAAAACCCTAAGCCCTAAACCCTAAACCTATAAAACCATAAAAGATCTTAACCTAAAAAACTCAAAGCCCTAAACCCTAAAAACCTAGATAAAACCCTTAACCTAAATCCCTAAACCTAAATAAACTATAAGCCCTAAACCCTAAACCCTAAATCCTAAATCTAAAACTCTAAGAAACCTTAAACCCTAAACCTTAACAAGCCCTAAATCCTTAAAACCAATAAACTAGAAACCCTAAAAACACAAAAAAAAAAAAAAACCCTAAGCATTAAGCCCTAAACCTATAAAACCATAAAAATCTTAACCTAAAAAACCCAAAGCCCTAAAAACAAAAAAAATACATAAAACCCTTAACCTAATAAAACACTAAGCCCTAAACCCACAACACTAACCTAAAACCCTAAATCCTAAACCTAAAACCCTAGGAAACCCTAAACCCTAAATCCTAAACCTTAACAAACCCTAAATCCCATAAACCCTAAAATAAACCCTAAAACCCATTTAAAACTCCTACAAAACCCTAATCTCTAAATCGTAATCGTAAAAATCCATAAACCCCAAATTGAAAAAACTTATAAACCCCTAAGCCCTAAACCCTAAACCCTAAAACCTAGATAAAACCCTTTAACCTAAATACCTAAACCTAAAAAAACCCTAATCCCTAAACCATAAACCCTTAAATCCTAAATTGAAAAACCTAAGAGACCCTAAGCCCTAAACCTTAACAAACCCTAAATCCTATAAACCCTAAATAAACCCTAAAATCCATTTAAGCCCCTACAAAACCCTAAGCTCTAATCTGTAAGTCCTAAAAATCTGTAAAACCCTGAATTGAAATAACACAAAAAAACCTAAGCCCTAAACCCTACACCCTAAAAAACCATAAGAAACACTCAACCCTTAAAATCCCTAAAAAACACAAAAAACCCTAAACCCAAAAACCTCTATACCCTATAAAGCCCTAAATTGTACATGTTAAGCCCTAAAAAACACGAAAAAAAAAAGAAAACCTTAAGCCTTCAACCCTAAACCTATAAAACCTTAGAGAACCTTAACCTATAAAACCCGAATCCTAAATCCTAAAAACCTAGATAAAACCCTTAACCTAAAACCCTAAACCTAAAAAAACCCTAAACCCTAGCCTAATACCCTAAATCCTAAACATAAAACCCTTAGAAATCCTAAATCTAAAAGACTACAAAACACTAATCCCTAAACCATAAGAAACCCTAAATCCTATAAACCCTAAAAACCATTTAAAACACCTACAAAACCCTAAGCTGTAATCCTTTATTCCTAAAAATCCCTAAACCCTAACCTAAAACTCTAAATCTTGAACCTAAAACCCCAAGAACCCTAAACATGAAGAAACCCTAAATACAATAAACCCTAAAATAAACCCTAAAAATCATTTAAAACCCCTACAAAACCCTAAGTTATTAACCCTAAATCTGAAAAATCCATAAACCCTAAAGGTAAAAAAAACAAAAAAAAGCCTAAGACCAAGAACCTAAATAACCCTAAGAAACACTTCACCATTAAAAACCCTAAAACAAACCCAGAAAACCCTAAACCTAAAAGCTCTAAGCTCTAAACCCTATAAAGCCCTAAATCGTATATATGAAACCCTAAAAAACACAAAAAAAAAAAAAAACCTAATCCCTTAGCCCTAAACCTATAAAACCTTAAAGAGCCTTAAACTAAAAAACCCAAGCCCTAAATCCTACAAACTTAGATAAAACCCTTAACTAAAACCCTAAACCGAAAAAACCCTAAGCCCTAAACCCTAAACCCTAACCTAAATCCCTAAATCCTAAACCTAAAACCCTAAGAAACCCTAAACCCTAAACCTTAGGAAACTCTAAATCTTATAAACCCTAGAATGAACTCTAAAAACCATTTAAACCCCCTACAAAACCCTAAGCTATAAACCTTAAATCCAAAAAATTCATAAACCCTAGAACTAGAAAACACAAAAAAACTTAAGCGATGAACCCCAAACCCTAAGAAACCCTAAGAAACCCTAAGAAACACTTAACCTTTAAAAACCCTAACAACCCCAAAAAAACCCTAAACCTAAAAAACTCTAAGCTCTAAACCCTTTATAGCCCTAAATCGTATATGCTAAACCCTAAAATCCCAAAAAAAAAAAAAAAAAAAAACCCCAAGCCCTAGAGACTAAACCTATGAAACCCTAAAAAATCTTAACCTAAAAAACCCAGAGCCTTAAACCCTAAAAACCTGGATAAACCCTCAACCTAAAACCCTAAACCTAAAAAAACCCTAAGCCCTAAACCTAAAACCCTAAGAAACCCTAAACCTTAAGAAACCCTATATCCTATAAACCATAAAATAAACCCTAAAACCCATTGAAAACCCCTACAAAACCCTAAGCTCTAAAATTTAAAAATCTCTAAACCCTAAACCTAAAAAAACACAAATACCCTAGACCTAAACACTAAACCCTAAAAAACCCTAAGAAACACTTAACCCTTAAAAATCGTAAAAAGCTCAAAAACCGCTAAACCTAAAAAACTCTAAGCTCTAAACCTTCTAAAGCCCTAATCGTATATGCAAAACTCTAAAAAATACAAAAAATACTAAGCCCTAAACCTATAAAACCCTCAAAAACCTTAACCCCTAAAACCTAAAGCCCTAAACCCTAAAAACATAGATAAAACCCTTAACCTAAAGCCCTAAGCCTAAAAATAACACTATACCCTAACCAAAAACCCTAAATCCTAAACGTAAAATCCTAAGAAACTCTAAACCTTAAGAAACTCTAAATCCTATAAAGCCTAAAATAAACATTGAAAACCATTTTTAACCCCTACAAAACCCTAAGTTTGAAACCTAAACCTAAAAATCCATAAACCCTATACATAAAAAACATTAAAAAAAACACTCTAAGCCCTAAACACTAAGCCCTAAGTAACACTTAACCATTAAAAACCCCAAAAAACTCCTAAACATAAAAAATTCTAATCTCTAAACCCTATAAAGCCCTAAATCATATACGCTAAAGCCCAATAAACACAAAAAAAACCATTTGCCCTAAACTCTAAACCTACTAAACCATAAAAAATCTTAAAATAAAAAATCCAAAGACCTAAACCCTAAATACCTAGATAAAACAATTAACCTAAATCCCTAAACCTAAAAAAACCCTAAGCCCTAAACCCTAAACCCAAATCTAAAACCCTAAATCCTAAACTTAAAACCCTAAGAAACCCTTAACACTAAACCTTAACAAACCCTAAATCCGATAAACCCTCAAATAAAGCCTAAAACTTATTTAAAACCCCTATAAAACCCTAAGCTCTATTCCCTAAGTCCTAAAAATTTGTAAACCCTAAACTAAAATAACAGAAAAAAAGCCTATGCCCTTAACCCTAAACCCTAAAAATCCCTAAGAAACATTTAACCCTTAAAAACATACAAAAACACCTAAACCTAGAAAACTCTAAACCCTTTAAAGCCCTAAATTTTATATGCTAAACCCTAAAAACACACAAAAAAAAAAAAAACCCTAAAACCTAAATCCTAAACCTATAAAACCCTAAAAAGCATTAGCCTAAAAAACCCAAAGCCCTAAAACCAAAAAACCTATATATAACCCTTAACTAAAACCCTAAATCTAAAATAACCCTAACCTAAAACCCTAAATCCTAAAATACTAAGAAACCGTAAAGCCTAAGCCTTAAGAAACACTAAATCCTATAAAGCTTAAAATAAACCCTAAATCCTATAA